>OZ038443.1:16893746-16933746 GCA_964036265.1 Daptonema setosum
ATACGAACTCAACAAGTTTGATCGTAGTTTTTTTCAAAATCAAAAACTAGATATTGAACACCGTAAGATTTTTCTGTTTACACTTTAACGTTGACGCAAGAGTTCGCTTGTATAGGTGGATTAGAAGTGTTGGTGGGAGTGTTATGTAGTGATGATGACTGATTAAATAAACGATGGTGTGAAATGGAGTTGAGGTAACATTGCAACCTGGCACTGATCCAACTTAAATTGGCTTTGAAATAAAAAGAAACTCACGGGTATACTGTAACCTATTAACTATGTACGCCAATACTGGCAAAGGATTATACTATCATTTTCAGTTAATCATAATCTGGGCCAGATAACTCATATAAATACTCTTCACCTTGGAACACTGCTTTAATAGCATGTTGGTAACTTTCGTGGCTTACTCTATTTTGCTATTGGCGGTACTCCAAAAGTTTTAGTAACAAATGATTAATTTTTTGACACTCATCATTACAATTATCATATTATTAATTATTATTATAATTTTAAACTAATCATGTGCAAATCAAATCGAAGACCATAGCATTCATTCACAGCTTTTATTTCGTTCTTTATCCAGTAATGGAATTACAAATTCTTTCTATCCCAAAAACACACCCCAGTAATACAAATTAAATAGCAGAAAACATGTGGGAAAAGCAATCATAGAAAGACCGTCGATCTTGTTGGCCGTCCAATAGGGCATTCCATGCACAGCCATGAGCACGAACATCTAAAATTCAGATGTTACAACAACAACAACAACAACAACAACAACAACAACAACAACAACAACAACAACAACAACAACAACAACAACAACAACAACAACAACAATAACAACAACAACAACAACAACAACAACAACAACAACAACAACAACAACAACAACAACAATGGCCAACCTGACACCATTATTGACGTTCCAACGAGTAATGTATCCGATCAAAGCCAATTCGATCAATGTGGCAAAGATGAATGACATGCACGAGAGAATCCAAACGTCAATGGCCTTTACGTCCGAAGATCGTGGTAGATTCTGCACTATGGTGCCGAATTGAAACCTGAGGCGTACATACATATTTACTTAGTGAGTGAGTGAGTGAGGGGAGTGAGTGGAATGAGTGAATGAGTAAATCACAACTAACGTCAATGACAACAGAGCGTTGACTCCGACTACGGTGCGGCTGGCAAGGTTGTTGGCTCCCAAATAAAATCCAACCTTAAACAATTGATAGACACATTCATTTCATTTCACTCACTCACTCATTCACTCACTCACTTACTCACCCGCACTCACTCACTCACTCACTCACCCACTCACTCACTCGCTCACTCACTCACTCACTCACCCACTCACTCACTCACCCAGGAAATGAACACCGATAAATACGCGGGTACGTAAGCCTGTAGAATATAAAACCCGTATCGTCGTTGAAACGTGAACGTGGCAATCAGTTCATTCCATACTCCCGGTGGGTACAACTGAATTGTGTTAAGGTCGATCACATGCCAGTCAATCATTACTTTGATACATATCATATATGTATTTATGTATGTACGTGTGCCATGCTCACAAGGGTACAAACCACATGCAAACATTACACCTCGAGTGCATTAAATGCAGCCTAGTATCTACATCTGTTTCTTGTTCTAAATAGTTCTTTACAGGTGACGAATGTATAATTGCATCGATTTAGTTGCCAGTATTGACAATAATTAGAGGTTCAGTCCATGGCATATAAACGCACCCGTTTGATGGCAGTGGCACTATGTGTGACGAGGGTGTAGTCGGGCAGTCGTATGTCCTTCAACATCAAAACTGGCTCCGTCATTTCCGTCCACTGCATTCGCACCTGATAATGCGGTAAAAATCCAAACATAAAGATATATGTACATATGTTCCCGAGTGCAACCAATAAATTTTTTTAAACCAGCTAACCTCTTCATAATTGTGAGTAAAAGATTCATATACGAGCACACAGGATTGCTCATCTATTGGGAACGTCTGAAATGTGACCATCGTTAATACTCACTCACTCACTCGCTCACTCACTCACTCACTCACTCACTCACTCACTCACTCACTCACTCACTCACTCACTCACTCACTCACTCACTCACTCACTCACTCACTCACTCACTCACTCACTCACTCACTCACTCACTCACTCACTCACTCACTCACTCACTCACTCACTCACTCACTCACTCACTCACTCACTCACTCATTCACTCACTCACTCACTCGCTCGCTCAATCACACACTCACTCACTCACTCACTCACTCACTCACTCACTCACTCACTCACTCACTCACTCACTCACTCACTCACTCACTCACTCACTCACTCACTCACTCACTCACTCACTCACTCACTCACTCACTCACTCACTCACTCACTCACTCACTCACTCACTCACTCACTCATTCACTCACTCACTCACTCGCTCGCTCAATCACACACTCACTCACTCACTCACTCACTCACTCACTCACTCACTCACTCACTCACTCACTCACTCACTCACTCACTCACTCACTCACTCACTCACTCACTCACTCACTCACTCACTCACTCACTCACTCACTCACTCACTCACTCACTCACTCACTCACCCACTCACTCACTCACTCATACTCACTCACTCCTCCATTTACCCGCTCACCTTCAGATCTTTTTTGCAAGGTCCCACCAGCTTTATCCGATAGTTGACCCAGACGGTTCCATTCGCATAGAACATAAGGAAAATATTCGTAAACGGTGAACGATGAATCGTGGCATTTTTGCTGTTGACGAAGCAAGCACGGGGAGTCCAAATCTTTGGCAGAATTCTGCAAACATGTTTCGCCATATATTTTGTCATACAGACTCTCTTAGAAATGTTTTTTGTTAAAATTTTTTTGAATAATTAGGTTAAAATCTCTCATAAAATGACTAACTCAGGGAGATAATGATTGAGACAGTTGGTCAAGTAATGAATGATTGAGCACTAACGTGCTGCCATCCACACTGATATTGGCTTTACACGGATCTAAATGACTGAACGACAGTCGTCTGTCAACCCATTGCTCGGTCACGTATAAATCAAGTTCAAACTCGCTTGTGAACTCAATTATCTTAGACACCTCTTGAATCCACATCTGAAAGTTGAATGATAGAGAGTAATATGACTCTCCAATACCCGATGAAGAGTTGTATGACTCGACAATACCTAATAACTGGTGGGAGGAATGTATAATATGTATGGACTAAGAATGGAAGTGCTCTCTAATTCTTTATCAAGAGTGAGATGACTATTTACTGACTAATAATTAATACTGTAGTAACGAATGTAATACTGAATCGAGGCCGACCTCGACTTGAACATCCACTCCCATATCAGGTAGTTTATTCCGGTCGTAAGTCGTCGTGTTCGATTCCAATAGTTCATGCATTATCTGAAGTCTTGCAAAATTTACTCACTCACTAACTCACTCACTCACTCACTCACTCACTCACTCACTCACTAACTCACTCACTCACTCACTCACTCACTCACTCACTCACTCACTCACTCACTCACTCACTCACTCACTCACTCACTCACTCACTCACTCACTCACTCACTCACTCACTCACTCACTAACTCACTCACTCACTCACTCACTCACTCACTCACTCACTCACTCACTCACTAACTCACTCACTCACTCACTCACTCACTCACTCACTCACTCACTCACTCACTCACTCACTCACTCACTCACTCACTCACTCACTCACTCACTCACTCACTCACTCACTCACTCACTCACTCACTCACTCACTCACTCACTCACTCACTCACTCACTCACTCACTCACTCACTCACTCACTCACTCGTTCACTCACTCGTTCACTCACTCACTCACTCACTCACTCACTCACTCACTCACTCACTCACTCACTCACTCACTCACTCACTCACTCACTCACTCACTCACTCACTCACTCACTCACTCACTCACTCACTCACTCACTCACTCACTCACTCACTCACTCACTCACGCACTCACTCACTCACTCACTCACTCACTCACTCACTCACTCACTCACTCACTCACTCACTCACTCACTCGCTAACTCACTCACTCACTCACTCACTCACTCACTCACTCACTCACTCACTCACTCACTCATTCACTCACTCACTCAGTCACCCATTGATATATACCTGTGCATCATCACGACAACTTCGTTCTGGCCTACTGCCATCCGTCCGATGACTGCCATGATTAAACGCACTCAGTCCTCTACCCAAATCTTCGTGAGACTGAAATATTCGGATAAATGAAATAATTTTAAAATGATACATTCTCGATGCGACTTTGAGCCGAATGTTGCTGTTAATTTTACTCTTTTTTGTCATGTCAGAAATGTTTACCTGGTATTGATTTCGTTTGTCCAAGTCGGCAAATATATCGACTGATCGTTCCACTCGGACACCACCGATAATCAGCGGTGGTTGGAGGCTGGTCTCCCCTGTCAAACTCAAAAGATGAGTGAGTGAGTGAGTGAGTGAGTGAGTGAGTGAGTGAGTGAGTGAGTGAGTGAGTGAGTGAGTGAGTGAGTGAGTGAGTGAGTGAGTGAGTGAGTGAGTGAGTGAGTGAGTGAGTGAGTGAGTGAGTGAGTGAGAGTGAATGAGTGAGTGAGTTAGTGAGTGAGGGAGTGAGTGAGGGAGTGAGTGAGTGAGTGAGTGAGTGAGTGAGTGAATGAGTGAGTGAGTGAGTGAGTGACTGAGTGAATGAGTGAGTGAGTTAGTGAGTGAGGGAATGAGTGAGTGAGTGAGTGAGTGAGGGAATGAGTGAGGGAGTGAGTGAGTGAATGAGTGAGGGAGTGAGTGAGGGAATGAGTGAGGGAGTGAGTGAGTGAGGGAATGAGTGAGTGAGTGAGGGAATGAATGAGGGAGTGAGTGAGTGAGTGAGTAAGGGAATGAGTGAGTGAGTAAGGGAGTGGGTGTGGGAGTGAGTCAACTACTTTTGAAAAAAATGAGCAAAGTAAATTAAGATTCTCACCGTGTTCATCAAGGAATGTGAAATGAGGCGATACGGTGCTGGGCGCTGCAGTGAGAACTGCCGACTGGCCGAATGGATTGCTGCTGACCCGCAACTCTGATACGACCAAATGTAAGTCAAGTAGAAAATATACGATTATATAGGGTACGTTGGACATGGTTTTTTGCGATTATTCGCAATTTCTTCACGACTCTGCGTTTGGCTGGTTATGCTTGTTGTTGAACTTTCTCATGGTCGACGGTTCCGCTCGACTAAAAGGCAATGAAATGGAAGCTATAGTAAAGATGTATAGAACATCATGAAGAAGCAAGCAAGCTTATGTACTAAACCAAAATACATATCTCATGATATAGAATGTCGTATATTTGTTATTTTCTTATAGGCTTGTCTTATAAGCACGTCTAGTCATGTATCCACAAGATTGCATACAGCCAGGGTATGGTACAGAATCCAGATAAGGCCCATTGAGCCCATGTTCTCTGGTACATCCGCCTAAAACGGGGAACATTGCACTGACATACCATGCTGAGATAAAGTCAAGGGACAAGATGTCACAATGCGAATCACGGATAATAAATACATGGAGACCTGCTAGGGAACATGAATTTCCATCATGGAACTTCAGCTATGAGAAGAAATTCAAAAGGATAAAAAACATTCTTGCGATGGTTGCTTTTAAAAATGGGTCAGGTTGATGTTCACTCTTTGTACTTTGATAGTCCGCTTTTGAGGAGATGCCACGGTTGGGTGGTAGACCCCTCCTTTTATTTGAGCCATTGTGCCCGCTATATATAGTGGCGTCGTAGTGGTCACATGAGTTTGTGGCCACTGTTGGGAATGCCCTGTTGGTCGGCAACAACAACCACATTATAGGGCGTGATTTACTTCAGAGCAAAAACGTTACAGGTTATGTATTTTCTGTGCACCGATAAAGCTAACAAAATAAGTCAATCTAGCTGATAGCTTTTGGCCGCACTGAAAAACATTGCGCCGGAGTTAATTCTCTTTAACTATAACAACGATACCTGCTATAACCACAACAATAATAAAAACAACGACAACAATAACAACAACGTCAAAAACAAAAACAACAACAATAACAACAACAACAACAACAATGACAACAACAACAACAACAACAACAACAACAACAACAGTCACTTGATTCGCATGACGCCATCAATGAATAACGTTCGGTCGTTCTTAACAGCAACAAAATAAAGGAAACAGCGTTTCAGTGCAAGACGGATGTTTTGTGGTAGGCAGACCATTTCTTTGATTACACGCACATTCAGACTGAGAATTCTTATTATAACTGTGATTAACATTTGTCTTTTCTGAGCAGATATTTTCAACAACGGTTGGGACTGCACAATAGAAAAACTTACAGTTTGACAGGTAAACAGGATTTACATTTCTATTGAAAGAGCAAATATCATTGAATACACACGCGTGGCGCTCTGAAGTTGATTTCTACAAGGTTGCTATAATATCGAATACGGTAGTTACAGTCAAAATCCCAAAATGACGGTGATTGTGATGAGTAACTGCTGTTTGGGGCTTCAGTAACGGAGACCAATAGAGTGTAACGGGTTGTAAATCAGATGACTGTGAATTCGATTCGTTGTCTGACCCTCGTTACTCCGATACTTGTGCCATCCCATGTCAAGCCAGTTTACTGCTCCTTCTATTGATTTCTGCACAGCTTCCCTACTTGATGCGAAAACTAGGGGCATCGCAACAGTTCATATTCGTACGCATATCAGTCTCAAATTCAGATCATGGGAAGAGAAATAAGTCGTTTTCCTTATAACAAGTTACATATTACTTCAACAATATTGTTTCCAAATTATCACTCGGAACATACAAGAAGGGGGAATGCTAGCCAACAGTGTCAGCAACTGTCTCGTAATTGCACCATGTTGTGCAGTGAGCCAACGAAGCCAATAATTGACCGTAATTACCTGTTTGAACGTGCACGTCAACTTGACACGTCTGCGTCAATGTGTTTTTTATTCTGGAGCAACAGTTAAAACTTTAGAAACCTATTTCGGGTAGATTAACACGTTTAAATGAAAGTATTTCCTTCTTCATATTCCAATGTAAGAATACAGGAACTGGTTGTGGGCCACAGCAGATAAGACGCTCAGCTCACGCTGCGTTAGCCCAGCCATGACTCCCATAGTACCATGGTGTAGTGTTCCCACTGTCAACCCAGTGGCGACGGGTTCGAATCCCCGAGGGATCAGTATTCTCATCATATCTATACGACTTGTGCCATCTCGCATGCAAAGTGGAAAATTGGCTGACTCACTCAACCTCTTCACAAGTGTTCTTATATAAAAATAGAAGAACTGTGTAAGACTTAACGGAGTCCTGAACTTATGAACTAAACGTTCTGTGAGTTTAGAGTAAATGTTTTGTATTTTATCCAGATACATTGCAAATTGCTATCAATGCAATATACTTCAGTCTAATTTTTTGATAACAGATTTTGTTGATTTCTGATGAAATAGAATAATAAATCGAGTTCATCCAGGTTTCGATTCAACCATGCAATCGACTCGCAAATTTAGCTACTGATCATAAACAGTTCTGTAGTGATTTTTATTAAAACCAAATAACAATTATATACTTTTCATATCAAAATGTTAATCAACTGCCCACGTACGAACACATACACAATAGCGTCCTTTTTATTTTATCCACGTTTTGTAGAAAAAACTGTAAAAAAAATCACCATTACTCCATATCAAAAATAATCATGATATGATGGCATACTGCAGAAACAAGCTTATTCGTCATTACAGCGATCTTATTTTCATTAGTCGCTAAAATAATAGAAACGAGTATAACTTAACGATTTGAAGTCAATCACATAAATCAATACATAACAGGTGTACCTACAAAAATCAACGATGATGAATGATTTTAACAGCAACATTGTTATCTAAAACAGTTATAGTTCAAACAGATTTTTTTATTCTGCTTTCAATCATACAATAAACCGAAACAAAGGTATATCCAAGTTTCATGTGATGCTCAATATAAACACAGTGAACACGACCAGACCAATACGAGTAAATGGGTTCGAATAAATCTGAGCCGAAAGAACCATTTGCCAGTGGTTTTGTAACTTGTAAGCAATTAAGAACCATGATGAAACGTGGCACGAAAATGAAAGATTTGTCATAGATTTCCCCTAAATATAACTTACTCCAAAATCCAGATTTGAGTTCTAGATAAAACGCGGCAAATAGTTTACCGCTAGACTCAGAATTATTCGACCTGATTAACAAACGCCTCCTAAATTGGTCAGACCGAGCGTCACTGTCGCAATCCATCTTCAACCAACTTTCACTGAACTGTCAAACAATATTAAGGATACGCAATTCCAGTTATTTGGTATTTCCAGAACACAAAGCGAGACAATTCACCGGTAAATCAGTGTTTCCACGAAAATATGAAAACCAAATGAAAACTCGTGCTGAGCAGCGCGAATCAGTAGTCCATTTCGAACGACTTGAGTTCGTCGTCCAAAGTCTGCATTCGAATGTAGCCGTCCTCACCGCCTGAATGTACAAGTCATCATGATCAAAAGAGAATTGGACTGGACCGATTGGACAAATATAGGGTTTCGTCCTAACGGCGACTTGTCCAAATAGGCAAATACTTCTTCTGGCTACGCGGTAGACTATTCACAAGAAAATGCTAAATTAACAAAAAAATATTAAGTCACTAAACCAACCAGTTAAGAAAGTATCGCCATTAGGCAGGTAGCACAACGAGTTGATCGGACCAAAATGGCCCTTAACACGCGCGTACTCCTGTTCGAAGATCAAATGGTAGAATTTGGCTTGGAAGCCGCCGTCCGTTTGCACCGTTTGTGTTACCTGTAATGTGTTCGTTGATGAATAAGTCTCGAAAGTTGCAATCCGTTCATGTCAAATGTCAAAATAAAAGCACTGCCATTTTACTGTATTTTTTGTATACCAACGGACTCAACCGACAAAGAGTGCACTAGCGGACGAGAAGGGGTGGGAAAAGTGGAATTCCCCCCTCTTTGGCGGTTTCAAAAATGTGAGTTTGTTTCCTAAGGTGTAGGTGAAATGGCGTAATTTATGTGAATTCCCCCTCTTTGGAATGATTCCCCTCCCTTTTGAGGTTTAACTCGTCCGCCAGTGAAAGAGTGAATATGGATGTGAACTTATGACTATAGCTTGCAAGCACTGCCGAACGTCAAAACTCTAAACGGAAGATTATTACTGCAAAAAGGGGGCCATTGACAAAAGTGAGGTCATTTTACATACACCTTAAGGTGCAAACTCAACTTTTTTGAAACATCCAAATAGTTAGGTATTTCACTGTTCCCCCCCTGCTCGTCCGCTAGTGGTGGCAAAATGATAAATTGTTCCAACCTGCATAGCCTCCTCACCACCTCCGAGTATGATGTGATCGTAGTTGGGCGAGATTACAGCCGAGTTGACTGGTCGTTCAGCCTTGTACTCCTTCTTGGCCTCCATCGTATGAGGGTCCCAAAGACGGGCCGTTTTGTCTTTGGACGACGTGATCATCAACGTTTGGTCCTGTAAAAACGTGTAATTGAAAAAAATTCAATTATTGTACTGATTAGAGCTCCGTTTATGCATTACTTATAGTTTTGATCGAACTAACCATCGAAACTCAAATAGAGCAAAAAATAAATCACTGTATCACGTTAACTTAATAAAGCAGTATTCGTTTCATGTTCACTTCAATTTCAGTCTATGTAAATTGCTACCAGAAGTTAATGAGGAACATAAATTATTTTTTACTGTTTAACATGCAACAATAAACATTAATTAGTATACTATCAATACTTGTTTACCAACCTCGCTCATCTGAATATCGGTGATTTTGGCGCGATGATTGCTGGCAAAGTTTACCGGCTGGGTGGGATCTCCACATCGCAGATCGAATTTGAGTAGTTGACCCTTCTCGTCACCTGAAAGAAACGGTTTCACTCAATTTACACTGAGTCAAATGACACAGTGACAGTTAAAAGCAGAAACACCAGAGCAACATGTTAGAATCTGTGTCACAAGTCGACTAAGTTTGACTAACCGACGATAATGGTGTCATCGAGATGTGACCAGACGGCGGCATTGCCCGAAATGGACATGGGAATGCTCAGCCACGGCTGCTCGTTCTTCATCTGGTCACCGTCACGACGATCGAACACGGCTATACAGCCTGTCGTCACCATTTTGGCCGTCTACAATTGAACAAACAACACTTTATAAATCAAATTTTAGTTAAGTAAGATAAATAAATAGGGCGAGGCTACTAGATTACTGAATCGAACCAGTACCGTACTTCTGAGGCCAATCAGCGATGAAAATAATTACTGGTGTCATTATTAAAAGAATCTATAGAATAATAACTGATGTTAATATTAAAATATTTATGTAAACATGCACCAACACCGGCATAGAAGAAAAGGTTGCCCGAGTAGCTGAATGCTGCGCTGCTGATGGGCGACTTTGACATGATCGTGTTGAGGTTACGACCGGTCTGACAGTCCCAGATCATACACTGCATGTCGAAACCACCTGCAAATTTTTCCACTTATTACTACTGATATTAACGAGAACAGTTATCCATTTTGTAATCTTATCTACTTTGGTGAAATCAAATGTTAAACGGACCCGACACGAGTGTTGTGCTGTCCCACGAAACGTCAACATCCATCACCGCACCCTTATGACCCTGAAAACTATCGAAAATAATGAAAAGTCTAGACAAATAAAGGTATTTATAAGTCAATATGATTTAACACAGTAACCAACAGTGTATGTTCCCACTCGTTCTCCGTTGTCCGAATACCAGAGACAAATGTTCTTTTCTTTGGCACTACTGAACAGCAAGTCACCCTCCCGATTGGCGCGTATCCTCGTGATTGGCTTGGTGTGCCCGGCCAGGGCTATCGGTTTCATAACCATCCTAACTGATTGATTACCTGATGAATTAATTCAGGTTAAAAATTTTTTTTCGAGAAACATGTACTCTACTTTTTGAAACTGCCAAAAAGAGGAGAATTTCACTTTTTTCACCCCTTCCCTTATGCAATGGAAACCAAGAAAAAATAAAACAAAAGATTGTATATCGTTCTCTACAACGTGTAGGAAAAACAGCTTAAGCAATGGCAGCCCATATCGTTCAAAATAACCCACATCTTCAAGTGGGTTCGTCGAAACAACGATCAATAGACATGTAAATGAATAAACAATAAACCATAGTTGGTTTTCACCAAAAAATAAGTTTTATTCCACGATAAAAAGGGAAACAAGAAATGTTGGGTGTAACGCTAGGAATAACATGGCCGATAATCATCTTTGATATAAAGCATGTCAACAAGTACCGATGATTGGTTTAACCAAAATCGATTACTCTGGCATACTAATCACTAAACATGTATCAGAACCAATAGAAAATCATCTGGGTTTGAAGATGGCCGCCGCTTTGAATTATTTCGAAGATAGGTAATTTTTAAGAAAAAATAAATAAATTACAATCCTCACGGATAATATTTATTTCAGAGCAGTCAGCCAATCTCTAACCGAACAGCATAAAATTTCTGCAATAAAAGGGTGGCTAATTAGGATACGAGATGAAATATTGGGATTATGTGAATCACACCGCTTATTTCGCTTGTAACAGGCAAATATGAGAATGATCACAATAAAACACTTTCCTCCACAGTTGTTTGATCATCTTCTTATCTCATTCTATTTTTCAAGAAATTTTACAAAAATGTTTCAAGTTTTAACACCAGGTTTCGTTAAATATGACCAGAAACTACAATACATATAACTTCCTCCAAACGCCACATTATGATATTCGGACGTCTGAGGTCAAAACTTACATTACAAAAACATTCCACATCTCAATTTGTTCAGTTCAGCCGATCGCAAGTTCTTATCCCTTGATCTTATTAGATTTTTAACTATAAATCAGGGAATCAACAGATTCACATTCAAAGATTACATGATACATGACATAGAGCTCATCTCCGGGGGCGGGTAAGCGTAAATCTTAATATAAATGGGTCAGAACACCTTGCCACTTCAATGACTTTGAAGAACTCATTCCAAAATATACACAACAGGGCAGACTGATCCCAAATTGATCAATACAACTAAGCGGCACAATAACAGACACATACATGAGTTCACAGATAACGACCACAGATTACAGGACTTGACTCAGTTCAATAGACTTTTGTTCCACTAGACGACGTACAGAGTATGACATACGAAACCCAAAACCAGTGCAAGCGATAAACAGCTAAATCAGATTAAAATGTTCAGTGGGTGAACAGAAAAACAGTGACAACAAAAAAAAACAAATAGTGTGACAACGTTTGGCTTAGGGTTAGTCTTACAATAAGAATAATCAACGTGAAATAAAACCGAAGAGTAACACGCCGAACCATAACACACCATTGAATAAAACAATAACAACAGCGCAAACTATGAAAAAACACAAAGAATTATCGACTGAAAATTGGCTTATTTCCACTTCCCAAAGCTCTGGTTTCAGAGTGACTGGCTGTCCAAGAAGACAAATACCGGGATCTGGGAAAAATAAGCAGATACAATCCTTGAACACGTAAATCGACAACTTTCGAGCACAGGTTTTCAGCCCGCATAGGTGAACAGCAAAGCAATTCAACTAACGTTTCATCAGAAAAAGAACTCACAAAAATCCATCGTTAGCGAAGATTAGAAAAAAGAATGACAGACACAATGAAAACGGGTAGAATCAACAGAGTTGTTACACAGAATAAAGAACGTGGCTTTGTTAACAAGTAGTAGAGGACTATATGTAATGGTGGCTGTGTTTGACCAAATGAACCAAAAGTGGCAAAACAGCACACCATTGAATAAACAGCAGATATAAAATAAATGGCATTACCACTAAACGTACGAAACATGTCTGTGAAACTCTCATTTCAATCATGACATCAAACGTAACCCCAAAAGCACATGTTAAACCAATCGGAATCCATTGACGAATTTTGACACCTAATATTAATCCAAATTCCAAACTCAACAATGCAAAATAGGTAGAATAACAATATGAAACATATAAGCAAGTTACGATTTGAATCGTCGAAAATTTCTATTAGATTTTATAATTATTTCTTCTACTTGGCATCAGCATCTTTCTTGTCTTTCTTTTCACCATTAGAATCGGCGGCCTTCGGGTCAAGGGCGCCGGTCGAGTCCTGGCTGGATCGCGGGCGCTTGCGGTCGGACAGACGCTTGCGACGGTCGGGGAGACTAAATACAAAAAATAGTTCACTTAAATTTTCATATTTCTTTAAACAAACTAATGACAAAACATCTGTTTTTCTAGTTTCCAACCGATCAACAGCGAGAATCTTGTGCATCTGATTAAACGAGATGAGACGGAGAGCGTGTTGTGCCGATGACGTCATATCCTCACGTTCCTGACCACTCAGCTTCTCAATCACGTTCAGCACATCTTTTTCGCACGGATCCAGCAAACCGGGACCGTCTTAAAATTAAGTGATTTAGGCAAGCAAAACATAAGTTACCTGAGACATTAGTCAAAAATCCCCATTACGTAACGCTCAACTTGATAACGGCCCACCCAGTCAGTTGATTATCCATATGCTACAGCTAAAACCACGGCGCAACGCACTTAAATCAGACTGAACAAAAAACGTTCGTGAAACACAGTGGCTAGTCAAAGTCCATTCCATGGCAAGCATAACCGGCTACAATGTACATCGGATACATAAAAGCTAGTTCGTAACAGTGCAGCTCTGTTATCGGAATTCATTCGAATGCATTTTGTACGCAGTGGTGCCTGTTTGTTTTCATATACATAAGAGTCGTTGCCACTAAAAAGCACCCCAGCGAGCCCGATTTCCGATAATTTCCAAAATCACGGATTTGGCTGAAAACAACTCCATATGTGCTAAAATTTACGCTGATTTCAAATATCTTTTCAGATTTTGCTTGGGTGCTCCGTATAACTTGAAAACAGAACTTTTATGACAGCAAGTCAAAATTATTTTGAGAAAATGCTTGATTTTACAAAAATACGAAATGTGAGAGGTGGGAATGACCTACAGCGATGAAATTTTTTCCTGTAAGACCTGAGATGGTAACCCTAATGGCATGTAATTTGCAGCTTACAGAACGACGTTTTCGGCAGTTAATTATTCCACGAAAATAGGTCGTTAGCTGAAAATTTTCTATAAAGTTTTACGTTTCCAGACTTTTTAAAAGAAAATTAACATTATATACGCTGGCTTAACTAAAATTAGATGCCGTTTTTCACGGTGAATCAGGCTTAGTAAAAGATCCTGCAAGGTAATGGCTGTAATTTATGGAATTAAACCGCAAAAACTAGGTTTTCACGTTGATAATTCAATGGAAAATCAGTTCGTTCACAAACAGCCCGACAAATTTTATAAAACGCTAGTTATTTAGTATTTTGAAATGGTTTATAGAAAGAAACACGAGCAAGAGGAACTGGCTTGTCGGTCTGAGCGAAAACAATATAATTCCGCTTTAAAATAACAAAAAACAACGTCATTATCCGACCTCCTTCACCTCAATGAGAATTGAACCTAGGACTGATGGTTTATAAGTCTGACGCTTTAACCACTGAGCTACGCAGGCGACGATGCGCGGATTTTAAAAACTGACTATATACGCGAGGACTGAGTACGAGCGTCAGTTTGGCGTTCCAACGTGTGATCCAGCCAATGCACCGGGCTCGATGTTTTCGGTGATTTTCAGTTTTCGGCGGTTAATTCTGAGAGATAGAGCAATTACCTTGCGAGGTCTTCAATATTTCCTGATTCACCGTGAAAAACTGCATCTGATTTTAGTTAAGCGATCGTATATAATGTGAATTTTCTTTGAAAAAATCTGGAAACGTAAATTTTTATGGGAAATTTTTAGCTAACGACCTATGTTTCGCGGAATTAGTAACTGCCGAAGACGTCGTTTTTCAAGCTGCAAATTTAATGACATCTGGGTTATCATCTCAGGTCTTACAGGAAAAAATTTCATCGCTGTAGGTCATTCCCACCTCTCACAATTCGTATTTTTGTAAAATCAAGCATTTTCTCAAAATAATTTTGACTTGCTGTCATAAAAGTTTTGTTTTCAAGTTATACGGAGCACCTAAGCAAAATCTAAGAAGATATTTGAAATCAGCGTAAAATTTGGCACATATAGAGTGGTTTTCAGTGAAATCCGTGATTTTGGGAAATTTCGGAAATCGGGCTCGCTGGGGTGCTTTTTAGTGGCAACGACTCATAAACATAAACTACCAAGTAGATCCACATCCGATAACAAAACTCGAACGTTTTCAGTAGAACGCTATGCCGACTTTTTTTAATAGTTTCACCGAAAGTCGAA
Organism: Daptonema setosum; assembly: GCA_964036265.1. Taxonomy (NCBI): domain Eukaryota; kingdom Metazoa; phylum Nematoda; class Chromadorea; order Monhysterida; family Xyalidae; genus Daptonema; species Daptonema setosum. The sequence goes on from OZ038443.1 coordinate 16,909,236, forward strand.
ACCGTAAGAAATACTCACAACAATGATTTAAAGGCTAACGAAACCGTGACAATTCGAAGTTGATAATAAACTAGTTGATTATGAATGAACATACCGGCAAACATGATGCCACTGGCCACGGCCTCGAACACACGACGCACCGCCTCACCCGGAGTCAACGGAACACCCGATGATGTCAACACTTTCTCCACCAGCAATTCAACGGCCTAAAAACAGGTTTCACTGAATAAAACTGGTGATTCATTCGAGTAAACTGCTTGAGCGGCAATATTTCTTTTTAAATTAAATTAAATTGAACAAACCCAGCTGGTTAGTGGCTGCCAAGTCGGAATGCGCTGGCAAATGTCACGCATAATGCGCAACACGATCAGACACGACTGCAGGTTGCTGCAGCGAGCCTGAAACATTATAGGATTACGTAAAAAAAGCCTAAAACAATTAAATACATTAAACATAGAAGAGTCAGAATTGATTCGCGTCGATGCCACGCCGCCACTCGGTTGACAATCACTCTTTCGATAAGCACGTGAATATTATAATAGATCACGTTGAATTGAATTGAACTGAATGCTTTTCAGTACATGAACATACTGAAACTCAAGTATAGGTTATACGCTCCCACGATATAAGACGACCGTCAAAAACTTGCCTATCAAAGTGCATAAACGCATAAAAAGAATGCATCGCAAAGTACGTAAAATAAATGGATGATAAAAAATAATAATTATATATGTCTCCACATTCCACAAGTAGTCCTAAACAATAAAATCCGGTTGAATGAAAGTAGTTGCGTTGTTGCGAGTTGAAGGTGTTGATGCAGCGACTCGGATCGGGTTGTGGCTACAAAGGAACAGGGTGTTACAAACCTGGAACCACTTAGCGTGGCGCAGTTCAGCCAAGGCGTTTAAGCACTTTGACTTATCGAGTGCATCCTTGGGTGTGGGCTCGTTGGCCAGTGCCGGTGTCTCGTTGACTGCGGCCGCTGGAACATGCAGTCGGGGGTGACTCACTGGCTGACACAACACAACCACCACTCGTTGGCACGTCCATATGGGTGCATACAGACCACTAACGGACGATAAGGGCAGGCAAAAAAGAAATCCCCCATCTGGCGGCTTCAAAATGTATAGTTCGATCCTTAAGGTGGAGGTAAAATCGCCTAATTTCTGTCATATTCCATTCTTTGGAAAGTTTCCCGACCCTTCGGAGATTTGGCTCGAGGACCAGTGACACAAACCCTACCGCATAATTCCTTTTCCCTTAAGTCCTTTACGAAGTCCTTAAAAAATAAAATGAAGTGGATGTGGTAAAGGTAGGGAGATGCACCCACACGCTCGACCATGCCCACCGTGGTATCAAGTCGGTCAACCAGCCAATCACACCCGTCGTGCACATATAATGCTTGATTAACAAGGCAGCCACCAGGTTTTCGATACTTCCAGATTTTCCGTTTCTTGAACAGTACCTATCCTATCCATTATTTGAAATCACAAAAATTATACTAAACCACAACATAACGTCGTCGTTCTCGGAAACACAACAAATCCATTAAGACAATTCAGAGAGCTCTCACACTTGATTCTGTTTGCCGCCTTCTTACTCTCACATTCCAGCTAGGATCTTTCTTTTGCGGTATAAATTTGAAACTACTCTTCATTTCCGCACATTATAATTTTCTTCTACGAAAAATTCTGTGCTATAAGAAACGATACCTGGGGCTGCTGTAAAAGTAATAAACAATATTATTAAGATTCGATTCGTAATAAAACATTTCCCCCAAATATTGATCCTTTGTTTATTGGTATGAGTAAAATGAAATGATGTGTATCGTGTATGTATGAAAACTAAATTGTTGAACCTGCAAAATAAAATTGTTGCCAATTCACAAATGTCTGTTTTGTGTAGTTAGGTTCGTTGAAATGTAGACTTTGCTTTGAAAATTCTGACATTAAATCGACACAAAACCGACAGGCAAATTAGCGGAATCTGATAATGGAATAATTGCCCAAACGTACCGGAGGCCGGTTGTCCATCACGCCACATAACACTGGTGAACGTGCAACGGGCAAGGAATACAGGCTCAGACAAGGTCACTATCTCCAGCTGCTCACCCTTCTTCTCAATCTTGTACAGCTTCTCCTCGCCACTAACTTCCTGAAAATAGCCAAAACAACCTATAAAAGAAAATTACAGTAAATGATTTCTTTCCAATTCCATAAAAAGTCTGAATCTGGATCAAAATGTTAGACGCAAAATATTAGTCATATATTTGTGATCTTGTTTTGAATCTATACTACGAAAATAATGCACGATTTGACGCGGAAGCTGACCTGCAACTTGGCAGGCAACGACTGCTCGACACGAGCCAGTAGCTTCTTGGTTGGCTTGCCGGCACACAGCAGCACCAGCTCCACATTTTTGTCGCCCTTCAGCAGCAGACCTTAACATAAGATATCTTACCGATACTATACTTTTATAACCATCGTAATAGACAGAGATAAAAAGTCTGCTATGAACTGAATGAAGTGTGATCATAAAGTAACCTTTAGCGAGCAGCCCCACACGCATGACTCCTTTCAGTTCTCGTACTTCGTTCTCTGGCGGCAGCTCACGGCCTTCCTCATCCAACTTCTTCTCGATTGGTTTGCTAAAAACATCATTTTCATCAATGACAAAAAAAACTAATAAAACATCAACCAAAACGTGGAGAAACCACAATAACAGATCAAGTTTTTAAATAATTTTCTAACCCGCCGTTGGCAGCAACGGTATCCTTTTCGGCAAACTCATCACTGACGGCCTTGAGCGACTTTTCAATGTTGATGACGAGCTTCTGGATGGTGCTCAACTCGTCCTCGTTGGGGTAAATCTCCTCGTGCTTGGCCATTACGTGACGATCATCAAGAGTCACGTCACGCGGCTAAAAAATAATGAAATTATAACTGTGCTCTAAATTTTTGTTCATCAATCATTGCAGAATTTTCATCTTAAAACTCGTTTGGATCCACGTTTTACCCCCTTGTTAATTTTTCAACAAAACTCGCTGCGTGACAGCGCTGACAAAACTACAAAATGAATGAACACCAACACCACGAAGCTTGCCGAACAGCGGCTGCGGTGGGCCGACGTTAGCGCCCGGAAGCTGCGACATCTGCGCATTGCTGTACATGGCACTGAAATACTTTTTAATTTGGACCGAAATTAGGATGAAGAAAAAATTAAGATCAAAAGTTTTCGTGAAAAAAGCAATCACCAAATGAAGATTATTACTCTAACCGCATGCTCCAGAGCTCCTGCTGACGCAGACGCATCAGTTCCTTGCGAAGCTTCTCCTCACTGGCACGCTTCTCGCTGTTCATGCCCTTGCCATCAACCACCAAGTCGGGGTTCACCTTCTTCTGAAAACGTTATGATCAAACTGTCTGAATTAAAAATAAATCTTGAAAACTCAATTCAGCCGATTCAGAGTCGAATGAATGAGTTACTGAAAAAGGATTGTTTAGACGACCTTATACTGGAGTCGATGACGACGTCCCTTGAGATGCATGTCCCTTGCCATGGGATCATTGAAGTTGCAGTCACAAAGCTTGCAGTGGTACGACACCCGGGCGCCCTCGCGCACCTCTTCCACGTAGTCCTCACCCACCGGCTGGATGTTGCTCTCAGCCGCCACAGCTGCCGCAGTTGTCGCATCACCTAAATAACTTGTGGAAGTTATTATGGTTAACAAAATTATTTGTTTTTCTGAAGACGAAAACAACAACAAAATTTTTTGTGGTCATCCGAGACAAAGATAAAAATATAAAAAATAGTGTACACACACAACGCATGACAAATCTTGATAAAACCATCGCACAGTTACCAAATTATTTTGTGTAGTGAAGAAGATAAAACCGTTATAAGCGAATGTGATACAACCCGAAAGACGAAACTTGGTTTCTAACCCACAAAAGACACTAGAGACAGAGATTTAACGAGAATTAAACATGGTTTCACACTAATTCTCAGTTCTCACAATAGCTAAAAACGAATTTCCGCCGAACAAATCGCAACTAGACTCAACTTTGCAATCAGTGTCCTGTTGTGTTATGCTAGAGATATGATGCCGACTCTACTCAGATATGAACACAATAACTTTATTTCCAGATTAAACCCGCTCGAACCAAAAGTGACGTACAACAGTAGGCAATCGGCCTATATACTCAACTCAACGGCCAATCACAATCAAGAGGCCACGTGTATTTCGGGGATTTGGCCACATAATAGGTTGGTCCTAGCATGAATATGCGACTACTCCATTTTTTAAAGAAAATAAGTGATATTTACTGGAAACTTATAGACCATAAAAGGGAATTAAACTGAAACCTTAACGAAATGAGTACACACAACATATATTATCAATGGTCTTTTTGCAGCTTCATTGTCGGCTCGGCTCATTCGTCCTCCATTGGCTGCTCCCTGTTCGTGTCGACCTTGACCGGGCTGTTGAGTACTGCAATTATAATATGATAATATATGGTAAATTGGTCTCCTACCTAACGACTACTATCCTACATTGATGGTTATAATTGTGAACGAACATAATAAAATATATTTATGTACCTATAATTGACAATGGATTAATACTAACTCACCTGAAATATGTTATACTTACTAACAACAATTGCAAATTGTTAAAGTTATACCTCACAAACCCTAAATAAAATAACTCAACTCAAACTACCTAAATAAAATAACTCAAATCAAACTACCTAACTAAAATAACTCAACTAATAAAATCCTAATGCACTCATAGATAAAATAAAACGAAACAAACCTAAATGCACAATTTCAATGAAACAAACCTCAATACCTCTCGTCTAAACTTAACCCTCCACTTACCGCTTTCGTCCAGTTTTGTCTGCTTCATTTTTTCGATTAATCCCTTGTCACCACCAGATGTTCCTGCCACTGAACTCGACGAAGATGGTGCGTCCTCAATGCACGGCAGACCTAAATTCTCCTCTCATCCACACTCCATCCGCAAAAAAAAATATATATCAACATACACCTTAATAACAAACCATACAAGAAAATACCTTCAATCATAATTACTACTTTCCTCCATTCATTGGTCAATATCGAAAAATTATTAACAGTAACCAACCCATTAATCTCCGTTCCTCCTCCAGACTCATGCCCGCAGGCAGTTTGGCCACCGTCGGTACAAGTGGTTTCTGCAACGCCGAGCTCTTCTTCGGTGTTTCCACCACTTTGACGACGGGCGCTCGTGAAACCGGTTTGACGACGGGTGCACATTTCTCCTGGGCACTAACGTTGACTTTGGGATTGGTGTACGGTGATTTACGTGCTGGCTGCTTCCGAACGAATCGAACCGCATTTCGAATCGGTCCGATTGTGGCCGTGCATTGGTAGCGCCGATGACCGGGACGATTGCAACGGTAGCAGATGATGGGGCACTGACTCTCCTCATGTCCCGATTGCTCACACCCGGGACATACTGGTTTGGCCATCTCTGCTGCACGTGGTCCGTAAAAGTCGATCAAAATGGGCTTCAGTATCGAAGGTGGCATTGAAGCGCGCTTATCAGCTTCCGACATTTTTACAGTTTTATACTGAAAAAACTATAACATTTAGTTCGGAAAATTTCACCGTATTTCAATTTAATTTGATTACCGACACCAAAAAATAGCCCAATTATTTAATCCTTTTTAAATAAATTTAATTCGAAATTTTGAATTTTTCTGACCAATCCACATAAAATATATACCGTAACCCTTCAAATTCAAATATTCAAATTTTGGTGACATGGAAAAGTTTTACAACCACTTTTCCATTCACTCACTCACTCACTCACTTCTTTCCGTGTCATACACAATCGTTACCGATTCAAATCATATAATTGACAAAACCAACGACATATTCATCGACCGAACTACACATACATACATACATCAAATAATCATACACATCATTTTTATACTACTATGTTTTTTTTATTTTTTATTTTTTCTCTCTCTCTCTCTTCTTTCTTCCTATTGTGACCGATGCTGCAACGATTCGAGTGGTACGCGACGTGTTGTACCATCCTCGAAGGTGCACATGGCACTTTTACGTTCCAGGTCGACGATCTTGCCTTTCTTTCCATTGGGCATGTCAATTTTACGGGCTCTCTGTCCCATTGCCAAAGTATCTTTCACGAATACGTCATCGTTGACCTTGAACGTACTCGCAGCCGTGTTGCTTCGTGTATACTTGGCATTTGATTCCTGTGCCCGCAGAATATTTTTTCGAATCTTGCCCCAAAACTCCTCAAGAATCGGATGTTCTTCAAACTCCTCCGGTGTCAGACTAGACTCGACTCCATGAATCACTCGGAATGGACTCATACCAAGTGAGTCATGCATCGACTGATTGTATTTCGACAGAATCTCAATCAATTTCATGTGCCAGTTATTCAGATTAATGTCATGTTCGTGTAGATATTTCGCTGCGACATTCTGAATGCTCTGAATGGCACGTTCTGCCAGACCATTTCCCTTCTTGTAGTATGGTGTGGTCAAGTGGTGTTTCACTCCCAATGTCTGTAAATGTTCCTGGAAGCGCTTTCCAACAAAATGGGAACCGTTGTCCGTTGTTATCTCTTGAGGCACACCAAATTGTGACACGATCAGATCTACTGTTTTAATCGCCATCTCTGCTGTTTGACGATTAGTTGGGATTGCAACCACATAGCGACTGAACGCATCCACTGCCAGACAGATGAATGGTTTCACTGACGATCGTCTTATCTCAGAGAAGTCCAGATGCCATCTCTGACGTGGTTGGCTGGGTGGTGGTTGTGCTTCTAGCGGTAGCACCTCGTATCGGACTGAGCGCATGCGACATGTGTTGCACTTTTTCACATAGTCTTTACAGTCCGCACGCATAGTAGGCCATGACTGCGCATCGTACCAAAATTTCAATTTGGCATACAGTTTTTCAGCGTTCTCATGTGCCTGTTTATCATGATGTAACTGTAACAACAACTGTTTTTGTTCCAGGTTTTCGACCTTGATGGCACCAATGAGATGCTTGTCAGTGGCATTCTCCTCCTCAATAGCTGCTCTGGACAGACAATCCGCCAGTAGATTCTGTTTACCAGGTGAGTAAGTCATCTTGATGTTGTAACTCTGTAGTAACAGTGCCCATCGCTGTAGTTTTACACACGTGTTTGTCTTAGTAAACAGACCAATCAGCGGTTTGTGATCCGTTACCACCTCCACTACTTCATTCATCAAATGCGCGTGGAACTTCTCAATCGCGAACAACACACCCTTCGCTTCCAACACCGTGGCATCCAGTTTTCGTTCTGACTCAGATGTTCGTCGTGATGCAAATCCAATGATGACCCACTTGTCATCCTGATATTGCTCAATTACAGCACCCAAACCGTCCGAACACGCATCTGTTGTTACTTTGTATCCCAGTCCTGGACGAGGATATGCGAGTACCGGTGGTGATGCCATCTTCTTTTTTATCTGTTCAAAGATTTGCAGTAACTCAGGTGTCCATGGCACTTTATCCTTGTGATTCTCAAGTGCCGTCAGCACTTCGAACAGTGGCGCCAACATGCGACTGGTGTGCGGGAAAAATTTTCGCAAATACCCCGCCATGCCCAGAAATCTCCATAATTGTATCTTTGTTTCAGGTTTCGGGAACTGCGTTATGGCTTTGATCTTCTCCGGGTCTGCCATCACGCCTTCAGTCGTCACGATGTGTCCCAAGTACTCAACTCGGTCACACAGGAACTGACATTTGTTAGGGTTCAATTTGAAACCCGCTTCAGTTAGTGTATCGAGTACTTGACTGACATCAATCAGATGTTGTTCATATGAGCGTGAGAATATCAGCACGTCATCCAGATAAACGATACAACATTTGTCAATGTACTTTTTCAGCGTTTTATGCATAGCACGACTGAATGTGGCCGGTGCCGTTGTTAGGCCGAACGGCATAACCACCCATTCGAACAGTGACTCGAGTGCATAAAAGGCCGTTTTTTGAGCGTCTTTCGGCTCCATTTTTATATGATGGTAGCCCGATTTGACATCCAGTGTCGAACAATACTTCCATCCCTGTATTCTGTCCAACAAATCCTCGATGATAGGCATCGGGAATGCGTCCTGACGTGTGATCTGATTGAGTTTGCGGTAATCAATACAGAGTCTCAGCGAATTGTCTTTTTTCCGTACAAGCACAATCGCTGAACGCCAGTCACTTTCCGATGGCCTGATACAACCCTGACTGAGCAAGTCCTCCAGCATCTTCTTCACTTCATCTCTACAGTTCAGTGGCAGTCGTCTTATCGGTTCCTTGATCGGTGCGTGATCGCCCGTATCAATTTTATGTGTGAACTCAGTCGTTCCAATGTCTTCTACATTCTGAGTTTTACCCGCCACGTAACCAGTAGAAAATGCTTTCTTTTTAGTGAACAGCATCTCTCGAACTTCACGTTCCTGTTCCTTCGTAGCTGCCGGATGTATCTTTATCTTCTCATTGAACTTTTCCTGTTCCTCATTTTCATTCTCATACACCTCAGTGTTCATCTGAACGATCGGTAGCTCATATCGTTCGAACACACTCTCTCCGAGTTTCTCATCTTCAATATCCGGTGTGAAATGAACTTCATTTTCACCATGTTGAACTACCAGATTCACTCCCTGTTTACCCTCAGTTTGTGGTTCACATGTAATCTTATCCTCATTCAAATTCACACGAATCATCAGATCTTCACCCATCGTCTGAATTGAGTCACCCACTGATTCTAATGAATGTTTCATGATCACGATCGCCTCTTCATCATCACTTTCCATGTCAATTTTATCTTTCAGATGTGCGATCAGTGACTTACTTTTCATTTCAGGATCATCAGCGAATTCTTCATCGACTACTCTGCCATCCTTGGTTCTCAGACGAACATCCAATTTATCGAGTGCCGGTCGACCAATCAACACTTCGTAGTCGTCCATTTCGCACACCTGGAAGTCAACAACAAAACTGGGTTCGTTTTCCATGTTCATTTTTAATTGACATGAGCCTGTGCATTTGATCAACTGACCCGTAAATGACTTGAACGATCTTTTGCTCCCAGACTTCACTTCAACCGGTGTTGTTTTCTGTATTTGTGTCAGGAATTTAGGCGAAATCATGTTAGCCGAAGCGCCCGTATCCAATAGATTAGGCACCGACTTTACCTGAATTCCCTGAATCCACATTCGACCCGATTCTTCAGTTGTTTTCACCCGTTTCACTTTCTTTTTCTTTTTGTTTTTCTTCTTCATTTTTCCCGTCAGCATTTTACCCACGGCTTCTGCCATTTTTTCCTCCCTTTTTCGACTCACTGACACTTTTCCCCCTTCGGCTTTCGTGATTGCCATCATGCACATTTGTTCGTTATTCCCCTCCTTATTACCCTCGTCGTTATCCTTTGACTGTTGTTCAACCGAAGCGATCACATTCTGACGTTTCGGTTTCGTACAAGCCGTCGAATAGTGACCCGGTTGATTGCAGTTAAAGCACACCGGCGGTGGCTTTCGATTGGGTGTAAACGGTTGTCTGTTTTGATTGTTGTTTTGTTCGTTCACATTCTGTCGATTACTCGATGCATAATTTTGCACCGGTGGACGAGCCTGCTGAGTGTTCGGATTCTGATTTCTAATCCTACTCCTACAGTTATCTGTACTGTGCGTGTTTGTTTTGCAGTGAATGCAGTACGGCAACTCAACTCGATTAGCAAAGTTTCGGCTGTTTTGATTCCCGCTGTAGGAAAAATTCCCACTACGGAATTTCTGTGCACTTCGCCGATCGATTTGTTTGTTGTCGTTGCTGCGCATGATCACCAGATTCTCATTCACTTCAATATCCTTCACCACTTTATTCAATCTCGGTTTTCTACCCTCCATAATCAACTCAATCCTAGCCATCTCCCTGTGATTCTGATTAACCAATCCATGAGCCATTCGATCAACCATGGCCGCTTCGAAGCCCGGCATATCCCGAGTAAGATAACACCGACTTTCCAGTTCCACCACATAATGTCGGACTGACTGACCGAATTGCTGATCGCATGTGTGAAACGTGTTCGTTCGTACCGAATCACAACTCAAATCTCCGAAACGATTATCCAAAAATCGCCAGGTTTCTTCCACACTATTTCGGACATAATCGTTAGCGTTGTTGTACATGCGAAGAGCATTTCCCGTCAGACAGATCCTAATGTGTGCCAGTGCTGTTTCCTTGTCAGCTTCAGTCAGCAACAATCGCTGTTTCACAGTATCTGCCCACGCTTTATATTTGTTTGGATCCAATCCGTCCAATTTTTCGTACGTGTGAGCAAATAACTGTAATCGAGCCATCTGTTGTTGACGTTTATCCATTAATTCATGATGTTGTTGCAGTTCTATTTGCATAAACGATCGTTCCATCGACACCTGTTGACTGACTGCCTGATTTATACCGTTAACATGAGGTGAATAGCCTACTTGCTAAATTGCAATGCATGCACTATAGCACTGCGTGTCCTACGTAAAGCCACGTCCTCAAATCAAAGCTGATGTTTCACACGAAAGTACAGAAGCATGCATACGCTCCCGCACATACACAACATGCACACAGATATGCAAAAGTAAGGCTGGCAGTTGAGTCGCGCCACTCAACTTTGCAATCAGTGTCCTGTTGTGTTATGCTAGAGATATGATGCCGACTCTACTCAGATATGAACACAATAACTTTATTTCCAGATTAAACCCGCTCGAACCAAAAGTGACGTACAACAGTAGGCAATCGGCCTATATACTCAACTCAACGGCCAATCACAATCAAGAGGCCACGTGTATTTCGGGGATTTGGCCACATAATAGGTTGGTCCTAGCATGAATATGCGACTCTAGTCAAGTCAACAACACCTCGTCATTCAAGTGAAGCTAAGCTCGGACCCAGGTCAATACCATAACAAAGTCTGTGACAAGCCAGCCAACACTCAAACATGCAACACCAAGTATAGATCATATTGGTTTACTAACCAGCCTTGGTGACCTCGGCAAGTCCGGCGGTCGAGCTCAAGTTCTGACCACTCACAAACTTGGTGCCGGCAACACCGATCACTCGTTTGCCGTCCTTGCCTTCACCACCTGACCGAGCAAGTTCACATTCAGCTATTGAACGGCAGAAATACTCTTATTTAAAACAAGATATCAACCTGTGGTAACGACTCCGGTTGCCGTTGGCGCGATCATCGTCGGTTCGCCCGATGGTATCGGCTTGCCCAACTGCTGATGCAGCTTCAGAGTCTACAATCAAACGTTTAGTATTTGGGTATCCATCTTCTACGTTTCGACTTTAATTAGTTGCACAGCACAATAATATGCATCCGCATAAAGTTGTAAAGAGTTTTATACGGGTGTATATTATTGCAGAATGCAACGGTATTGTTGTGCCAAACCTTTTGATGTTTAGCTCCACGCACATGAGCGTTGTAAGTGTCCTGACCGGTCATGGTTACGTCGCACAGATCGCAACGGAACGATACACGCGTCTTGGACAGGTTGCTCGGCGTGTCACCCGCCTTGGCCGCCGCCTCCTTTTTCTTATGACGCTGACCTTCCAGATGCTCCTTGTAAGTCTGAAATTACACGATAAACTACCATGTTTTCACAGAAAAAAAATATCAATAAATTACTGACTAGACCGGAATCCCATTAACTTAACATATGAATAAAGGAAATGAAGAGCACTTGACAATACATCAGATGCAAGTAACAAACCAGGGCGCCAGCACAGCTGATCTTGCAGACCTCGCAGTAGTGCAGCTGCTGTTGGCCACCGCCACCACCCTGTCCACCAGGACCACGATTCTGGTTTTGGTTGTTGTAACCTCCTGTAAAACACGCATAAATACACCCTTACTACATCATTGATTGCTATATTATATACAGCCTTAGTCGCATCAATACAAATAGCATTAGCATCTAACCATTGTTGTATCCACCACCTCGACCACCACCACGATGGTACGTCTGGCCACCACCACCACGACCACCTCCCATACCACCGCCGCTCATACCACCCGCTGAAAAACTTTTATAGTTGATTAAATTTAGAATAAGTTGTTGTATAGCATAGCAGCAATACTTTGAAACTTTATGTGACTCATACTGATCTGTCTGACTCAACGGCAGTTCAACAAAGTTGTTCAAACCTCCACCGCGTGGTTTCTTCAATCCCAGCCACTGATTAGCGCCCTGGGCACCGCCCTGTGTCTTCGACTGCAGGTACGACGTGGCAGCAGCGTAGACGGCAGCATCGTAGCCCGAGTACGAAGTGCCCGAAGCGTTGTTGCCTCCTGTTGTGGCCGACGATTGGCCTGCGTTTATTCATTAATCAATTGGGTCAATTTTATTACATAAAAATTTCCTTAAATTAAGACCCTACACCATCCTGGTGGGGTGAGTGGGTAAGTGAGTATAAGTGGACGAGTGAAAGTCAGTGAGTGAGTGAGTGAGCAAGTTAATGAGTCAGAGTAAGAGAGTGACTGTATGAGTGTCAGTGAATAAGTAAATGAGTGAGTATGTGAATGCGTGGACAATTGAAGAAGTGATGTAATGAGTAAGTGCCTTAATTAAGAGCTGCATGAATTTCAATACGATCTCATAAACTCAATCTCCTTACCGTAAGATCCTCCACCACTACCGTAAGCCGATCCGGTGCTGCCGGCGGCATTGGTGTTCTTGGCAGTGCCACCCGACTTGGTGTTGGCAGACGCGTTGTAGCCGTGAGCCTGACCACCCGATGAAGCATACGACGAATGCGATTGCGCCTGCTGTAGTAAATTTAGCGTTCAAAGGTTTAATATGTTTCTTCTGTAGTGCGGTATAGAAGTGCCGACTGCCGACCACCTCATCAAAAATGTTTCCGCTTCGACTCTATCTACGCAGTGAGGTATTTAATACCAGATAACAAAACCTGAATAACAAGCAAAGACCCAACAAACCTGCGATTGTCCAGTAGTAGTACCATAGTTGTATCCCTGTTGGGTACCACCAGCTTGCTGCCCCTGCTGGAAGTAGCCAGTCGACTGCTGCTGGGTAGCCGCCGGCTGCTGACCAGCTGTACCGTAACCGGCTGCGCCCGCGGCAGCATAATTTCCGTAATTGTTACTTCTGCAATGACATGTCAATCAGAACCAACCGACTGGCATAATGATGTGTGTACCAGCTACCAGCGTCACAAGAAATGTGATACATCAGTCATTAAAAACTCATGAAAACTACTTTCAAACTGACAAACTTAAGGTAAACCAACAACGATATACTGAAAAAACCAACCCATATTGAGTCGACGAGCTCAGAGTGCCTGCCGGCTGAAAGCCAAAATAACCGCCTCCGGACATGATTTACCGACGAAGAGCTGAACTGAACAAATTGAAAACCCTTAAAGTAGAGACACTGAGTCTCTTAATTAACCTGGGAACGCGCAAATGATACTAGATGAGGACGAGATTATCAATATCTATTTCTTCAACCCGATTGCTCATTGTCGGAATAGAATTCACAAAAATAAACAGTGATCAACCAGCTCACTACGGACGGACTAATCATCATTTGATGCACTTTTCACACTTGCGAAAGGTTTCCAAACAGAAGACAATTTATTAATATTTATTTTTAATTTTTAGGCAATTTGTGGTTGTTTCGTTGTTATTGATGAAACGAAAGGAAACGAAACGAAACTTAGCATTTTGTTCAGTTAAATCGAATATGAAACTTGAAAAAGTGTCTACAAAGCTGTCTACGAGTGAAGAAAGTTATATACGAGTTTTTTGAAAAGTTCCGAGCCCCATGGGTTTCGTCACGATCAACATTTTTATTTCAAACATGTCAGGTGAATGAGTATGTGAGTGCTTGAGTGAAAGAGCGAGTTAATGGCCCCGTTCACGTATCTATCCGAGGTCTCGAAGTTTAAGCCGCGGCTTAAAGTCGGACCTAGTGTTAAAGTATAGGGCCAGCTTAAGCCGCAGCTTAATTTTTAAGCCGCGGCTTAAGCTGTCCCTATACTTTAACACTAGGTCCGGCTTTGAGCCGCGGCTTAAACTTTGAGACCTCGGATAGATACGTGAACGGGGCCAATGAGTATAGCCTATCCAGGGTTTCTTGTTAGCCAAAAAGTTTTTGGCGGGCAGTTTGAATTCGAAATTGATTTTGGCGCGCTTTCAAATTTTTGAGAAGTAAGTTATTTTCCACAAATTATTTGGACAACATAAAAATGCGCTTAATTCATGACATACGTGCGCATCGGGCCTATTAAATTAATTTTTGTTAAGAAATTCTGACCAAGCTAAAAGTGCCTAGATTCAAATGAAGGAGTCAAGTGAGGTGAGTAAAACAAGTGTGTGAGTGAGTGTATGAGTTAGTCGAGTGTGTGAGTGGGTTCAATAGAAGAGTGAGGCATGATTACAAACCCTACAGATTTTATAGTTAAGTTTTTCTCGAGCGGCATCCCTATTTCTCGAAAAATTGAGTTTTTTCTTAATGATATTGAGATTCTGGATGTTCGATACGGATTTTCTCTTTTCGAAATTCGTCTACACTAATGAACGAAAATTAATTTATCGGGAAATACATACCGGTTTGTTTGCTAGAATGTGTGAGATATTGAGTGAGTGAGTGAGTGAGTGAGTGAGTGAGTGAGTGAGTGAGTGAGTGAGTGAGTGAGTGAGTGAGTGAGTGAGTGAGTGAGTGAGTGAGTGAGTGAGTGAGTGAGTGAGTGAGTGAGTGAGTGAGTGAGTGAGTGAGTGAGTGAGTGAGTGAGTGAGTGAGGGAGTGAGTGAGTGAGTGAGTGAGTGAGTGAGTGAGTGAGTGAGTGAGTGAGTGAGTGAGTGAGTGAGTGAGTGAGTGAGTGAGTGAGTGAGTGAGTGAGTGAGTGAGTGAGTGAGTGAGTGAGTGAGTGAGTGAGTGAGTGAGTGAGTGAGTGAGTGAGTGAGTGAGTGAGTGAGTGAGTGAGTGAGTGAGTGAGTGAGTGAGTGAGTGAGTGAGTGAGTGAGTGAGTGAGTGAGTGTGTGAGTGAGTGAGTGTGACAGTGGAACTGAATAAGTGTAAAAGTGAGGTAATGAGCAAGTACCTTGAATAGCTGCCCACACTTTGAGTCGGACCCAAACAAACAGTTTCGCACAAATAAACAAAGAAATTAATTTGTCCCGAATTCCATGTAAAAAAGTAGTATTACATAAAAAATTGTTTTTGTTGGTCCTTTTCTACTTTTGTAAAACTCTACGAAAGACGTAACGAATATGGTTGTCATCAAATGCACCGAAAATTGAAAAATTCCTGGGTAGCGAAGAGTTTACATAATGCAACATTCACAATTATTATACAAATTGATCATTCAAAAACGAAAAATTTATTATTATTATTAATCACATTTCGTACACCAAAAGTCATCATGACCTTATCCCCACGTAGCAATTTTCTTCATATAAATTATTAGTCTGTTTTAATATAATCAGGAAATTATCACAGAATAAATACTGAAAGTTGTAAAATGTATAACTTGGAAAATGGAACGCAAAAAATATGAATATACATGTACAAACTCCATTGTGGACTTTGAAGACTCGTAGTGGGTTATACATGGGATTTAGCGTTCTAGCGATTTAACTGAAGTGTATCGTACGTTACCGTGAGGCACAACAAGAGTGCCTGGGTTTCGCAAAGGCGGGTTTACTCAGATAAAAAAAACTTTTTTCTAGCATGCCATCATCTCATCACTTTATTGCTCGCATACCGAGTCCTGTCTCACAGTGGAACACATGCGTCACAGTACTGAAGCATTCTTCAATCCCCAGCATCGTACGAATGTACGATCCCCAAAACGTCATCAAAATGTCTCCTCACCAGCAGCAATCACTTGCCAGTGCCACAGTCCACTAATCAATCATTGCACACCGCGTAATGGCGTAACCAACTGATTCCGCTAATGCTGTCCTCTTGAACTTCAACAGTTGTTGTTGCATTGTTGTTGTTTGTTGTTGTTAAAATGCCATTCTATATATTCCATAAACAAAAATTTTGTTATGAATCAAAAAGATCATGGTTTGTTGATATATAATATAACAAAGATGATCAACATTATTTTTTGAGTGTCCCCGATAAGTTTGGATCGATGATTTGATTAACAAACGGACGATGATGTCAACGAATGGCTTCATTCAAGCACAAAAGGCTCGCCACATCACCATTATCCACTTAATCCGTAATTCACTGTTCATTGCATGAAATAAATATATAATTGTTGCGTTTAGCTGTTTTCTTCCAAATCACGGTTTTCCAGAAACATCTGGTATACATACACTGTAGCATCATTTAAGGATTTGTATTATGTACGTATAAATCGTAAACGTATAACGAGTACATATTTACCCGAATGCCCGTCCTTTCATTCAAGTTCACAATAAATTATCCGCTCAAAATTTCATTAACAATAACTTCGTTATATTGGTTGCCTCAAATTCCGTCCATTGACATCAGTTGTCCTAGTCCAAGGCCGTCACCATTGTTCTAATGTTGTCAGCGTTGTTGCAGATTTTACTTTGGTTGTTGTTGTTGTTATTGTTGTAATGTGACAGACCGGGTTGTTCAAAATTTGAGAATTTTCATCCACGTTTCTCACCATCTGTCAAAACACATACTGTAGTTTACCGCTTTCGATAATCCGGTTACACATAGTTTCGAATATTTTCATGCTGCCGGAGTGCTATTTCTTGTATCTCTTTTTTATCTTTTTCTCATCTCAATCTGTTCATTATTGAACCCGGGGATCAGATTAAAATGTAGTTATTTTTACAAGCAACCGCACGACCGAGCCAATATTGCATGTACAGAATCTATGTACTTTTGCCGCTCAATTTACATACCTGACTTTTCAGATTAGACACAAGCATACACATATGTAGTATACAAAAATTTCAGACATAAAAAGGGATTCCTGGGACTCCAGTTTTATAGTTGGCGCATTAACTTTTCCTACCCAGGCTTTATAGAAAAAAACACCACAGTTCATGTGTCGTTAGTTACGCACTTACATGCATGCAATATCTACATACATATGCAGAATTCATAGCACTTCTTTCCTTAAAAATCTGTTTTTTTTTCTGAACGAGCTGAGTTTTGAGTGGCAGAAGCTGTTAATGGCACAAAACACCGTCCAAATCCGACACGCACATAAAACATATTATATTGGTGTAGTATTATTTGGCAGACATTCCCTGCCTCGAGCAGACAGACGCCCCCGAACGTTGTCTCGTTCACTATTGGTGTGGCTTGCGGCACACATGCCTAGCTTCGCATTATCCACTTCTTATTTTATGATATTTTAATGGTACGCTACATGTGCTATAGTTTTTTCATCAACGTTTGTTCAAACAGCGGAATCACATTGAGGACCCGAGTAATTCGGTGTCATTTATGACTTATAAGTAAGGCAATGCCTGTTTAGGTGCAAGTCGGCTGACGCAATACATCATTGTCGCACGTGCCAGTAGAGTCTAGTACCCATATGACTGAACAGCCATACGACGTGTTCTTCGCACATGATTAAAAGGTGTTGAAGTCTGAAGTGCGTTGAACGTCACAAAGTTTACCATTTAATCTTATTAGTATAAGTCACGTAGACGTTTACGTAACTGCCGTCACAGATTGACAGATGATACAAACAGTCGCAGTTCTTGACGTCAAAGAGAGGAACGGAAATAGTTAGCTACTCAGTAATGTAGTATGCAGCATGTACCTGCACGGTGAACGTGAAAAAGAAGTTGGTCCGTCAGACAGGAAGGCACGTCAGTCGACGAGTGTGCTGTCGACCAGTTTATGATCTGCGAATCTGTTTCATAGTTAGTCAGTTCATCGAATATATATGTATTTACAGTGTGTATCAATCAACCAAACTGTCTGTCTGTCTGTCTGTCTGTCTGTCTGTCATAATCATCACCACCACCATCATCATCATCATCGCTTTATTTGATTAATCATCAGAACGGATACATGTGAGCACAAAAGCAATCACGATGAGTACATGAACGTGCAACCGGAGATAACAAAATTATAATAAAAGTTGTGCAGATGGATGGTGTTCACACGTCAAGTACGTTCACAAATTCGGATCTAAGATAAGAATTGCATTGCAGAATGTGACTAAAATACTTATCCATACAGTAAGACTTTTTGAACGCTGATTTGATTAATTTTATGGTATTGTAGTCCACGAGTAGTAAGTGGAAAAGTAGTGGAATGAAAACGGTTACTGCGAAAACTCTGGATGAATTGAGAATAGTAAGGGCATGAATAACAGTTACATGTACAGTACTCATCGTAAGTAATTTTGCGGTCACATGTATCCAGTCCGATAATTGATCAATAAAGCGATAATGATTAACAAGTGAAAACAGATTTGTTGAGATTTTAATGTATTTTATCTACCTGATGGCTGTCTGGCTGTCTGTTTGTCTGATGGCTGGTTATCTGTCAGTCGGTGGCTTGCTGTCTGTCTGTTTTATTTCGGTCGACAAGGCAAACGGGACAAAATCGTGAAAGAATGCTTTGTAGTGTGCTTCATTTATAAACAATAGGGTCAAGTTACCGAGAACAAGAGGCTAACCTAACTAACCAAGCATTTTTCATTTTATGTTGCTTTCATAAACATAGTAGCGTATTTAATGTGTTTGTTTCCTCAAAAGAGTTATCTATTATTCTAGCAGTATGATAATAATGTATTTAGTTAGGGTGGTTGGTTGAACTAATATGTGTTTAAGTTTTTTGCAGCACTTTTATGTGCCATGAAATTAGTGCGATACACAGGGCATGTGTGCCGTGAGCCATACCATAGTGGCGTACACGTGGTGCAGTCGTGTACTGGCGTGTCCTCTGTAGTACGTGTGCTTCATATGCCCCTCACCGCCTTTCTGTCGGTCGGACAAACACGCGCTTTCCCGTGTCTGATAGAGACTTAGCTTGTTTTATTATGATCAATTTCAGTCAAAAAGTTCCGTTGTGACAAGACAAGTTAAATAAGA
Organism: Daptonema setosum; assembly: GCA_964036265.1. Taxonomy (NCBI): domain Eukaryota; kingdom Metazoa; phylum Nematoda; class Chromadorea; order Monhysterida; family Xyalidae; genus Daptonema; species Daptonema setosum. The sequence continues at coordinate 16,928,338 of OZ038443.1, forward strand.
AGGGACTTTCTATTTAGTAATTGCTATAAACGTGGAGAGACCTTCGATAAACAAACTGGTTAATGGCGAAAAGTAAAATGAGCTTCGGTCCAAGCTTGAGTTCGTTTTACTGTTATCCAAAATATCTTCAATCTCTATATATTCTATGCTTGTGATTTCTTTATTTCATTCTGTTATTTTTGTATTTCTTCCTTAATTCCTTCAATCCACCGCTGAACAACCATATGGTCGAGGATAAAATACTCCACATCCAAGACGCCATAACGTTTTTTGCAGTGCACCAAACTAAGCTTTAAAAAAAGCAGCACACTGATAGCAAAATTTCGTTATCACGTGGTTAGCTTTCACAGCTGAACTTTTAATTTGAAGCCTTGTTCTTCAATAATATTAAACAATCGCTTCCATATTTTGTTGTCTATTTTTTTGGTGTACATATGTAAGAACGTAATATACCGTTTTTTCTCCGAGTTCATTCATTCATCAATCGATTATAAAAAATGCATCAATTTTAATAATGTTAATCATTTTCATCATCATTTTATTTATAAATAGAACGAAGTCAAGGAAAAATAATTAGCATCAAAGGCAATAAGGCATTAATCTCAAATGTTTCACATCAATGCATTAATCGGAAATGTTAAACCGTGGTTTTATATCGTTTACGCATTTCGGCGCTTCGTACCAGTTGTGTTTTATCTGGAACATTGCAGTATGGACATAATTGTTATGACTATCGGAACATAGAACCACTGTAATAGCGTTTTTAATATATTATAACAGTATAATCAGCAATGGCATACCATTTTCAAGCTATCATTCGAAGTTCTGTGCTGCCCGGAATTTCAATCATTCTACGATATCATAGAACGGCAAACTAGCGTTTATTATCCGAAAAGTTAAATCCAACTTCTAACGTCATCAAATATACATAAAAAGGATTGAATCTGTCAATACACACATGAAACCCATTGAAAAAACTTTATCTATCTGAGTGGCATAATTCAACGCAATAACACAACCTTGCTTTGACTTACTGACAAACCGAATGGCTCACTTGCATAGCTTGAAATATCTCATTATGCGTTCGTGTTAAACATGTAATCCGAACAAATCGTATCAAAAACAAAACAGCGCCATAATTTAAACATCAACGACCTGAGTTTTTGCGGAATGGCAGAGACGTGCATTTCACATATATGTAATGGCTACATGAGATCAGTGTATCTGATAACAAAATGATGCGCCGACAGCTATGAATGTTGGTGGTAGACAACGGATCAATTGCTCATTCTCTCTCATAAAAGTTATTTGTAAAAGAAAAAAAAGATTACCGTGTTTGGCAAATGCTAAATGTGATCTGTTTGATATTACGCATTAATATTTCCACTGATACTGCATCTCATCACTCGGTTTATGTAAGTTTGTCCATCCGCTGATCGAGACCAGTCTATCGTATCGTAAACAAGCACGCACACCCTTTCCATCATTTTTTATGTTAACCTGCTTTTATAAGTATGTTTTTGTGTATTTTGGCACAAACTTTTGTGTACTGCCAGGTTTATGAGCGTGCCATCCGTGGGTACTGGTCTAACCAGCTGTCTGACCTCCTTACCCTTCTTATCACATATTCCTAACAAGTTCAAAAACAAGTTGAGACTTCATCAATGAAAAACCCCGATTTTCCGGATTTGTTTTTTTTACAAAAAACTTGTCGTTGGATAACACATACATTCAAATTAGGCAATGCGTGTATACTTCGAATAACTTATCTGGGAAATGCCGATAGAATCAAGCACGTTCACAAACTGTATTCAGTTCAATGCTCTCAACAGTCAGTCAATCTTTTTTAACAGAGTTGGCCGTTCATTTTATTTAACATTTTATGTCAACAATTTATGTAAGCCAATAAACTAGTAGTCACGCTAACCAACATTGTTCGTATGTTAATGTGGCTACAAAGAGTGGGCGTTCATCGGGGCACGACATACCAGCTTCCTGACATGCTAAATAAAAATAATGTACATGAACATACATAGGTATGTACCAGCAGGATGCTCATACCATTCACATTTACGTCATTTTCACTTGTAGATCAACTGCAAAATGCGGTAATGAACATTCATTTAAAAGTATTACATAGGCTTAATGATAGGTAGTAATTTTTTTAGCGCATTTGTTATTTCACATATAGATTGTCATAAATTAATGATAAATCAGGTATTCCGGACCAATAATGATGATATATTTTCAAATACCTTATGTGCTCACTTTCACGTCAGCCGTACATCCATTTCTTGAAAACACGTAAACTACAGTACACACGCTTCAGGCTACTCATTTACTCATCCAACTTTATTTTGAAGCCATCGAATCTACACTTGGTATAACAACACTAACCAAACACTTTTCAAGGCTATGTTTTTAATAAGTGTGTGCTGGTTTTTTATTGACTCAAATGGACATAAAATACGCCTTTTTCATGTGTCAAATATTGTTCGGTGATTTAATCTGCTTTTGCTGACACTGTTTTTTTATTCTGTCACTCTGATTGAAAAATTTGGTATCCATGTAGTCACGCAAAGGTCGTAGCTTATGCAGAAATTAACCTATGATTGTTAAATTTTTGTTAAATTTCTTTTATTCCAATATTTGATTTCTTACTATAACCACTTTAAAAACCGTTTGTGCATAGTGAAATAACTATGCTTGCATTGAAATATAAAATAGAGGTCAATAAGTTTACGACCAGCAACCCAAGTATTATCAAAAAGACAGTGCATCTTTCAATCAATCAACATCAAAATTGGACCATCGAAAAAACATACATCCACTGAAACAAAAAAAAACAGTTGATGATGGTTAACAAACTAAGATAAGAGCTCTTACATATGTACATCGAAACGGAACATCGACTGTAGAGAAATCTAGAGGTCATCCCGAAATTTGCTACCTATTTATAATTGTGGCCTTTTTGGCGAAGTTATACATGTGTACATGTATAATAGTTAGTAGTGTATAATGTTGTGGAGAGACGGCTTACAATGTTTGGTATCGTTGTTTTGTAATACTGGATAATATGGGTTGCACAGCTGCTTACCACGATGTACATACGGACATATTATATTTTATTCACCAACTTGTATTACAGAAATATCGTTGGAAAAGTTTGATAATATTTACGGTCATTAACAAAAACTTTATGGCGCTGTTTAACAGTTTGTGTCAACTTTGCAACAGTGGCTACTTGACATTGTGCCCAAGTCAATCAATCATTTTAACCCGGATGAATTATTTTATTTTTCAACAATCTGTGTATTTTATTAGCTCATTTGGCACCTTCTACAGTTTCTTTATTTTCATTTATTATTATGCTTTATTTTTCCCGCAAACAACCTCAAGGTGTTGGTAGATATTGTTGACCTCATTAATTATATTTGGTTGCGAATAAATCTTGGAGATAAAATCTCTAACTGTAAAGGTGACTTTTCAAGGTGATATTTTTAACAGTTCTTCCTGTCTGATTAATGAAAACAGTTGTTCTTTCAAAATTAATTATTGTATACGTCATGGAATACGTGGCCAATTATAATGATCAGAAGATTACTACACTGATTACCTATGCAAGTCACCGCCCTGACTACATAGTTGGTCGTACTCTGCCAGTTTGTTCACTACTATAAACATGTTGACAAGTAATAAAATAAGTTAAGAGGTACATAAGATAAGTTTAGATTAGTTAAAAACTATTCATGTCTCGCTATGAAATTTGAAAAAATCGTTGCCGTTTTTATTGTTGTACGATTGCTGCCAAAGTTTTCTATAATGTTTCACAATTGCGCAAAGACAATGCAAGGCAATACGCAATGAAAAAGTAAATCAGCCATATCATGGTATTATAGTGATCCTTCAGTTAGATGTCATATGTACGATTTATTTCACTGTGCAACAAGCCTCTTTATCAACGCATAAATTAATATTGCAACACTTCGTTATCAAAGCATCAAGCCCGTCGAGTACTGTAGGTGTGAAAACATCAATTTCTTTGTTATCAGGCGTCTTCCTCCCACAGGTTAATCGTATTTATGATGATAAAAAGCACCAATCATTTATGTGGTAACATGTGATAGAAAGACCGATCAACTGAGGTAATATCACTTTTTATGATAAATAAAAATCTACTTTCGAAATCAGATATTAAATTAGAGACTTTAACACGTAATTTGTTTTATGAAACTTGTTCATTTCGCCAGAACATGGTATGGTACCAAACATCGTGAAAATATACTTAACACCAGACGCCAATGAATTGAATCGGTTATCAGCAAGCGAAGGTTTGAATCAGGCGTGGGTACAACGCTTGTCACTGATTGTTGTATGTTCACTGCTTTTCTTTATATCGTATCACAAATTGATGACTGACACCTGGTCATCGCCTGGTTCACAAATCACGTTAACTATTTTATGTACATCTGTATAACCTTCTGCAATGGAGCCAAACCAACTCACATCATTCAACCGTTATCCAAACTGTATTGTATGTACGTATTTTTCTCAAATTCAATTTTACATGAAATAATACTACGGGTTCTCACTTAGAGGTAAAGTTGTGATTGTGATTGTGACTGTGAGCGCACCCTGGTCGGGCGGGCGTCTCTTTATCTACAAATGGTCGGTCAAGAATGTCGTCAACTGATGTTCCAGCCGATAAGCAGGTGTCTCAGACCAGACCTTGTTTTAATGCATATTGACACAATACTTTATATTCGACAGCTGATCGACTCCATACTGTAACTGATAAAGTGTGACACATGTTTGAAGACATTGCTTCACTTGGTATTTTATATTGTAAATCAACACATACCTTATCTTAATTTATTTATCAGTACAGCACTCTCATTTGATTTGGAGACTAAATTAGCATGCGCGCCATGATTCAGACTTGATTAGGGTTTTAGGGATACACACGTGCAACCAGTTCAGTGCCAGAATTCACGCACAGAATGATCTTACAAATAACGTGCATGTGAAACTGGCGCGCATTCGAAGTCAGTTTTCTAAAAAAATGAGAGTGCTATATAATCAATAAATACTACCTCATTAATAGTAAGATGGTAATTAATGAATATTAGTGAGCACGTGCGGAATATTGCACACTCATACTCCAATAGCAACATATCGCGCTTATTTATTAGACTAACACCAAGGCCATTATTCGTCTAATCGAATCAGACACTTTAGTACTGTTGCTTCTTTCCCGTTTTTTTCAACCGATCGACTGCCTCTCCCAGCATAGGTTTTTCACTTGTAAAACTTACCAAAATTGTTTTATTGGTCTGTTTTTATGCTGAATATGATCAGCGCGTTGCTCCGACTTTGCAACTTATGTACATATATGTAGGTACATACATA
>OZ038443.1:16938746-17018746 GCA_964036265.1 Daptonema setosum
AAAACAAAATCTCACTGTATGAAAAGACTGAAAAAAATCAAAATATGTAAAGGAATGTTGTGGCAACCGGCATGCACTAATAACTTGACCAATGTTGAGTACTTGGCAATTGACATTCCACCAAACTACATATGTACCATACAATTACTATATTACACTTCATATTGTCGTTGGTTAATATGCCGAGAAAATTCACGCTTACTTTCTGTATCACTAACCATGTTTGTTGTAGAATCGGGTAGCAACTCAGATGAATGTTGTGCTCGTGAGGAGCGTGCTTCTCAAAAGATTTTTCCCATACTCATTCAGAACGGCTGTTTTTCCTTAAAAATTTACCTAAGTATAAGCGTGAGCAGGTATTTCCATCAAATGGTCAACCTGGTTATTTTCAATGGAAAATAGTGTGTTTAGATAAGTACGGGAAAAATCTTCCGGGAAACCACATGTAGACACAACGCGCTAACCGTACTGTACTTAGAAATACTTTGTGCTGTTGCAGAACTTTCCTGTGAGACTTTACACCGTAATTATTCAAAATCGGTCTCCTCCTTGAAAGGTCTAGTACATAAATAGATTGTCTACTTGCATGAGTAATTTTATAGATCGATTATGCACTATGTTGTTTCTTTATGCTAGTTGATTAAAACCGAAAACCGGTCATGACTTTTACTCGTCGCATAATTTTTCACTTTACTGTACAAAGAGCAGATTTCATGAATGGTAACAATTTTTACGTTGGGTTGCTTACTTACTTTCGACTCACCATATTGACTTAACCGCATTCTTCTTAAATATACTTATACAGGGCGGGGACAAAAATTGCTGAAATAAATGTAATTTTGAAGTTAAACGTGCAGTTCATGGAGCTGGATTTTTTGGAGAACAGGAAAATTTATTTACCTAGCGAAATTATACGACAATAACTTCGCACAATTTATTGGAATTGCAGAAGGTTCCACCGAAAAACTTATGATGAAAAATCGACAGGAGAATTTTCAAATGTGCAGTAGTTTTCTAGTGGTGCATAGTACATTGTAACATCGGCATTCTAGGATTCAGTGACCTGACGTTCAATCGATCGGCCTGGTACGAGGGCACCTACCTGCGCAACCTATACCGCTTCCCCTTTATATTCTATTCGGGCTGGTTCTCCTACGGTGGATGGTAAGCCTCTGTCTGTCTACTAATACATGTTAACTATAACATATGCATGGTTTCCTTTCGTTAACTTATTACATACAAGAGGGTACCAATTAACGACAATAAGGATTGCATTATGGAAGACGTAAATACATATAAAGTTGCAGCCAATTGGTAGGCATGTGGTGTTGGTGGTTCACTTTGGTACTGTTTGTTAACTGTACCATCCAGCTATCTGATATATTAGTAGCAGTTGGTGTGGAATCTGTAACTGTCGATTCTTGCATAATATGTAATTACCTAAGTACCCGTTTTGTATTTAGTTATTTTTAACTTTATTTAACCACATGATATATGCAGTTCACTATTCTAATCCATTTTCTTGACTACCTAATAACAGGTTCTCTACCTAAGCAATCATTAGTTTTATAACAACGTTCCATTCCCCTATAGGTTTGTTCTTGCCAAGTACTTCAACATATGTACAGTAGGTGGGTCAAGTCTAAAATAGCTGCCTAAAGTTGCATAACCTTACTATTCTTTCTATATAGAATACAGTTATTACTAATCAGACGTAATTTCGATCTGAATTCCACCAATCAAGATACAACTTTGAAGTGTGGTGGTTCTTGTATAGGAAGAATTGGCTAAGCAAAAGATTGAGCTTGTACGCATTGCGAGAATGTCGTGTCTAATACAAATCGAGCGATGTTGGTGTGTGTGCCGGCTATTTACAAAATACGCTTTATTTAGTAGTTCTAGGAAGAATCAGTAGAACAATATTTATATCGAAGTTACATATTTCATTTTGTTCCATTCCAGGAACTATCTCAACTTTGTGTCGGAGGAACTGAAGGATCCGTACAAGTTGGTTTAACGGAACATTAGTTTAGAAGAGTGAATTGAAAGTAAGTGATTGTTATATATCTATTGAACATTCAGATCATCAAGCTAGATCATAAGCTAGATCTTCAAATGAACGTTCAATGAATGTTTCCTTTCCAGGCCTTGTAAACTTCAAGTTAACATTGAATGATGAGTTCCTTGATTTGCAGGAATCTACCCCGAGCAATCTACATATCGCTGCCGACGGTGACCGTAATCTACATGCTCGTTAACCTGGCATACTTTGCCGTACTCTCACCTGACGAAATTCTCGAATCAGACGCCGTGGCTGTCAGTTTCGCTGAATACATGCTCGGACCACTCGCTATTCTCATGCCTATTTTCGTCGCCTGCTCTACTGTGGGCAGCTTAAATGGCATCTTGTTCACGTGCTCTCGGTTAGTGAGTGAGTGAGTGAGTGAGTGAGTGAGTGAGTGAGTGAGTGAGTGAGTGAGTGAGTGAGTGAGTGAGTGAGTGAGTGAGTGAGTGAGTGAGTGAGTGAGTGAGTGAGTGAGTGAGTGAGTGAGTGAGTGAGTGAATAAATGATTTTTAGTATGTTCTTCGCTGGTGCTCGGGATGGTCAGCTACCTGAGCTGCTCAGTATGATCAATATCACATACGTAACACCCATGCCATCCTTATTGTTTTTGGTAAGTGGATTAATACTCACTCACTTACTCACTTACAAACTCACTCACTCACGCAGAATTACAAAAGCTACCCCTTTTCTCTTTTGTATATTTTCTCTTCTCTAAGTCAATTCAGACTTAAGCGTTGGCTTTTTTACATGCCTATGTATCAGGCTTAGGCTTAGAAATAACTTTCTGCAATGTATTTGTTTTTGGCCAAAAAGACGGGTCGAAATACTTGTAAATCTCGATGAAAAAAGGGTAGGGTTGGGAAATTACCTAGCAGAATCTCCATACCCTACCCTTTTTCTTATTTTGCTGTTCAACTTCAATCCATTCGATTAAGGCTCCGGCTTAGGCTTAGTTCCGAGCTTGGAACTTAGGCTTAGGCTTAGGAATAAACTTTGGCTCCGTATTTGGCTTAGGCTTATGAGCGATTTGAGAAACTTGAAGATGTAGAGGGTAGCTTATGGAAAACTGCCTCACTCACTCATTCACTCATTCACTCAGTTACTCGTTGCAGGGTCTATTATCAGTAGTGATGTGTCTGTCAAGTGATATCATCAAACTCATCAACTACGCGTCGTTCGCTGAAATCTCAGTGGTAGGCATCGCCGTTGCTGGTCTGCTGTGGCTGCGGTACAAGGAACCAGATCGACCACGACCCATTAAGGTGAATACAGTTCATCGTTTGCTCAAACTAACTCAATTGGGGGTCAATTGATTAGAAAATAAATAAATAAGCTTTCCTAAATAGTCAATAAAAAATTATTCAAAATGTGCAATTATTGTTTTACATATGCCCGGAGACTTTTATCTTGCTGAATGAGAAAACTGTGAATGAAAAATGTAAATAACGAAGTTTGGTTGTGTGTTTCAGCTGAACCTGATAATCCCGATCAGCTTCGTGATCATGTGCATCTTCCTGATCGTCTGTCCGTTCTTCGTTGACGCCAACGAAATCGTGATCGGAATGTTGCTCATCTTGACGGGTGTTCCGGTGTACTTTGTGGCCGTTTGGTGGAAGAACAAACCGCAATGGTTTTTGCGGCCATGGAGTTGGTTTTTTTATTACATTGTTATTGTTGTTGCTGTTGTTGATGTTGTTGTTGTTTTTGTTGTTGTTGTTGTTGTTGTTGTTGTTGTTGTTGTTGTTGTTGTTGTTGTTGTTGTTGTTGTTGTTGTTGTTGTTGTTGTTGTTGTTGTTGTTGTTGTTGTTGTTGTTGTTGTTGTTGTTGTTGTTGTTGTTGTTGTTGTTGTTGTTGTTGTTGTTGTTGTTGTTGTTGTTGTTGTTGTTGTTGTTGTTGTTGTTGTTGTTGTTGTTGTTGTTGTTGTTGTTGTTGTTGTTGTTGTTGTTGTTGTTGTTGTTGTTGTTGTTGTTGTTGTTGTTGTTGTTGTTGTTGTTGTTGTTGTTGTTGTTGTTGTTGTTGTTGCTGTTGTTGTTGTTGTTGTTGTTGTTGTTGTTGTTGATGTTGTTGTTGTTGTTGTTGTTGTTGTTGTTGTTGTTGTTGTTGTTGTTGTTGTTGTTGTTGTTGTTGTTGTTGTTGTTGTTGTTGTTGTTGTTGTTGTTGTTGTTGTTGTTGTTGTTGTTGTTGTTGTTGTTGTTGTTGATGTTTTAATCGCTCTATATTTCAGTCGCCTTCACGCACGTCATCCAGAAGTTCCTTTACTGCTGTCCACAGGACCACCGCGAATAGGCTACGGTAACCTGGCCTCGATGGTATTTATACCGTTGTTCAAAATGTGCGACGCCACCAATTCGACCACACTATTTATCAAACTTACTGAAGAAGTTTATTCTGGGTAACATAATGTTTCTGAAAGCATGCTGATTGAAATATTCAAGGAATGATTACCGTGTTTGCCAGTAGACAAAATGTAAAACAAAATATGTAGGTTATGTATCCAGAGTAAAATATAGCACTCAAATTGTGATGTTGAACAAGATAGCATTCACAATTGATTATGAGATTAAATTTGAATGAGCCATGGTAGAAAAAATGGCAGGCTTGCAAATTTAGTTTTGTAATCAATTGTAAATGTAATAATGGTGGTGTGTAATTGAGTGCGCGGATTGTTGTTGCACTCTAAACTCGAATACAAATGTTACGATAAATAGGGGTGTTTGCAACGAATTTTTTTACATTTTTTATCAGACGACCACCTGATTGTGATGTTTATATATATCTATGTATGTATCATAGCCTGCGAACGGATAGAATAAACATTTTGAACTGCTGTAAAACCACACTGAATTTGAGTCTATAGTACATTTGTAATTCAAATTTTGTGTTGCATAGCATTCTCGAGTATTTTAGTAAAGTTTTCTCGGTGATTTCATTAAAAATATTACGTGTGTAATCTTTAGCAGACATGAGATTCCACTTGACTCCTCGCATTTCTGTGCATACGTGTCATAAAATATGACGGCTTTTTACGAATGTAGGCACGTAATAAGTTGGGAATGCTATACAACATTATTACCCTTTGTTATTCAGGGTCAGACGTGCCTTTCTCTACTTTATGTGGTGTTCCCGGATTTACCATCATATGAAATTACATAGTTACGTAAATAATAGGAACCTACTTTTGAAATATTCCGTTCGATTCAGTCGCGTGAACATTTATTATTTTTAATCATGAAAACCTCTACTTTAATTCAAATTAATTTCTGCTTTGTTAGAGACTTTTTAGACTTTGTTGATTCACCAAATTCAATTGATCCTGTACTTTGAGAGTTCTGAACTCGCCTCACCGTGCATCGCCTTTCCCATTCACACCGAATGAATACACGAATGAGTTTTACGTTTTATTTGTTATTTCATTTATTGTTGTTCATAAAATGTTCTTTTTCATTTCTGTTGATTTTTATGTTGATTTATTTGTTATAAAATTATAAAGTGTGCTTATTTGCCCCCTGATAACTACCTTGATCGAATAGTGACCGTCGAGGTACTGGTGAGCACACAACCCGTTAAAATCAGTGAATCATGTTCAGTGTAGAATAAATCCCATAAGTTCTTTGAATAGATCACCAGTATTCCGTCGTCTGGTCAACTGAAATCGGTTCGCATTCTTATATAAACTTCCAAATTTATAGAAAATTCACCAACACTTTCTTATTTGTTTGCTCGTATACCACAACCATGATCCGTTTCACATATTTGCTCAATCACTGTCAAATTGTGGACACAATTCAACATTTCAGCGTTTCAGTGTTTGTAACAAATTGTATCTTATGACAAAAATTTTCCTACATGATGATGAAAAAGTTGTGAATGTAAGCCGAATCTTCTTATCCGAATTGATAATAGAATCGATTCGGGGTATGTATTTACAGATCGATCGCATTTCGTTACCTTGGCCCTGATCATCCTGTTCTTTTGTTCCTGAAGGGCAAACTCAAGTGCTAATATTTTAAACAATTTAAATTGACCCAAATATTCTTATGTACCCGCGCCGAAATCTCGATCGACATTGTATGTTTTTCATGTATTGTGTTTGGCTATAAAGTTGCGAATTGAACTCGATGTTTCCATTTCTAGTCAAGTTGTTGACACTAGAATTCTGATTTGTAGACGTCAACAAAATAGCCAGGATTCGGTGAGAACACATTTTTAAAGCAACCTTAATGTCGATAAATGATTGTTTTTTACCCAAAACAAGATATAGTTATTATATTGTATAATATAATATTATTGTATTATATAAAAATCTACGCGTGAACAAAGTTGGGAGACTGAAGATGACTGAGTTTCGGCCGACTACGAGCGGAAGTAAGTTTTTTCACTAAGTTTCGGTCAAACTTATTCAAATAATATTATTCTTTTGATCTTAAATGATTTTATTGTTATTCACTGTCGTGTTACAAAATTGCATTATTATAGTTTACAGTGTTGTTTTGTTTGGTTTTGCATCATCTAATCACACGCACGCACTACACAGAGCTCTAGTATTGTGAAATGCTTATATTTTTATCAAACACATATTGTTTTTCATTTGTTTTTTTTATCATTGCATTAATGAAAAAACTGAAATTTTTATAAATGAATGATTCTTTTCTTTCGGGTTCGTTGCGTGGAAAGAAATGTGGATGTACCATTGTAAAATAGAATAAAACCACATTAGGTTCAATTGTTGTAAATGAATGCACCAACCTTTCTGGACTGTGGATATGTCTCAATCGTGATGTGCAGTAAAGATTGGACCATGTAATACGTTGGTAACATTTTTCTCTGAACCGGCTACCGTATGTATAAAAGGAATTTGGCGCACTGTTCAATATCAAGAATGGCTATTATTGATTCATTAAGCACATGTTCAATGTACCATTCGTATGTTGTCGCAATGACATGCAACAAAATGATTTTCAAATTTTAAACGCGCGCCAAAAGCATTGTTGAATTCAAACTGCGCGCCAAAACCTTCTCGAGTAACAAGAAATTCAGGATATGATATTTATATATGATTATAATGATTCAAACAATTTAACGCACGCTAAAACTCGATTTGGATTCAAACTGAGTGCCTATATACAGGGTGGGCCAAAAAAAACTCTGCGATTTTGTGAGACCATAACTTTAACTGTAGACGATGAATTTCTTTGAAAATTTACAGGTTATAAAAAAATAACATATTAACTTACTTTTCTCTAAAATTTCATTGAGATATCTAGCACACACCGGCCACACGATCAGAATACATGAAAATATCACTTTTGTCTTTAAACGGCGTCATTATTGTGAAGAGAAATCATGTGCATACGTCACTTGAAAGCATTATTTTGTTTGATAGACAGTCCATCACCAGAATAGCTGAAAAAATTCAGCTTCCTGGTGGGACTCGAACCCACGACCTTCAGCTCTAGCTGCTGACGCGCTAACCAACTACGCCACAGGAGGCTTAGCGCAAGGTGTGATAAGCTACTAGAGCAAGAGTGCGGGGCAACAGCCACGACTGTGTTAACAGTACTCGCGTTCTCTTGATAGTAGAATTGACTGATAGACAGTCCATCACCAGAATAGCTGAAAAAATTCAGCTTCCTGGTGGGACTCGAACCCACGACCTTCAGCTCTAGCTGCTGACGCGCTAACCAACTACGCCACAGGAGGCTTAGCGCAAGGTGTGATAAGCTACTAGAGCAAGAGTGCGGGGCAACAGCCACGACTGTGTTAACAGTACTCGCGTTCTCTTACTTTGTTTATTGAAAGAATGAATTCAATAATTGTCCAAAAAATAAAAGTTAGGTGGTTAATTATTATAATAATTTATTTCAAAACCATTCTTCTAATAACGCGATAGTTCTGGTGCTAAACTGTTTTTCATGTCTGTTACCGGTTATTGAGTTGTTACCGGTTATTGAGTTCATCCTCAGTGATATTTCGTTTAAAATACGTTACTTTTTCCTCAAAACTTCAAGATCAATAAATGAAATATTAAGATTTATGAAAAACATGCTCGCTCTGTTCATACATCAATGTTTTTTAGGAACGTTAGTCGGCGCGGTTCAAGCTTGTTAAAAAGCTGGTTGTGGCAAATGTTAAGTTTTCCACGTCCCGTGGTTGTTTATTTCGCAAATTTCATGCTTATATGCAATGCATGTCTTTGAAATTTTTGGACGAAAAAAAAACTATAAATCAGTGAGATATTCTGAGATTTTTATTCAAATTCATCAATAAAATTCTACTCTTAGGTAATGCCGTACATCAGACAAGGGAACAAAAAGCAATCATCTTACTGTAAGAGTTTTTTCCATTCACATTGAAACTAAATTTTGACCGAATTGCTACTTAAACAAGTTTCTTTTGATTCTTGTATTCTTATTTAGTTCACTCGTTCAATTCAATAATAGATTAATACCTAAAACTAACTTATACACATGATTTCTCATTTGAAATAATGGCGCCGTTTAAAAAAAAACTGAAATTTTCATATATCCTGATCGTGTGGCCGGTGTGTGTTAGATATCTCATTGAAATTTTAGAGAAAATTAAGTTCATATGTTATTGAAATAACCTGCAAATTTCAAAGAAATTCAAGGTCCACAGCAAAAGTTATGGTCTCACAAAATCGCAGAGTTTTTTTGGCCCACCCTGTATAAAACTTTCTGAGTAACAAGAAATCATGAAACAACGAATTCACCACACATTTTATATTTTCAAATCCAAAATAGTACGTTTGCAAACCAAAACTTTACGCACTGCATGTGGGGGTGCGGGACAGAACAGTAATTTAGGATTTTGTTTGAAAGTTCTCCAAAAAGTCATTTTTGAAGTTGTCAGGTTCAGAAAAGGAAACGTGACAGCCAGACAGACAGACAGACAGATAGACAGAATGAAATACCGGCAATCTGTCACACTGACAGTCAAATGCTAACAGACAGTTACACAGAAAGACAGTCAAAACCAGAAGACACAGACAGACAGACAGACAGACAGACAGACAGACAGACAGACAGACAGACAGACAGACAGACAGACAGACAGACAGACAGACAGACAGACAGACAAACAGACAGACAGACAGACAGACAGACAGACAGACAGACAGACAGACAGACAGACAGACAGACAGAAAGACAGACAGACAGACAGACAGATTGTGAATGCATTATGGTCATCTCATCAACCTTTGCTCACTTATTCATTATCATTTACTTTTGCACATTTACTTTTTATCATCCACCTTCGCTCATTTACCCATCATCATTCACTTTTGCTCATTACCTAATATCATCAGTGTTTGCTCATTGACTCATTGTCATTAATATTTGCTCATTGACATTTGCTCATTGACTTTTGCTCATCATCTTTGACATTTGCTCATGGACTTTTTAACATTAACATTTGCTCATTAATTCATTATGCTACATACATATCTAGTCTTTTAAAAATTTTACTTGTCCAGTAACTGTTTTTAGTTAGATTGTAACTTTCTTTACTCGGCTATTTTTGCATCACAACTGAATAAATTGGAATTGCATTTTTACCATAACATTACATGACTAAACTCACTGCTCCAATATTATTTTAATGCAGTTTTTTTCAATTCATTTCTTGTGCACGCTGTCTTGAAACGATCTGGAACACGAATGGGATGTAAATGATAGTTTATGAATCTCTCTGAATCGAACCCGAACACTGACAAACAGGTTGCCGAGTCACAGTAACGATCAATTCAAAGAAATACATCATTTGCGCCGAATGTGAGCGTGATCTCATCAAAGTCACCACAAATCATGTCCATCTGGATGGGTTGACAAGGATCCACGTTGTCTTCGTCGTCATCGTCGTCCTCATCGCCCACACTATTGATCACCGAGCACTGCGTCTCGACCAGACCGTTTTTGCATCGTGACTGTCGAATGATATCTGAGAGTGATCGACTGACTGGTGTGATGGCCAAGTACTCACTCGTGGTCGTGTCATTCAGACTCACGGTGGCATGCAGACATCTGCCCTCTGGTACTGCACTCATCTGGTTGTCTAAAGTGCTATTAGTGATGTCAGTGCTATTCGCTATCTCAGCATTGCTACTAGCAATGGTCGGGTTGCTCTGCTTTTCAACGCTGCCTCCCAGTGCAACGGCCAAGAAGCCTTGTTTCATGTGGGAAGTGATGAAGCGCAACATCTTTTCGACCACAATGTAGGCATTGGTCGAATCTTGAATAAGGAGTGTGTTAAAGTAACATTGAGTGAGTTAGTCTGAGGGTTGAGTGAGTGAGTGCGGGAGTGAGTTTATAAGAGCTACTAACCGACTCCAGAGGGGATATCCTTTACGAAGTGTTTGATGATGGTGCGTTTGAAGGCCAGCCAGTTATCAGCCGTGAAGTCCACACCTCGGTGAAAATGCATTTTACCCACTCGCCGGGTCAGTTTGATTGCACGATCCTGAAAATTGCTAGTTTTAATACTCACATACTCAATTCCTTACTACCTAACTTGCACTTGCAGACACTCACTCACTCTCACAAACACTCACTCACTCACTCACTCTCACAAACATTCACTCACTCACTCACTCTCACAAACATTCACTCACTCACTCACTCTCACAAACATTCACTCACTCACTCACTCTCACAAACATTCACTCACTCACTCACTCTCACAAACATTCACTGATTCACTCACTCACTCACTCACTCACTCACACAATCACTCACGTTTTTCTCATTCATCAACAACATGATGATGTTATGAAGAAACCCATGAAGACGACAACCGTGCACTTTTACAATAACACAGTCGTATAGGTTCAGGTCAGGATCATCCGGTAAACCAAAATACGTCCGAAGTATTGGTTTAGATTCAAACAAATCGATAATGATAGCCTGTGGGTGAGGAAGTTAATCAATGAGTGAGTGAGTAAGTGAGTGAATCAATAATTAAGTTAATCAGTGAGATAGTGAGTGTACACACCTGTCCAATAGTTTCATGATCCTTGTTCACCCATAGTTTGCGTAACAGCATTCGTTCGTCCAGAGTCATAACAGCTGGTGTTTCACTGCTCATGGTGACTGGTTTATTCTCTTTCTTTTTTCTGTCAATGTAGGTCCGGTTAATCATTAAGAATCATTCAACTAAATAATTTATTTTCCCGCTAACCTCCTTACTGAGTTCGTTTGGCTGCGTGATTGTTTATGGGGCTTTAGCGTGATGGAATTTTTGTTGCTAATTTCATTGTTGTGTTGGGATATCAGGGAATCACTGCGCTTGCGTTCGTTTTCAGTCATCTTAATCAACGAGTAAACAACTTGATACGTGCAGTACAATTATATGGGGAAACGGAGTGAGGTGTTTAAAATACATAGTCAAGTTGTGGAGAAATGAGTGGATGAATTTTTGAGTAAATGCGATCAAACACTCACCGAGTATTTACGTTCTTTACTGAAGAACGGTTTCATGAAGTTTTTCACATCAGCTGATAAACGTCGTCGGCTTGTTGGGCGAGATCGAGAGCTGTCTACAAGTTATCTCGTTTCACACTGGATTAACTCACACGCATTCAGGCACGTTTGATACATACATACATCTCACTCACCTAAACCAGTATAGTTCAACGACAGCAGCGATGCACTGCGACTGTTCAAAGCTGACGTGTCCTCAGAGTTGAATCCACTCGATCCCGATCTAAAAAGTGTGCTCACGTACAAATAGTATGATGAAGTCAGTTGATGCTTGCAACATTAAATATTCAATGAAAGTACGGTAGGCGAGGCCGGAAGATGAATTAAGAGTTGATGGTGCTTTATGAACACAATCAGAAACAATCGGGTATATGAGGCTCAGTCAAACCAATAATTGAACCATAAATAAAAATTATTATCTTTAGCCAATTTTCAAGTGATAAACTTACGTCATAGAAGGTTTCCTGAAATCTAGCGTCGATTAACATACATAATACACATTCTTGGTATTTTTCGTGTTAAAAAGCAGGTATAAACAACCAATCAATCAATGTGTTACAACAGCAAACTTTTGTTTTTCTGCTATTTTAAAATGACTCATTTTTGTGTCATGGTACATATATGTAGTCTCATGTTTTATTTTCCACTCACTAAACGATCCATTTTCAGCATGTACTTTATGACTATTTGCGTGAAACTCCACAATTCGAAAAATATATAGTCGTGTTAAAAACTATGGTGGATGTAATAAAGGGTCAGTTATGTGGGTCATTTACAATACATACATATATATTTGAAAGGGATAGAATGACGAACCCGTCACTGGTGTGCGGCGCAAGTATCTGCTTAGCCAGACTCTCATGTACAATTCCATGCATCAGTTCTCCAATTATAAAGTCTATTATTTCATTCCAAGGCGTTGTATACCGCTTTTCTTCCTCTCCAGAGTCGTGATAATCAGCTGTGACTGTGTTGTTGTTGATGCCGTTTATACCGTTAGTGGCATGTTCACTGTTGTTGTTTGTTTGGTCACTGTCGGATTGTGGCTCAACAATAGCCAATATGTGATACTTGAACGTCTCGAAGAGTTCAACATCAAAATTAACGTTCAGGTAAAAGTGCATACGGCCGAGAGTGCGACACTGCGTCTTGGCAGCTTCCTTAACACAAATAATAATTCACTGCCTCTCCCATTAACTCACGCACTACAGTAGCTCTTTCACTCATTCATCCACACATTCACTCATTCTTTCACTCACTCACTCACTCATTTGCTCAGTCGCTCATTCATTTACTTTCCCTTACTTTCTTTTTGTATTATAACTAACATGGTCGTTCTCAGTCATTTCGATGAAGCTGCTGAGAAAGTTCTCTATTTTCAAGCCGAGCCCAGCGAGGGTAGGATTGTTCACATCAACTTTATCCAGCGTTCCAACTCCCAGTTTGCCAGCCCATTGAGGATATTCAGTGAGAAAGTTGACGATCGCTTCCGTGCCTGTAAACATTGAGTGAGTGAGTGAGTGAGTGAGTGATTGAGTGATTGAGTGAGTGAGTGAGTGATTGAGTGAGTGAGTGAGTGAAGGAGTGAATGAGTGAGTGAGTGAGTGATAGAGTGAGTGAGTGAGTGAGTGAGTGAGTGAGTGAGTGAGTGAGTGAGTGAGTGAGTGAGTGAGTGAGTGAGTGAGTGAGTGAGTGAGTGAGTGAGTGAGTGAGTGAGTGAGTGAGTGAGTGAGTATGAGTGAGTGAGTGAGTGAGTGAGTGAGTGAGTGGAGTGAGTGAGTGAGTGAGTGAGTGAGTGAGTGAATAAAAAATGTGATGTTTGATTTACCCAAATTCGAATGTTTGAGTTTCGCAACTCTCCATTGTTCGGCAGCTAAGGTTGTATTCAGTTGTTCTAGCGAATGTGTATTTGATTCTGGGGTCTTTTTCAGCCGTTTGTTCTTGCTGTCAAGTTTCATTTGATTATTGCCCATTTTGGTAGCAAATTCCGTTCTGAAATGCATTCCTCTGCTCATGTATTTTTAAATTAAGTGCAGTTAAAAATGAGTTAGCTAGAGGAGGAACTGCCTATCAGTAAGATATCAAGTATCACTTGGGTCATGAATTTTTATGAAAAGTTCAGTGATCTGCGAATCATATGTAGTTCCTCTTATTTATGTGAAAGAACAGTCATCAGAAATTACACATTTTATTACACGTCTTTACTCTTGAATGAATAAATAATGAAAGGAGGAAAGTTTTTTGCAGCAAAATTCTTGCATAAAAATAGTTATATCTGAGGCAGTGTGCATGCCGGCTACCTACAGTACACATGTAGATGTAGCATAGCAAAAGGACAATAACCCCGGATAAGCTATGTAATCTTGAGTGAAAAAAACAGAATGCGATTTAACTATGTTGTCAGATGTAACGGTCATCACGTGATACGCAAGAATTTAGATTTATCAGTATGAATAGCAGTCAATGTTCTACTTATCATAGATACTGTTTTATACAAAGCATATGTACTTGTAAACAGATTCATCTGAGAATGGTATCACCTTTGAAAATTCAGAGTTAATTGAAAATATTCTTCGGAATTTGTTTATTGCACTTGCACATCATGTGATGTGGACATGTACCGTAACCCGAACTCCTAATTCAGTAATCGGTTAAGTGTTAGTGACATTGGCCGTCTCCAAAACGTCAGACAGCCAGCCAAACAAGCCAACTGCCAATTCCAGAAGAGGTATTGCCTATACAAAAATGAAAGGCATATAAAGCTAAAAACATGTGACGGCATGGCACCTTCTGACTGCAAACAAGACGTTGGCACTCAGACTCTGAAGATATGACGACAACAAACAAGATCAAAACATTTGGTTTCAATGAACCAAAGAAAACTGAATTTTCGTTCGTTTTTGTTTGCCATTTTGCCAGCTATGTAAATATCACTGAAAACGTGTCAAAAACCTAGGAAATCATGATCAGGACATGCTTTCAGCAGAATCAGCATCTTCGAGGACGACAACTTCGTATATAATTAGTCTCGACAGCTACAAGAGGCTGACCTCCTCTGGGCGCGAACTTTTTTGAAAATCGTGGCACATAACCTAATTCTTATTTACTCTGTATTTATCAGTTGTATGGTTAGTTTTGCTTTTAAGAACCATCGCCTTTGGCTTACTTAGAAAACATCAGTATTTTTATAAAGTCCTTGACAGATACATATTTGTATAGAAATTTTTTACAGTTATCGGATTGAAAACTACAAAAGAACTAGATCGAATGACAACAGTGAAACGATACCAAGTGAAGCAACATAACAACTAGAACTAGAAGCAACATAAAGACACAGAGCAACAATAACAACATGGCTCATGCAACTGTCCTCACAATGTTTTTATGGTGCAGCAACCCGGGACGTGAAAAGGCATGATTGATTTTGAAGGGCTGGTTGGGGTTCCGGTTGGGCTGTGCAAATCCCTTGTTAAAGATGGTGGCTAATGCTGGCATACAGGGTAGCTGTTAAGTCTGGTATCAGTTTTCAACCTTATATTTCTCGAGAACGAATTATTGTAACATACTGAGTTCAATTGCTCAACGTACGCAGAAGGACACCGGAAACCGCTATGAAAACTCGTTAGAGTCGGTGTGAAAATGCTCATAACCACCACAGCGAACTAAACTTTGATAATATTAATAGCCAAATTCTTGCACCAAACACGTTTATATATATGTATGTAATGTACATACCTGATCCAAGATTCACCAGATCTAACCCAGTATGTTGTAGAATCCAGAAGATAATTAGAGACCCATAGATCTTTTTCCCAGGAACTGGCACGGAAGTGTCTGTCCTACAATAAAGACTCTTCCTTGTTAATCTGGCTGCTGTCAATTATGGTAATATACATAGCCAGCGACAGGAAAATACCGGAATCGGATGATAAATCAGTATGGTTAAGTATGGCAAACAGAGACGGATACTTATTAGTTATGGATTGAATTATGGATGGATCTTGTTGTCGATCTATGTACATAGTTAGTTAGACATGGATAGTTAACTATGTACATATTCTCGTACGTGCCGATTAATAAACTAAAGCTTGAACAAGGTATATTATAAAAAAACTGAAAACTGTCCACATGTCGTGTGATCAGCTTTTACTTTCGGTTGATTGAACGCGCGCCGTAATTTGAATGCGCGCAAAAAGATTACGGTATTAATTTTGGAGTAAAAACTCTGACGGGACATAACATAAGTATAATTTCATGGATCAATCATTTATCGTCATTCAATCAACACAACCTAAACCATGTTTATCAAAAGGCATTTGATGACATGCAATCTAAACCGTTAATCTGGTGGACGTAAACAAACCGATTGCCATCGAATAGACGAAGCCATGAACGTGCTGTTTACAGAGATGAAGCTTCCGGACAAACGTCATACGGGTGCTATTCCGTAAAAAAAACAATCAGGACAACTACATAGAACTAAAGAAGCTTATTTGATCGGTTACGGGGTACATACATATGTACGAAACATATCATACTGTACGCTTCTTATTGCCCAAATAAACGTGATATTGAGGTGACATTGTATCGGAAAAAAGCCTTGATTTCAAAGACATACCTACATGCTTGTACGTACATATAATACCGTAAACTCTATGTGAACAGTCATCGAAAACACTGATAGTTTCTTGAGGAGACTTACAATCCCTTGAATTCGTAGTGTGCTTTAGGGAAATTTTTTTAAGATACTCGGCTTGCATCCATAACTGTGAAAAAAGGTTTTCAAAGAAGCATGCCATAACAAACCGCAAGAGGTGTCACATACGTACTCATGAACTACATAAATAACTACATACATACCAGGCCAGTTGGACAGTTTTTTCATGAGACATGTGTTTGTACATCTGGAAATGAGTTACTCCGGCTTTCATGATGTCAACTGTCAAACTTCGTGCAATGGCTGTCGCACAGAATGTGAGAAAATGCTTTTCAGGGAAACATACAGTAAAAAACTGAAAGTTGTATCACATACTAACAAACTAGAATACATTGAACGGCCCAGTTAAAACATTTTTCAATGGGATATGTGTAGATTTGGAGGTGAGTTACTCCTTACTTCATAATGCCAACTATGTATTATACCCCGTCCAATGGCTGTAATTTGTTCGCCCACCTGATATAAAGCTGCGCTAATCGAAATGATGACAATACCGATTAAATCTATGTAGTTCGAAAAAATTCGAAAAAAAATGGTCGAAGATTTTCAGTTTCTCAAACAAAAATTTCCGGATGTACTTTTACGAAAACTTTCAAAAACTTATTGTCGTCTACGCAGTAAAACGTATTTTGTAGGCTACTGTAACGAGGTAGTGTCGTTATTTGCAATCTATCTTAAAATTGTTTGTAAACATGTGCAAATGATTGAAGTGTGATTATTCCGGACACGCCGGAAAAGGGACGCAAACCAATAAGCAAAGGGTGGTGAGTGGCTGACAAATGTGGCCTGCAAACGTCATAGTACAGGGTGGGCCTGCAAATCACACTCATGCTCTTTTATAGCCCAGCTCGTTTTTGACTCAAGCAAACAGTAAACGCAAATTACTTTAGCAACGTGGGTATGGATGTCTTTTGTTCCTTTAAGCGTGTATACATTAATAGTGGAGAGTCATAATCAGTGATATAAAAAGTTCATAATAAAAACACAGTTTTATAGAGAGCGAGGCCGAGGATGCCTACAATAAACAGCGCATGTCAGTAAATTTTTAATACATGTAGATACATACATATTAAAACAAAGATATCCTAAAATACATGGTAACGTTATGATAGGATCATGAACGGCTACTCAAACGTACTCAAACGGCTACAAACGGCTACAAAAGTATTTTAATTATAGATGATAGCACTTTCTGTCGGTCATCATGGACGAAAACCATTCTGACTCATATAATCAACATTTACCCACTCTCCGAAACATATCTATTTTCCGGATGAAACACGTTTTTCGTAGAGGTACAACTTGTGCCAGATAGGGTTTTTGTATAAATAACCTAAATGCCCAGCTCGAAATGGGTGTTATCATGTACTATTGCACAAAAATCATTGATGGTACCCCAGTCCTATAAAAACTGGTGACTGACCTTTCAAATATGGGTGTACCACTTCCGCTCGTAGTGATTAAAACTAGAAACATGCTGTATTATGGGATTATTATTAATATGCGGTAGCGGTTGTACTTGAATGACATGATGCTCCTGGTTTCTGATCAAAGCTTTTTTGTACTTCTTATTTTACTGTGTTGTACGGATGCTCGAAATAGTGGCGTATAACAAAAGATTTCTGAAAATGCAACATTTGCTCCAGCCGATAGTTCACATAGGTTGACTAACGGACGGACCAGTAAATATTGCGAGGGTTTCCACATGGATGAGTTTTTTTCTATTTCAGGTCGGGTTTAGAACTTTATTTCTGAAAGTGACTCCACCTGATCACCAGGTTTACGAGCATAGTGAACGTGTGTTTGGATGGGTACGTGACCACATGCCTGATTAAAATGAATTCCACAGAGATTCAGTGAGTACATACAAACATGACTAGAAGAGTCTCTGGACTGTTGATTGTGTTTGGAGTGTATGTAAGTTCCGAGTCCCAACATAAAACGCTGAGTACACTCAAGTACACAGATGACACAGATTTGGATCAAGAAATCAGCATACATGTTTTAACAGCGGGCTGTATATTTAGCTTCAACTTCGAATAACTTCAACTTTTTTATTCAAGTGTAGCAATCGCAATCATAGTATTTTCGAGAGATGCTAAGGCAAAAGAGGATGTAATACGTAATCACGTGGAATACGTCATTACAGAAAAGTACATCTATATATACATATATATATATACTATACATCTGTTATATACCGTTCTCAAAATGTGTATACAGGAAGGTGTCACTCGGCCATGTCTGCATAACATACAGATCATGGATTGTCAGAGGATGCCTATTTTAGTAACTACCTGTTCTCTTAAATGCATGTAATCATGAATGTCATTAACGGATGAGGATAACTTCTCATCAGATATCCATTAAAAAATTGGTTTATAATACCGGATAAATGGGCATTGCCGTCTGACCGTGGCGTGATAAAATAACAAACAAAACTTATTGGTAATTGCTGGTTAATCGGCTGTTTCAGGGGAAACAAAGAACAAATTGTTTTGGGAAAGTGAAACGATGCATGACTAATCGAGTAAAACTGTCAGAAAAAAACATGTGTCGGATTTTCGGTACTAGTAGAAACTGGATTTGAAAAAAACAATAGTAAAATGTGTTCAAGATTTGCTTTTTGAATTTCTCATCCTGTAATCAACATTATCAAGAACAATGCATTTGGTCTGGTGTTTAGTTTACTGGTGACAACAACAACAGTGGCTTCAATTTGCAGTTGCTGCAAGTATGTACGCCACATGTTTTGGCTCGCACGATCGGAAATTAAATCAGAAGAGTTGTTTGAAGCACCGTTCTGTTAATTGAGTTAACCCGGCGTCCAATCCAGAAACAACATGAACTGCAAACAAAAGCGTTTTCGCTCCGGTGTAAGTTTCATAGCGGATTATGATATTTTTTGTAACAATACACACAACACATTTTGAAATAGTCAGAACCAGATTCTCAAATTAATGATTGTGAAGCAGTCATTATAAGCGCGATTTAGTAGTCCTTCATTGAATTTGGTCTTTTCTTATAAGCAATTGCAGGGCCTATATAAATGCAACGAGAGATTTCAATAAGATCGTTCATTCACAATAAACAAAGGCAAATACAGATGTTATTCAACAGAATTTTCACGTTGATCGCAAGGGAATGAAAAATCAGTACATTGCGTGCGAGTGCGCGACAAAAAAATAAGGTGAGGAATTATGAAAAGAAAACTGAAAAGATTATGTTACATACATATGCAAGTGAGTACACAAATTACATAATATACCACTGAAATTGTATGATAGATCCATCTCTGCTTTTATAGACCGACCGTAGAATACTGCCAAGCCAATCAGCTCTTATAAAAAACGACGATTCTTGAAGTAAATAAAATAATTGATACAACAAGAAGTAGCTTCAGAAGACCGTAAATATAGGGTGACCGCTTTCAACACCATCAAAAACCAGAACCAAAAATCACCCATTGATAAGGTCAGGTGCAGGTATTATATTAAAAGAAGCTGAGGTTTACCAACCAAACCAATCATATCACATGTTGAATAAAAACCACATAAATATTAATCAACAAAAAAGTTTACGCGTAGTAGTTAAGACTGGTCTTCTTCTTAGCCTGCACCTCGAGAATGGCATCCATGAAATCCTCGTGCACCACCTCATTGGCATCTCGTCGCAGCGCAATCATACCCTGTTCAAGTACAAATTATCCATTTTCTAATACATAAATTGAATAAAACATAATGCTTTCTATCTATTTCATTGTTATTCTTTACTACTCCAGTTTTATTCTATAACCATTGCAGAATCAAGACTAACCGATTCGACACATACGGCCTTGCACTGTGCTCCGTTGAAGTCATCCGTGCAGCGTGCCAGCTCTTCAAAGTTAACGTCTTTGCTGCAATGAAAACACGCTTTATTTCCATGTTGTAAATGGTAAATGTTGTCTTCGCAGTCTTCCACTCTGTTAGCAATAAACAACCGAATAACGCAAACAATGACCAACTGGACGTTCATCTTCCTGGAGTGAATCTGCATGATTCGGGCCCGAGCCTCTTCAGTGGGTGCCGGCAGCTCGACCTTGCGATCCAGACGTCCACTGCGCAACAGGGCCGGGTCCAGAATGTCAACTCGATTTGTCGCCGCGATCACCTAGTAATATACTTATTGTTATTCTGTCTACTTTAGAGAAAAATTGTACAAACTTTTCTATATGTACAAACTTTTCTATAAACATACTGTACTGTAATGACTGTAAAAGTTACCTTAATATCTGAATTGGGATGGAATTGTCCAAACTGTCCAAACACACATACCGACATGACAGTAAAAGTTACCTTAATATCTGAATTGGGATGAAAGCCATCGAGCTGATTGAGCAGTTCCAACATGGTTCTCTGCACCTCACGATCACCGGCTTTGTCCGAGTCGAAACGTTTCGTGCCTTAAAAATTCAAATGTTAAATTAGAGAACACATATTTTTTGTATAATACACATTTTATAGCAAACCAATAGCGTCGAGTTCGTCAATAAAGATGATGCATGGCGACTTTTCTTTAGCCAACGCGAACGCGTCCCGGACCAGCTTTGCACCGTCGCCAATAAACATCTGAACGAGCTGTGGGCCAGCCAACTTGAGGAACGTCGAGTTGGTCTGAGCTGCCACGGCACGAGCCATCATTGTCTTGCCAGTTCCTAGACAAACACTCATATTAGAAAACCAAACATTGGAAATTGAGTAAAGCTTCATATAGAACCAAAATATTGGATACAATGAAACAAAGTATATCGGGTGAAGTTTCTAACTTAATAAAGAGAAAAACATATCGTATATCGATGTTTTTGCCCTGCAATGAAGCATGCGAAAAAAAAACTATTTACGCGGGCGTCAACTGGCATAGCAGAGCAACACCAATTTTTATAAAAAGTTGGCATTAGCCGCTATTGTCAACACACCAGGTGGTCCATAAAGAAGCACACCCTTCGGCGGTTGGATACCGAGATTCTCGAATTTATCACGATGGGTCATCGGCAGTACGACGGCCTCGATCAGCTCCTGTATTTGTTTGTCCAAACCACCAATATCGCTGTATTGCTCAGTCGGGCGCTCGTCCACCTGCAGTAATAAGTTGAATTGCATCATATTATGCTTCTTCAAACATAAAAATGGCAGGATCTTAATTAAGTGAATCGATTCTCCATCATCAGTATGTGTATGCCATAGTTTTGCACCCACCTCCATAGCTTTCACCCTTGAGTCATATTCAGCCGGCAGTTTCTCGAGAATGAGATACGAGTCCTTGTTAACTCCGACCAAGTCACCGGGTTTCATTTCCTCGGGTTCAACCAGACCAATCACCGGCAGGAAATAGGTGGCACGCGTACTCGTCTTGATAACGGCACATTTAGTCTTATTGGCATCCAGATCCACGTTCGATCCCTCCTCCTCTTGCATCGACTCCAGATCCAACAGCTCGACTACGTTGCTCACAAGGTATGGCAGTGTTTTGTTGACCTGGAAATTGGTAAGATACGGTTTTGTTTATGACTGAACTGAAAGAGTAGATCATTATTATTTATTTGTCTCGATCATTGGGTCAGGAAAACATACAAGGAGAGTAATTGGGAAAAGTAATAGGTTGATCGGAAAGCAAAAAATTACAAATATTAGTCACATAAAGAATTAATAAATTAAAGCATTTGATATCCCGCTGTTCAATAAATTTACTGATTAAGATCATACTGAAAACTGAAGTTTAGTTACATCAGGCCCTCAATAAACAATAACCAGGAAGTAACAACTTAACAGACCTTGATACGTTCCGTGTTCTCTTTGATGCGCTCCTTGAGCATGGTCATGCTGTGATTCACCCGCTGCACCTCACTTCGCATGATCCTGATCTCCGTGTCCAGCAAATGTGTCCGACCACGTATGTCATCGTTCGACATGCGCAATATTTCCGCATCCAACGCATCCTTTACATTTAAAAAAATTTGCGATAAATTCCAGCACGCAAAGGGTTAGTTAACTCACTTTGGTGCTAGGAACTAAGCTGAAGCCTTACAAACAAAAACAAAAAGCTTGTCAGTCGGCATTTCGCGATAACCGCTAACCTCTTCTTCAGTCTTTTGGTCCTTCGTCGGGTCTTTGTTTTCTTTTTTATCAACTACATTGTCACCTGATGCTGATACAGCCGCCATGATTGGTGCTCTGAAGTTATTGCAATAAAATAGCAAGCGAAATTCGTTAATTAACGATTTAATTTTTCACCCAAATGCATTGTCATTTCATGAAAAAGGGATTCGTAATACTTACTACTGGAAAGAAAGTCTTACACTAAACTTGCAAGAAGGTATCTTGGATCCGAAATTGCAAAACGTGGAGCAAAGTCGAAGATAGAATCGTAAACTTGTCAGTGATTAAGTGAGTGAATGAATGAGCGATTGAGTGAGTGAGTGAGTGAGTGAGTGAGTGAGTGAGTGAGTGAGTGAGTGAGTGAGTGAGTGAGTGAGTGAGTGAGTGAGTGAGTGAGTGAGTGAGTGAGTGAGTGAGTGAGTGAGTGAGTGAGTGAGTGAGTGAGTGAGTGAGTGAGTGAGTGAGTGAGTGAGTGAGTGAGTGAGTGAGTGAGTGAGTGAGTGAGTGAGTGAGTGAGTGAGTGAGTGAGTGAGTGAGTGAGTGAGTGAGTGAGTGAGTGAGTGAGTGAGTGAGTGAGTGAGTGAGTGAGTGAGTGAGTGAGTGAGTGAGTGAGTGAGTGAGCGAGTGAGTGAGTCAGTGAGTGAGTGAGTGTGTGAGTGAGTGAGTGAGTGAGTGAGTGAGTGAGTGAGTGAGTGAGTGAGTGAGTGAGTGAGTGAGTTAGTGAGTGAGAGGGAGAGGGAGGAATTGAAAGTTTTCAAATTATTTTAGGAACAAATTTTACTTCTTGAAAACGCCAAAGAGGGAAGAATTTCACTTTTCTTTCTCTTTCTCGTCCGCTAGTGGTAGTGAGTGAGGGAGTGAGTAACTGACGAAATGAATGAAGTGATGGCCTTCCCCTCGAGAGGCTAATTTCTTGGTTTGCACCTTTCCCCCATATCACAGAAACTTTGCATCACTGAGTGCCAAAACTTAATGCATCTTTAAGCAAAAAAACATCCCAACTTTTCAAAAGTTATATAACTCACGGGAAATTGGGTGTAAATTGAAAACTGTTGGTCCGATGTGAGTTCGTCTTTGCTTAAACATGAGAAAAATAAGAAGCAAAATATTATACTGCATTGATAAAAAAACTGAATAGAAATGGCAACAACTTCTTGCGCCAATTATCATGACAACTTGCCTGAAATCAGAGCGAAAACTGCGTGAAATACAAATTAAATGTTTTCTATCAAACTTAATGTTTTTCTTTGGATTTTTTATGTTTTTAATGTGAAAAAACCTCGGAACGAAAGTTTTTGTTTCATATAACCACATATCGTGTCAGTTATAGAAATTAACAAATTTAAGACGTTTTTTGCATGAAGATGGAAGAGTTTTGGCACCCAGTGATGCAACGTTTCTGTGATAATATGGGGGTCTCTCAACTGGTCTCTCGATTAATGTCTTAAAAGCTTTCCTCGACAACCAAGTTGCAATGATTTAGCACAGGCAGGGCTGTTATCCACTCACTCACTCACTCACTCACTCATACTCACTCACTCACTCACTCACTCACTCAATCTCTCACTCACTCAATCACTCACTCACTCACTCACTCACTCACTCACTCACTCACTCACTCACTCACTCACTCACTCACTCACTCACTCACTCACTCACTCATTCACTCACTCACTCACTCACTCAATCACTCACTCACTCACTCACTTGCTCACTCACTCACTCTCTCACTCACTCACTCACTCACTCACTCACACTAGCGGACGAGAAGGGGAGGGAAAAGTGGAATTCCCCCCTCTGTGGCATTTTCAAAAAGTAGAATTTGTTCCTCAAGGTGTGGGTAAAACAGCCTAAACTCTGCCGATTCCCCCCTCTTTGGAAAGATTCCCCTCCCTTTGGAGGTTTGACTCGTCCGCCAGTGCTCACTCACTCACTCACTCACTCACTCACTCACTCACTCACTCACTCACTCACTCACTCACTCACTCACTCACTCACTCACTCACTGATTTTGAATCACTCATACTTCATTTGTGTAAACCCTTTCTTAAAAAGCAAAAAGCAGTTTGGTTTTCGAATCCAAAATATGCGTGGCTTTTTTATTTCGTAAAGCCGGAATAGTCCAAAGCAAAAGCACCAATTCAAAAAGTTATTTTCAAAATTTTTGTTCTCAATTTATTTTAAATAAAAACTAAATACAATAATAACAGTTTAACATATTTTATTTGTAAAAGAATTGGTACAGAACCATGATTGAGCCCCTGTTTGCAGAATGGCATCTCGCGCTATTGCTGACGGGCAGGGGCAAGCATCACATAGAAATGTTTGCCCATTGACCAACAACCCGCTGAAGTCGTGCTCTTGTGGAAAATGCATTGATTATTTGAATAATTCACAACTGAACATGGATGAACGATTTACTTTCATCAGACAGCTCGGAGAAGGTTAGTTCTACCGGTTACACGCATTCATTTAGTTTTGGTGCTCATCGTTATTTTGTTTATATTCGGTCTGTGATAAAAATAACCCCGCTAACCCCGTTAACCCCTAACCCCAAAGTGATAAAAATAACCCCGTGCTGTTAACCCCATTCGACATTTATTTACTAACTCTTCCACTCACTGACTCTTCTACTCACTCTCACCCACCGTTCAAGCACGAGCTCAAGCCGTACAGTTTTTTAACTCCTAACCCCGGGGTTAGAAATCCCGGGGTTATTTTTATAACAAAAATTGGGGTTAGAAGTCGTGGGGTTATTTTTATCAAAACGGGGTTAACCGGCCACGGGGTTATTTTTATCACTTTGGGGTTAATGGGGTTAGCGGGGTTATTTTTATCACATATCACACACCTTTATATTCAGGAACGTTTGGTCGTGTGTACCTCGTATCGCCAAAGGACATTCCCAAAGCACATTACGCCCTCAAGGTTCTCAACTGTGTCACGCGTCCCAAACACATCGCCGCTGAATTGCGCGTAATGCGAAAGCTGGGGTACGTTCTTCACATCCTGTTGTTGTTCCCCGTTGTATCAGTATTCCGTTCTTTAAACATTCGAGTACGTAGATGAAAATGAGTAGGTTGTAGCTTATAAAAAGATAAAATAGCTTCATTTACAAATTTGGCTAAGTTTTCAAGTCGAATTGACTGATTTGGGTGCATGTACAAAGTTTTTTTTATTCCCATGTATGTATCTGATAAATAAATAGAGTAGAGAATGCTTTTGATGTGTGAATTCAGTGGACAGCACAACCTGATGGGCATTCTTGCTTGCGATCGAGTGGAGCATCGGGTGTTCATTCTTATGGAGTACGTGCCACATGACCGATTCAAGGTTGACCACTCATTCTTTGCTTAGGTTAACTGATTGGTCATCAATGTTTTATTAACTTTTCAATTACAGTCGTACGTTTCTGTTCTATCTGGTCGCGAAGTGCTCGACTATATGGCTCATCTGATGGAGGCTCTGGCGTTTCTCCATGAGCATAGCGTTGTACACCGGGATGTCAAGCCGGGCAACTACATGTATTCACGATCGTTGAAACGGTGTGGTGGTTGAAAAATTACTATTCAGTGAGTATCTAAGGAACGGTATAAGTTACCTTTTAATGTCTCTTATTAGCTTTACCAAACTTCGATGTAGAATAACTGTCACGAAAGCCATTAAATCGTGCTTTCATTTCAGTTATATGCTGACCGACTTCGGCTTGGTTACCAACTGTCCACCGCCAAAAGGTATGTGGTTGGCTACGTCAATTTATAAATACATCTTTGATCGATTTCCCGTCAATGTATTATTTATTAAACTTAAATGACCTACTGACAGATGCGACCCGACATTCTCGACGACTCAAGCGTAAAGTTGAGCCGGAAGCAACGATGACCGAAACAAACAACAAACGCATTCATCTGTATGACGAACAACATGGCGCCAAGTATTGTTGGCTCAACTTATGTTGTGCTTTATATTGCATACCTCTAACCCATGATTGTGTAAACCAACTTGATTGGTTCATTCTCATCAATGTTTAAGATAAGAGCTAGCTAACTAATTTATTGGTATTTTTTTCACATGATATGACTAATGGCATTTCAACTGATCCAATACTTACAGTGTCGCGGGTTGAAACAAAATCTATGAACCTGAAACTGTAGACGTCCGTATAAATGTATTTTCATGCTTTATAGGTCCAACGAATCCCCCTGAGACGAGCGAACAGCCTCGCTTGCACACCAAACGTTCCTTGTTCAATCAGGGCGGTCAGGGGGCATCCAAAGGTTTAATTGCCAATTCTTACATTTTCTACGCTTGCCTATCTATAATAATCTTTATTGTATTGTTGTTTACATTTTCTATAGATGCTTACACAAAAAGTGAAAAAGACCGTTCTTAATATATCAGATGTAAAAGAGCTAATATTTTGTGTAATCTTGCTACTGTATTTTCAACCATCTTTTCAAAATGTAACCGATTAGTAAACTGATTCTAGTCCTACCAAAAAACTGAAAAATTTCAAGTATCCTGGTAGGATTCGAACCCACGACGTTCCGATAGCTTAGTTAACGTTCTGATTTCAGCTACTGCCGCAACGGAGCCAGTCAACGGTGATGTGCGTAAACGACGATCGTCAGTTTTGTTGAATGGTCGGGCAATTGACGGAGCACGACAACGCGAACTGCACTGCTACTGCGCCGATAAAGCTGCCACATGTGACATCTGCGAAGAAAGGTCCTTTATATACCATGCCACATTGGCTTCGTTTGCGAAAGTAACACTTCTTCTAATACTTTTGAGCGATGAGTCTTAGCTTTGCATGGAAACTTTCATACAATCATATTGTAAATTTAGTGAAACAGTAGAGTAGTAACTATTGCAGATCATCAGAACGTTGCAACAAGGCTGGTACAGCGGGATATCGGGCACCCGAGACATTGCTTCGATCACAGGCACAGACCACCGGGGTTGATGTCTGGGCTGGAGGTTACACGCTATAATAAAGTGATAGTGACCACCGAATGCGCATATAATGCTTATTTTATCTCCCCATTCGCAATGCGCAATAACTAGCTGGTCTAGCCTATTTTTTCGACCACGATCCACGAATACAACGCTTGCTTTTAGAATGGCTCCATTCTTGCATACAATATAAAAGTATGTACAACAGTGTTGTAATGTTTTCAGGTATGATTCTGCTTTCCCTGCTGTCCGGCCGTTATCCACTGATCCGACCCGACGACGACACGGACATGCTGCTCGAGTTGGCCATGGTGACCAGACTGCGTGGATACAATGCCATGAAGACACTCGCTGCTGATCTCAATAAGAACTTGAGCATCGAGCCGATGCCACCTCCCCACGGCATCAATCTGGTCAGATTTTGCGAGTACAGGTTTGTATTATTTGAACAATTTTGATGTGTTTTATACTCCGGTCTGATTAAAGCCAGGACATTGTTGTACACAAAGTTGCTTCAGTCGTCGCACCTCTGATTTGCCCCTGAAGACAGCCAAGTCGCACGCCCGGCATCATGCCAATCGCAGACCGCACCACAGTCCTGATAAGGCTAAACGTTGGTTACAACTTGTGTGCACATGTTTTTTACTGTGAATTCTTTATTACTGACGCCAACAAGGCATTACGGATGCGAGTCAAAATGATGATGTCCTGGTGGACAGGCCAGAGAAGTTGAATCTACAAACATCTCCTAATCTTTTTTGGTTTTTTAAGCATGGCTATCCAGTTTTCAATTGATCCCTGTTTTTATTTGTCACTTCAACCATTTCAAAAGTCAGACTGCTCAGTGCTTCTTCGTATTTCAGGCAACGAACCGAAAACGTTCGCCCCGAAATGCGACTACTGTGCCGAGTTTATACGCAGTACGGCACCAGTGAAACATGTAACGGATGAGGATGGCAAAGTCGTGTGCTTCTGTGCCAATAGTACCGATGGAGAAGACAGTCGCGCTTATCAAGTGAGTCGGGATGCATTTTGTTATTGTGTTACCATTGATGGGCGCAACATTCACGGAAGCCACTGAACGATCCATCTAGATGTGTTAAAATTGATGTTGGCCATTGAAATCACATTTATAAAAAAGGGTGATGCACTGTAACAATTGATATGATGTAGGGTGGACGTAAAAATTAAATTTAAAACACTGGTTTTTGATGCATTGCAACAATTATAACGTTGTAGGGTGTATCGCTGGTTGTGTCGGACGCTGGAGATGAGCCGTACCAGGATCGACTGTCTGATCTAAACGACGATCAGTTGTATGGACTGTACACAGCACTCAATGGTTGGACGCTGTTGGCAACATCTTCTTGTTTTGAGGTCTCAATATGTTGCTTCGCAATTAATCAGAAAAAAATGTATGTTGTTTGCAATGCTTCTACACATATCGCAACGACCAACTTGTTAGCCATTTTGTGTGCCCTCTTTATTATTTTTAAAGGAAATAAAATCCACCGATACTGAATGCTTAGATCAATCAACACTTTAGACCGTGACATTAAATTTATTCAGGTATTCTGACGGTCGACCCGGAGAAACGCTGGACAGCCGAAGCGGCGGCTGAGATGTTTGCGAACCCGTTGCTGGCATCGTATGATGACGAGGAAGAAGACGAAGAGAACGTGGTAACGGACGAGGATGATGTGCGATATGCACTCAATAGATCCGGAGATATGCTCAGTGAATGAGTACGATTATGTGCGATTTATTTCCTTGAAATTTATTTGATATCATGCGTGTCAAGAGATAATGCGCCATTTTTTTCTTTTATTCTTATTTGTTTTATGAGAAATTTGTCGTTTTTTTACCTATTTTCTATATATTTTTTGGCACGCATGTATGTATATCGTTTGCGTGAATTTGAATGTTTTTTTCCGTTACCCATTTTGTAATTGCTTCAATTTAACTCATTGTAATTTACATGTGAATATGCTTAAGATTTTAATTACAATGAGTATTACTATTATATTTATGCTCTTGATTACTTAGGTTGTCTTTCTGTCACTGGTTCTATACACATAATTTTGCTGGTCTCTCCTGCCAATATCTACTCTGTTACGGATGTTGTTTGGTGTCATTGGTCTCACTGCATTGTCTATTTGTTCCATCGTTTTTCGTGTTTTTTAATTGTACATAAAAAAACTTCGCCTTTTTGTCGGGTAATGTTGAATCTGAATAATAAAATGATTAACAGTTGAATGGATGTCTTTCGAAACATGTTGCATCGTTTTCTTCTTCGTTGTTATGTTTCCACTAACTTACTTTTCATTGTAGTAGTTTGCTTTCTTGTGCTTATATGCTATGTCTACTTGCATACTTGCTCCCGTTTGCCATTGCGTTATCATATTTTTGTAGAATCTCGATATCCTGCAGGGTATTACCGTAGTTCTGGGTTTGTTGCAAATGTGGCAGACGAAACGATTGTAACCGGTTAGTATGTGTTGTGTTGAATAGGACTTTTTAATCTTCCAACGCTTGTTTATATATTTTAAGTGCACATTATGTTTTCAGTTATGTTTTTGTCTATGTTTGTGCGCTCTAATTGTATGTTATTAGTTTGTATGATTAAATATTAACCTCCAAGCCAACTGTCAGTTACTGGCGTTGTTTACTTTAGTTAGTACTCCTTTTTCTGCTCGTTCATGACTTCGAAGCCTCAGTGATTGATTGACATAAACCTGATGTTATTTATATTAACTTCAGTTATGAAACATTTACAATAATCCTTGAAATGTCTCCAGAGAATGCCCGAAAACTCCCCTTGAATGTGATTCAGATTCAAATTGCTATTCCACGCATTTCATTCAACTTTTCCGGAAAGATCATTTTGATGCTGAATCATTCAATAGCATGTTCTGTTAGATAATATGAATCTTTTAGATTCATTCTTAATGCCCGTTATTGTGCCAGTCCATTTTAAAAACTGAACGTTTATTTTTATTTTTCAGTCTGGCTTTGTTAGAAACTTTGCTTTTCAGTCAACGTTGACTACTAACTTCCAAAGATTCATGGTAATTGTTCTCCGGAAAAGACTGTTCAGTTCGGGGTAATCATGTTTCCAATCTAATTTCCACAACCACAACACAATCGAATTCAGTAAATTGAGTTTGCCCCGCACCGCATGTGTGTATGTACGTATGATGCATGCATATTGCACTAAATACATACGTGTCCTCTTTCCTAACAGCGTTATGTATTGATTTTAGTATTCATTACTGTTGTAAGTGAATATCTTAGTTCCAAGTTAGGTGACAGTGTTATTCAAAGTTTCAGGACATGTAATGTAAGCATAACCATGTACTTGCAGGTATTCAATTCAAGGCATCTCCGAAGTTGAATATTGGGAGATCGTCAGAATAACAGCTGGTGTGTCCGTTTCGTTATCAATCACGGCGTAAAATGAAGTAAACCTGGTGTTTTGAGTCAAGTAGCAACCGATTGCCATGTCCACTTACGGCGCCAGTGCCAGTCCGTTGGGCCAGTTCAGATCGCGGGCAGTCGGCATCAGCACTTTCAGGGTTGGTCAATGTGAAAAATGTCAAGTGAAAAATGCTGATGTCATTTTGTGTTCATTTAGTATTGGATAGGATAAATCGTATTTGTGTTTTCCTTAACTGCCAACTTGTCATGTCAGCTAGCGTGACAAATCATTGATAGACAAAAAAATTCTCGAGTTATTACTTCTTACAGTTGACTTTATTGGTGGAAGTTTGTTTTCATTACTATCAATTCAATTTGATTGTTTACATGAGATTCAGTGTGATGTCGGCAGCAGACTGAAGGTAAGATACGCCCTTGGATTCTCACAAGTTGAAAAGGTCTAAAACAGCTCGTCAGTAATTCATTATCCCAAATTTTTATGTAGTGTTTTATCCGGTGTGATAATTGGCATATCCTGTAACGTAAACCCATTCTTTACACCCTCAACTCAACATCCAGCCTCTCGATATTAGCTACTGAAGTTAATTTCTTCGCTAATTTTATAAGCCAGCGTTGAAACTTCCCCATTCTCAAATTCTTACCCAATGAATTGTTCTTATGATGAGATACATAAACTTTGAATTCAATAACGAATGTCTTCATAAAATTAACGAATTCACATAAAATAATTTACGTTGCCTAAAAAGCTGCTTTCTTAATAAATATATGATTGGATTTGGAATAGTTAGTTACATCGGCGTATTTGCAGGTAAAGGAGAAGTACCTGTTGGGTGTGGGAGCACTTCTGTTTGTTTGTATCTGCTACTCGACGTTTGTGCTGCTGCCCACCGGTGATAACCGACCCCTCACCAATGCCACACCGCTCAATGTCCGTGCAAAACTTGAACAGGTTCGCCACAAATTGGTTCCCGTTTCATTCAGTTAAGTCAGGTAGATTGTGTTCCCCACGACCGCGAGTGTTCAATTTCAACATGATCAATATAAGGAAAAGGAATAATTAATTGCAACTATTTAGATTAAATTATAAATATAAGTTAACTATATGATTATAATTAAAATTTTCTAATTAGACGTGTTTTGTTGCAGGTACTGCGTCAACCTGACCAACTGGTGCTGCCACCTCCGGACTGGGCCGCCAACAAATCAGTACACTTCAGGCACATGGCTCACAATATGGACCAGGACCATGATGTTGGCTTTGATTCATTTCTGGGTATTGTTACCATGCCTAGTCAGCTTTTTTGTAGCCGTTTGTAAAACAATAACGTTCATTTAGCAGGTTCCACTTCATTATTCATGAAGAAGTTAAACTGAAATCCAGTTACTCGATCCCTGTGTTAGTGTTTTATATAAAATCCATTGACCAAACGAATAAACGAACCGTCACCAAAACTTATCGATATTTTTCTTATGACAAATCCATGTCTAATCATAAAAGTTTGATCTAATCAGGACCCTCATCGTCACGCCGATCAACTGGCCCTGCAGCGAAAGATTGATGATGACGCTCAGATTCCACGGCCCAAACCACCCGATGCTCAAGTTGGCTTCATTTTATATTCCAATGTATTTCGTAAAAAAAACATTAGCGTTATTTTTTCTGAACCATTCTAATTTCGCTTTTAGAACATAGAACTTCAATTTTTATTTTGTGTATGAAAATTGTGTTTGTTGAGTAAGCAATGTAATTCAGGTACCAGTAATAGGAGGAGCCGACAGTCAGTCAGCGGCACCCAATGTCGCAGCTGTTGCTGATTCAAGTTTATACGAAAAACCCTCATTGAATCTGGCTCCTGCCAGTAGCGGCTCCAAAAATGAACAAAACGAGAAACGCCGAGAGAAGATTGTTGATGTTGGTTGAACAATTTACGTATCTAGTTAATTGATTTTCTGCTGTCATTCAAAAATCAAGATAAAGAATTGCCCTGTTATGAAGTGAAACAATAATTTTGAGATGATGAAACACGCATGGGACAACTACGAGAAGTACGCTTGGGGTGCCAACGAGCTCAGGCCCATCTCAAAGACCGGCCACTCAGCATCCATATTCGGTGCTGGAAAGATGGGTTGGTGTTCGGCCGTTCATTAAAAATTAGCTTTCCTCCATTTCCGACCACCACTGTTATTAAATGGTCGATACGATTGTTAATAAGATAATTATGATTTGGTTTTGTGCAGGTGCGACCATCATCGACGGTATGGACACCCTACACATCATGGGCCTGATGGACCGTTTTGACAAGGGCAAGAAATGGGTCGAGATGACAATGAATGTTGACGATATGGTTAGGCGTATTCTGTTTTTTACAACACAAGTATCGAGACATGGATAACTGGATAAATGATCGAAATGGAATGTACGAATGCTGTTTACTTATGTCTAGTACACAATGTCTGTATTGTATAATACAATTGGCTATGCGGCGGGATGGGTGTTTTTCGTTTCGATAAGCACAACTTTTGAATAACGGCTTGTTGCGTGGTTTTCATAGGCTCTCTAAACCATATGATCAATCACAAATAGCAATCGAGTTTGATGGTAATATTTTAGTATGGGTTTTTTTTAGTTTGTCGTAATTGGACTCTGTAAAATGTGTGTTTGTAACATTATTGAATCCAGCTATACATGTTTTTGATCAGCCTATATTTGCTTCAGCGCGGTGACATGTCAGTGTTTGAGACGAACATCCGTTTTGTTGGTGGTCTGCTCACACTATACGCACTCACGCACGACGACGTGTTCAAGACCAAGGCAAAGCAGGTGGCTGACTTGCTGCTGCCCGCCTTCAACACGCCAACTGGCATTCCACTCGCGCTCGTCAATGCTAAATCGTTTGTTACCATAATTTTTATTGTTTACAAAACGGTTTCTACGAAATTAAAACAAATCAATTGAGTTCCGTGAACCTAGGTTTTTAGTAGTAGCCAAGCTAAGACTCGCCTGAATTTTTTGGGTTGTTTTGTTTATGTTGTCACTTTCAGCAAAGGTGCTAAGAACTGGGGCTGGGCGAGCGGTGGCAGCTCGATTCTATCCGAATTCGGTACTTTACATCTCGAGTTTGTCTACCTGTCCAAAATCACCGGTGATCCGACATATGCTCACAAAGTATTGAAAATTCGCAATTTCCTCGACAAAATGGACAAACCGGATGGACTTTATCCAAACTATTTGAACCCGAAAACCGGCAAGTGGGGCTCAAGTTAGTGATTGTCATTGTGATCTGTTTCATATTATTTACAGAGGTATGATTATGCTTAGAAACATGCGTCCACTCTTTGAATCATGTTATTATCTATTAGTATTAACCATTGATGCTTCTTTGTCAGAACATGTTTCGCTGGGTGCGCTGGGCGACAGCTTCTACGAGTACCTTATTAAGACGTACGTGTTCACGGAAAAGCGGGACACACAGGCCAAGACCATGTACGATCAGGCTATGCAGGTCAGTGTTGAATGAAACATTACTTGTTTTGTTTGGCTGTATATCCAAACGTAATAGACCCATACATAATCACCAAACGTTCAACTAAATAACTTAACAAACAGGATATTGTTATTGTTCCGCGTAACTCTTGATTACGTTTTTGCTAAGGGGATAGGATGTTCGGGCCCCTGAGTTTTGTATGTTTGTTGTTAATGTATGTACACTTGGAATTGTGATGTCAGGCAGTGGAGCGTCAGCTGCTCGTCAAGTCGCGCAATGGCCTGACGTACATCGCAGAGATGAAAGGCAACCGACTTGACCACAAGATGGACCATCTCGCTTGTTTCACCGGTTAGTTCCGCTGTTCACTGCTGAAAATTATGCCTTTTTACTGGGATTTCTGACTACAGAAGCCATCAAGACACACTAATACCATATCAGAGTGTTAATTGTATCTTATTCAAAACTATGAATTTAGGCAAGTATTTCGGTTTGAGTCGTTTTCTAAATATAACGAGCTATTATTTCAGCGGGTATGTTTGTGCTGGACGCAGTGAGCACGACTGACGCAGACAAGCACGATCACTGGCTCGATATTGGCAAGGAGATCGGACGCACCTGCCATCAGAGCTATGTACAAACACGTTCGTTTATATGCTTTGTTTTTTTCAGTGATGATAAGTGGTCTGTTTCTAACTTAATCCATACTGACACCGAAAATTTGGTAATCTTTTTCAACATCAGACATTCCGCCCGGTTTAGGAATAAAGTTGTTTCCATGAGTGTTGACGATGGTGAACAAAGACATAAGGCCGGATAGCTTGATGTTTTTTGTCTCATCCAGTCAACTCGAAACTTTTAAGTGATCTTGCCTTGGCAAACAAATTGACTAAGAAGTTGTAAATTTTTTTGAGCATGTGTAATCATGTTTGTGTTTTTATTTTTAAACCTCGTTTCTCAACTGACCTTTAATTAATGTTCTCAGAAACCGGCATCGGGCCGGAATCCTTTCGTTTCACCAACGAATTCGAAGCGAAAACCATCAACGAACGGGACAAGTACTACATTTTGCGACCGGAAGTGATCGAGGGCTGGTTCTATCTCTGGCGGGCAACCAAAGATCAAAAGTACAGGGACTGGGCTTGGAATGCGGCACAGGTGGGCCCAGTCACTTGTTGTAATCAGTCGTTTATACTTTCTTTTCGAGTTCTATACGTTGGATAAAATGTAAAAAAATCTATATTGTAAAGGAATCACTCACTCGTATTAAATTAACGTTAAACAGTATTATGAGAAGAACGTTATAATTACTTACTGTTAATAAAACTGTAAATATCGTTTAGTCGATCGAGACGCACTGTCGAGTGGATGGTGGCTACTCGGGTATTCGAAACGTGTACTCGGATTCGCCCGTCAAGGACGATGTCCAGCAGTCATTCTTCTTAGCCGAAACACTCAAGTATTTGTACCTGATTTTCTGTGATGACAACGTGATGGCCCTCGACAAGTGGGTGTTCAACACGGAAGCTCATCCTCTGCCTGTTGCTTCCGATTATCTAATTTCGATTGACGACCCAACCGGTGGAGCGGTCGCAGACAATGCCAATGCCAATGTAGTAAATGGAGATAATGCGATATTGTAGTAAATAATTATTATGGTTAGCAGTCGTATAATGAGTAATTCAAGAATGTTCAGTCGGTATTTTGTTCATCGTAACTTTTGACCGTTGTTTTACAGGGTGTCTCTCTCTCTCTCTCACAAGATATCAGTTCAATCATTGGTTTACATTGCCCACAAGCTTGAACAAGGAAAAAAGTGAAGCCGTTTATAGGGAGCCCATTAATTCTTGAACATTGTACATCCGTGAATAATTCAAGATTTTTCATCATACATTAGGCCATGAACAAGAGCAGTAACGAACAGATGATAGATACAACTAATCAGCAACAAACAAAAGACGTTTTTACTATTGTTTTTCGAAACTTTTAGTATGACTTGCGAAAGTAACGCACCCTCTGGATTTTTTGGCATTTTGTTATCATTTCCGCAATCGCACAGTGATATAGAAAAATAAATATCAATTTGTTGTATTTTAATTTGTCTTATATACGCATATTGTTTTTACTTGTTACATATTTTATGATTTATGGTAGGTTAAGTATGGAACATCGTATTATTTATTTATTGCGTACTAACTGTGTCTCTTGATTTTTATACCACAATTGAAATTTGCGTGCATTTCGGCGTCGTTATCTTTGCCCATTCACCCAAAAATGTTGTTGCGATGCTGGTCGATAATACATATACTTTATTATTAAATCACTTTGATACTGTACTAATTACGTAGGCTAATTTTTGTTCAGTTTTTCATCTATAATTTGAGCAACTAATTCGCCGTATTTATGGAACACTTGTTTCTGAATTTTTCGCTATATTTTTGTTCACTGACATTGACATGTGAATTTTCCCACATGATTTAGCTCTGTGAGGGAAATTTTCGGTTGAACGGTCATTCCAAACATTTTAAAGGAAAAACCAGTGGTTCCTAACTTTACATTGTCCGAAAAATGTTCACTCGCTTCCAACGCAAATGTGATACCTTGCATGTTGACGTTTATGATGAATTCTATATAGATCATAGCCCTTTATTTACATTTGTTATTTTTTGTGTATTTTGAATTTATGAAATGTGGGACTTGATCAAAAAGTGACGGTTAATGTAAACTATTTATTTCTGTAATATAAATTTGCGCATTAATCAAATTTAGTTTTGCAAATGTGCATCCGGTAAAATTATGTTGACTCAGATAAGTTCCAGGAAGTCTTGGAGACAAGCGCAATTATGGTACGACTTTGTCTTGAAAATAGATAGTATTTTGTCCTCTATGAATTGGCTCGTGTCGTGCCTGCGTAAGTTTTAATTGCCATATGAACCTTCTATTTTGCTGTAATCGATGTCGAGTTTCTGCAGTACATTTCGTATCAATTATCTGCTCAGAAAAATGAATCCAAATATATTCTACAAAACGAACGGTATACAGGAATCTTGTTACGAAAATTTTACTATACAGAAACTCATTATCGACTGTTCATTGATTATTTTTTCAATTAGTTGTTTGATGTTGTGCTGCGACACAGTTTTCTGTATCATACAGTTCTCTCATCTTATCTTC
The DNA here is from genome assembly GCA_964036265.1 of Daptonema setosum. NCBI lineage: Eukaryota > Metazoa > Nematoda > Chromadorea > Monhysterida > Xyalidae > Daptonema > Daptonema setosum. The sequence continues at coordinate 16,976,216 of OZ038443.1, forward strand.
TTTTTGGGTTCTTTTCATACAAAGGTGTCGAATAATAAAATTACCAAACTATAAAAAACTGAAGCTGTAAAAATAGCTAAATTCAACCTTGACGATTCATATTTAGGTGTGGGTGCGCACTACGCTTGATCAATGGATGACTATTCGCTCATTTCTCGACCAACCGTTTTTGGTCAGATGTGTACAAAACGGAGACCACACATGGCGATGGTTATGGTAGCAATCTCTGAACTACACATGTCTTGCATTGACAAGTTATGATTATTAGTGTGCACTTCTCGTAAAATCAAGTAGTTCGCCTAGTTTGTAAACAAGTAAAAATTATAATGAACAGAATTCCTCTCAAACACTCATGAAATTACCCAATTCATTAGTGAATCTGTGCGTATTGTTATAACATCGCATAAATATATGCTATAACTCTAATTCGTGTAAAAAGACAACTCAGAAAATCAGTAGGCATGGGAGCACGGTTATCAGGAAAGAAGAAAAGCCAACTGATAAATCATGCAAATACTCAACGTAGAAAGTCTATGGTGAACACCAGGGCAACCATAATACAGTATACACTGAGCAGAACAGTTGTAGGGTTCGCTACATACTGTCGCACGAAAAATCAGTAAGCGTGTTCGGAGCTCGAAAAAAAATAACTTCATTTTGATGTAAACAAAAAAATTAACTTAATTTAAATTAGAAATAAATGTGTGTTTGACATGAAGATGATTGTATCCGAATCATCTAGCATCACATCGATCACGGTTCATCTCAATCATGTTATTGTATTCGCTGAGCAGGCAAAACACCGGTGGGCTTTGATAAACAAATTGGAGCGGCAAAGTGTGATAATGATAATAAAACATAATAATAATGTAGTATATAGTATTGATGTACGTAACATACGGGCATAACAACGGGGGTGCACTGGATATTGGCTAGCCAAACGAGTATCGCACGAGATCGAGAATGATTAAATAAAAACATCGACACGGGGAACGGACGAAGTTCCCCAACCTTTGTTGCCAACAGTCCGACCAAACCAAGTACTGATTGCTGATAAATCCAATACCAACGCACCACCTCACCAAAAACATCTATCCCGACGTCAAATCAGAAATTGTCACGTCAAAAGTATCAAGTGAATATCACTCTTAATAAGAGGAGGGCGGTCACTCTTCGATGGACACCTGCCTTTGCATGGCATCATTCAAGTCTCCATTTTCGTCGGGTAAGTCATCTTCGTCAAATAGCGCTTCATCGGATGGCATTGCTGAGTCAAATGTGCCATTTACCTTATTAGACTCTGACGCCTTGGCCACCACCGTCTCATCATCATCCTCATCAAGATCACCCAGGTAATCAGTGAACATGTCCTCGTTGATCTCGAAGATGGGCGCCTGCTGTTCCTATAATAGTAGAAACAATCACAAACTCCTTTTAATTTCATTTAAAATCTATCATATATAATTTTTTACATCCATTGTCATATCGCAGTGGTCGCCGAAACTCTTACATAAATTTACCTTGAAAAATAAAACGCGTTTTTTTCTCTGGGAAAAAAGCACTACCGCTGTCATATCACATGGTAACAAAAGTGTAAGGTAACCAACGTCATCGCCCTCATCCTCATACTTGGCATCATCGGCCTCATCGTCGTCATCACCGACCATATCCGGATTGAACGTGAACAGGTCACGACCGGACAAACCAACGGCACGACCAGCTTTGTACTCCTGACAATATTATTCATCCGTAGACATGCTTTTTTTTCAAAAAAGATAGAACAGGGTCTGCACTCTGCATTACATTAAGTTGTAAAGATCAGCGGCTGTTAAAGGAAAAGAGTGAGTGAGTGAGTAAGTTAACAAACATAAGTTTTTCAAGTCAAACCTGCTGCCGCTTTTTGTCTTTGTCGACCTTGGCCTTTTGTTTTTCTCTTAGCTTGCGCTTCTTCCAGGCGACGAACGTTTCGTACGTGACTTTGGTCAGGTTGGAGCCCAGAGCGGCGCGCTGAACAACAAAACGTTTTATTAGTAATCGAGAAAAAAAAAACAATGTTAAGATGCAAAATTGAAGTGATTGCAACAAAATTGAATTCAGTTTTCTGTAGTAATAAGATAAGTCGATTCTCGTTAACCTCCTTTTCGACGAGATCTTCGATGGTGATCTGATCTTCCTTAGCTTCGTCCATTTTCTTCTTATCCTTTTTGAGTACATAGCCCTGTGGTAAGGCGTGCCTGAAAGCATGGATGGAGTTGAGAAAATCATTACACATTTATTTTACGTAACTAGCGAAAATACTGACCTATAAATACACGAGCCACCGTTTGGACATTCCCAGAACCATCCGTATTTGCTGTTCTCGACTGCTTCGAGGAAGTATTTGCAGATCTGAACCAAGTTTGAACGAGTGAGTAGCATAAATTCTAACTAATGGTGAAGTTGAATACATAATAATATATCGTGAAATCAACCAACAATTTCAGTTTTGTTCGCCCTGTCCGTGGCACTCATTTTCTTATCGACCACATCCGCCAGTTTGGCGTCGTCCCAGTTATCCATTGTGTCTATAAACAAGAGTGACAATCATGATTGAGATTGTCTTACAATGACGTTGGATCATCATGGCTTTATTGTTCGATTATCAGACTGGATACATGTGAGCACAAATATACTTGCCATAAGATGAGTACATGCAACGGTGCGGGCAACCGCGAACCACTGGTACAGTTCGGGAATTTCCACATGAATGCAATAACCTCCTTCCGAGTCGATCGAAAAAATGAGCAACCTAACGTAAACCAACCGGTTTCTTTCTCCGAGTCACGCGCATCAAAGTACAGATTCCTTTTTTCGGTTTTGCGCTCAATCGCCAGATCGTGACTGAACTTACACTTGTTGCCTTTGCCACACTGGCCGGCTTTGAAAAACATACACAGCATCGATTTCGGGTCCACATCTGCAACATAATGCTCATTTGAAACACTAAAAATAATATTACACTCAACTTATGTTCGAACATAAGTTTTAATCAAGGTTAATAAGCATTGTTTTATCAACTATGGATGAGTGCAACGTACTTTGATCTAGTTTGGGCATGGCTGTCACTGGTTTCAGGATGGCGTTCAGCTCTGCCATCTCGTCCTTCTTCGCATCTTTCTTCTTCTTGTCGGCCAGTTTGTCCAGTTCCACCTTAAAATCTCCAGGGTCAAAATAATAGCCAACATTACCAGCCATAAACCCTTCAAATACAAACCTGTTTGGCACTTTTATTGCCATATTTGACTTGAACGGTGACATGCTGCACAAACTTTTGTGTTTTGGCGCCCTTCTTGTTTTTCAATCCGAACGTTTTATCCTGAAATCAGTTTATACGTCACATTTTGTTCATGACCATTACAGAAAAGTAGTGAACCACCAAACCATTTCCAACCACAATTCATATCATAACTATTTACAAATCACAATCAAGTCAAGTATATATAAGTTACAAACAAAGTGTTTATCAAGCCAATTTCACCGAATACTGTTATCTATCATCAAACCTCAATAGTTTTGTCCTTGGCCTTGTTCTCAGTCTTTTTGCTCGGCCCTCCCGCCGCCTTCTTCGGAGGCATGACTTTTATATGTTATAACTCAATAGGGGTAACTACCCACCTGAAAACATACAAACACTTTGAACAATTGAGCCAATCCCTTATTCATTACGACTTCGAAACTCACTTGAAAGAAACTACTTCAAGGAAATTGACACTGAACAGAAAAAGTAACAGATTCTTGAATTTAATCTAAAAAAATTGTAGTTAAGTACCCAATCACAAATGATCATGGATCAACCGAAAACCATAGACAGGCAGTAAAACATCCGACGACATTACCAAAACCATTTTATTGATAATCAGAAGGGTGGGCGAAATATAATAATGAAAATATGGTATAATGTGATTCTTGGCATTTAATCCTTAACTAGGAATATCGAATAAAATTAATGATAAGATTCAACCAAATTTTATGATCACCGAAAACGATAAGCTTCTGATAAAGAATATGGATAACAACAAATTTGAAGTAAGGCTGATAAAGCAATAAACAGCATTGGTAATAATTCACGTGACCTTCGTGCTTTCTTCATTGCTGGGACGCCGCTAAAAAGTTCAAGTTGAATACTTTATAGCGGTTCCCTCCCTCAAAATCGAGCGGCGTCGATCGCTTTTGTGAATAATACCAATGGATTATGTCGAACCGTATCCGTATTATATAAGTGTGGAATAAAGCGGTGCAAACTTGGTGCACGTGCAACAGGTGCAATTATGGGTGTGAGATAATGTGCCTACTATTGTAGATAAAACGAAGTGTGATAATATACCTACTATGATGATATGCAAAACACGGAACAAATACACAACGTTTTGCGTATCATATGAACATACAGAGTGGTGTGGTGTTTACCAGAATCAGAATGGCGCAATACCGTTGGATCGTACAAATGCAAATTCGTACAGCCGACTTCAAGCAAAACCTCCTATCCGCATCGAATATTTTTCGAAACATTTTAAAATTCCAAGCTCGCTAAATGTGGATGATATAGTATGTTCATGCAAAGCTGCCACCGCACGTGATGGCCACACCGCGTTCATAGAACGATGACGGGCCGGCAGTGCCAGAGTCGAAGTTGAGGATGAACAACAGCTCGGTACGATCCGCGTACAGGTACACCGGCATGCGGATGTCGCTGAAACACACAATCGTTAACCAAATTGAAAACTGGATAAATAAGCGTGCACAACAGACAGGCGGACAAGTCAATCATCCAGACATCTAGAGAATGAGAAATTTTATCAAAGAGAGGAAATTGGTTGTTTGTCATTTTACGTACATGTTCAAATAAGCATTTAGTAATGTAATGTAATGTAAGACTAACGTGGGCGTGGTCTGCTGTCCAGCGGGCGAGTGCACCCACTTGAGCTGTACGGCATTCATGGCACTGTAGATGGTATCCGTCAGCTTGAGGGCACGACCACCCACTGCCTGCGCTCCCATCAGACGCATACCTAAAAAGCATCATTCAATTCATAACCTAACTGAACAATTATAAACGAATGAGCGAATCAACATACCTCTGACAGCAAAACTGCAGTCGTCCATTTTGAGTTTATCGAACGATTCGGCGACGTTGACCTCGAGTACGAGCTCTTCGAGTGCCCAGGCATTAGCCTGTGCCACGTACTGACGACTCGCCGTAATGTACGCCTCGGCAGAGAACAGGCCACCCAGCCACACTTGCACTTGCTACAAATACAGTTAACAATTACAAACAGATAACCATCAGCTTATCATGTCAGCCATTTCCACTACTTCTCAATCCACTACTATCTTAGTCGCATGTCAATAAGCTTAATCGGTAGAAAAAAGCAAAGCGCACGTCATTATTGATCATTTTGAATAGTAAAGTTCAGAGCGTGTAACACACAAGAATATAAACACGGCGTAACCGGCAGACATGCTTGGTTGATGTCGTCTTCTTTGTTGTTAAGCTAGTATACGAAGTGAAGGTTAGATCATAACACCATGCTCACAAAAAGGTCTTTATAGGTGAATCAAAGTTCGAACTAGCATACTCTTTTTTTCCTGATCTTTCGAGGCGCCAACACCCAATGTTTTTGTTAGAAACACTAAGCATGAAGTGAAAAACTATTCTGATGAACCTAATGTCGGGGAAGACGGGAAAACGTGATCAGCATCAAACCTTGAGTCCCTTGACGGAATCATTCTTAACGGCATCGGCGACGGCCTGCAGCTGTTTGACGCGATCAGCAAAGTCCTGCACCCATTGAATCACGGTGATGCCAGCTGGTACATTGTACAGCTTCCAATTATCAGGGATGATACCTGCAATACCGAATCGGATAGGTAGGATTGTAGGTAGGATCCAAGTTTTACACCCCAGGTAGATTCACAGCTTTGGAAACTGGTGGTCCTAAGTTAGAAAGACCTGACTAAAGACTTAGATCTTGAGATGGCTCTGCGTTGCACTGGAGTTCCACCATTGCCCGCCAGTTAATTCAACCTCGAACCTCTCAAGCCACTAAGAAAACACTCTTTTGATATGGTATTGGTATTAGTGTGCCTTGACTGTTTCAGCAATAAAAAGGTCCAGCAAAGAAATCAGCTAACATCTTTAAAAGAATCGATTATTTTTGTAAGAGAACTCACCCTTGATCAGACTGCTAGTGAGTACACGATGGTCATTGGTCTGCTTCTTATGACCTTGACAGATTAGTTTCACGTCTTCGAGATCCGTACGAACCGTGGCCAACAGCTTGGCGCCGAAGTTCACCTCGCGCTCGAAGAATCGATACAGCGGATCCTTGATGTTCTCAGCGGTGCGCTTCATGACGACCAGATCCTAAAGATTAATAATGCAGTCACCCTCTTATTACCTGTTCATCAAGTACTTCGCCAAATAATGGTTCACTTGGGCTTGAACTTGTCAATGATGAATAGTCAACCAAAATTGTTTCCAATAAAAACAGCTACCATAAAATTAAAAAAGGCGTGTATTAGATGATGACTTACGTTAGGCAACATGCTCAACCAGTGTTGACTGGCCTCGAGCAATTGTCGCATCCACTGAGGTCTGACATCCTGCTGGGACGCCTGTTCCCCAGTGCCCGCTGCCGTGTACAACAGCTCGTCATCTTCACCCGACATTTGCAGTATCTTCGCAATCGTTGTCTGACCTTAAATTGAAAAAGCGATAGGTATTTCAAATAGAAGTTCGTTATTCACCATCGCCTATACTCCCGAAGTCACCCAGCCACCCTTGCCTGCGAGCGAAGAACGATTATATTGGTGATATGGATAGTTTCTAAAACATGGAATTCGAAACTTAACAACGTGCAGAACGGAGATATCCGGGTTTGATTTTCAAAAAGACATATCCGGCATAAACTTTGTTGATCCAGAAACACCAAGAAACAATTTTTGAATTGATCAGGATTTGATGATACAAAAGAGGATAGGAAAGATGTGCATGATGGTGGTGATGTGGTAATCATGCTTACGCAAAAAACTGCCGTTTTTTACATAAAAACTAATCATTTTTTTACAAAAAATTATTACCTGAGTTTGTTAAAATGTCAGAAAGAATTAACGTTTTTCGCAGTTTTCGGACCACTGTGTAATGTGCAGTTATCAAGAAATTTTTTATCGCTTTTAGTCTTTAGAGCTTAGAGGTATCCTAACAACGGGTCTTTATTTTTTTGTGTAAGCATGGTAGATGTAACATAAACATTTTAGTAAACTCGGAGAGGAACATAATCTGAAAACAGCAAGTTGATCTTAATGTATGGTGAATGTATAACCTATACCGATAAACCTTCAGAAATAAATTATTGTTAAATTATACGAGTGAATGGGCTGAAACTCAGGTGCTGCTGCTCTGCGCAGAAACTGAACAATTATCGATTGGATGGCCTGAATGACCACAAATTTACCGAGGGCTGACTGTGACTCTTCATCCTCCGCCTCACTCATTTTCATCAGGGAATTGGTGATATCTCGTGCTACAATAGTCGAATGACATTAGATTACCATTACCAGTATTCTACTACAACAGCCTGTGACAAATATTAACACAGATATCAAAGGCTCATTTTACCATTTTACAATGTTAACATGAATGATTGACAACGACAACCAACCAATGTTGACTTGTTTTTCTCTAGGGAGGAGGGGATGACAAAACTTTTTCTCTGGGCTGAGTACCCCCTGATGAGTACTTAGGTTTTTTCCTTCTTTTTTCGCCCTGCCTCTCAGACAGTCCGCAGGTGGTCCTAACTATAACAAACCTCTATCAGTGAGCAAGACCTTCTCGGCGTTGTTAGGCAGTCCCAACCACATGGGTGCCTGCAAGTACTTGATGCCATCAGCCCATTCAATGAACTGTTCCCTACGAGCTGCCTCAGGCATGGTCAGACTGTTGCCCTGGCCATCGATGTTGTTGATCAGCACAAAGTCCGGATCGAAACTCTTGGCCGTGAACAGACGATTGATGAAACAATCCAGCAGCGTCTGAATGTTGAACATTATTCGGTATTTATTTGGATTACACTAACACGTTTAACTAATTGAAAATATATAGATAACTTGTCATTAACCTGATCGAACTGGTTATCGATACGACCACCGTAAATACACTGCGACAAGAGCGTCTGGATGGCGTCCCATGGCACCTTGTCTGGTGGCAGGTTGGCACGACCCTGAAATACAGCTTAGTTGGCTGAGTGTTACATTCAAAGCTAAATCGACTTGTCGCTACTAGATTAGGCGGTGAACAACTACGCTATTCCCCAGTCACCGATCTAATGTTGTGGATCGAAGGACTGACTAACCAACAATCACAGATCGCAACAACAACAACAACAACAACAACAACAACAACAGCTGCAACAACAGCAACACCACTTACCATGGCAGTCTGATCGACACACGCATCCAGAGTATCGCACGCCATACGGAAGTCAGCCTCGGAGAACTCGTACTTCTTTGTCCAGCCGAGTGGCGCATATCGAAGCCTTTCCAGTACGACGGCGTGGAACCAGGCCAGTACAAAGTACAAGTGACCACGCTCGGCCGGTGCCTAAATACAATGATTGATTTTCCTTTATTAATCAACATTATTTATTTATTATTGATCAATATATATTCTCGAATTCTCGAATACAACAATTCTTTTAGCAATCAAGGGACAGATGTTAGTCCGTTCCCTTAATATTTATACTGCATACTTCATGAACCCTATTATGTGGATATTCTGGTAAACCAAACAAAAACTAGCTTTAGCCATTCGCTGAGCGGAGAGCGTGCTGAACGTACGCAGCAGATTTGCCTTGATGCCGGGCGGTGGTTCGAACACGAAGATACGACCAGTGCGCAGTAAGTTGACAGGAAGCTGAAGACGTATCACACAAATTTACTCTTTATTCAACACGGCAACACGCTATAACAAAACATGATAGCTAGCGGCCTGTTCGATGAAATTCAGAAATGCACGTTTAAGTAAAAATGACCGTTATTTCACCTCTTGGTAGCGGGTGATGTGCTGATACAGGTAGTAAAACAAATATACGAACCTTTGGATGTATTTCCATGGTAAGGAACAGCCTGAATTGCGGATGTGGTTGAAGAGTGTGCAGCTTCTTTTCCAATTGTGTCAGCCAGGCAGGTGCCAAGTGCACGTTCTTCAGCAGCACCCAGCGTCCAGACTTGCTGGCGGCGTTGATCGTACTGTCAGCCTGGTTGAAGCCCTCCGCAGAACCTAAACTTATAAAACATGAACATTTCTCACATATTGCAATTGAATTACCCATACGATTGTAGTGCCGGTCATCGTAAACACCTCCATGGTTTCTTTTTTACGTAACTAATATGAATTAATCAGCAGAAATCGTGTTGCAGCGACAACCAACCGATAGCGATGGCGGTCACTGTTTTGTTGAGCTCGGCAGCTAAGTCCTGCACTCGACCACTGGCATCGTAACCGGTCACCGAACACAGCAACACGGGCATGTGCGCTTGCATCTACAACATTCATTTAACTGACAATCTACATCAAAGCACCAAGTACATGGAGCAACACTTCATTTTTTTATATGCATATTGGTGCTGCATATGATACAATCGCAAAATTTAAGTACACATGCTTGTTTTAATGACTGACCTCATTTTCGACGACATCAGCGAGATTGAGCACGCGTTCAGCATTCGGCATGAACTTGTCTCCGAGCACCGATGACACGAGTGAATGTGATGCTGCGAGCACACGATCCGGACGTAGGGACTGCATCACCAGCAGCTTGTACACTTGCTTCCCAATCTCCGCTGAAATAAATAAACAAGTTTTTCGCGTCAAAAGAAATTCAGGATTATACTAAGAACAAGCGCTGCAATTTGAATTTTTTCCGTTATACGGGTTTGAAACAATGTTATGAAGTGTATTTATTAAGGTTTTGCCAACTGAGTTCCTCCTTGTTGGACCAGATGGCAGGTACGTTGTTTTCCGGATTGTCGCTGTTGAGCCAGCCGAGCATGTCGCTGCCGCCTTCTTTCACCGACTGAAACAATATAAAACTATTTGAACTGTCTGTCACATTCAACCTCAACCATTGATTTTATAGCATTTTCCAGAATCGCCTACCTTGACAACGTTGGTGAAAGTGGGCAATGTGGCCAGTTTGTGGATGCCGTCGACCTGAGGCACACTCAGTCCCTCAATCGACTGTTGATCCTTTTTATTGCCCACCATTCCCAGAGCCTGTCCACCGCGTAGCAGATGCTCAAACTCCGTGTCGTACGTCTTTTCGCTGAAAATATTGAAGAAGCGTGAATAAATAATAAAATGTGTGTAAAAAGGTATGGTATGGCGTTTCATCCCATAGTAGAGACGCTTGGATTGTTGGGACTCTTTAAAACTTTTTAACTTTACCAACTTGGACTGTCCGCGCAGGAAGATTCGAGCGAGAATCATGGCGTACGTGATCTTATCCTCATGCAACATACCACGTGCTACACGGTTGTACACGATCTGCAAAATAAAACATTAATTTGATGAAATATTTAGCTAATTGACTATTGGTTCAAAGCTGTCAATGTCAGTTTCCCTTCACAAAGTTAATGATTATCCTGATGTTCTGATAGTCATACCTGGAAAAGATCGTTGGTGATTATGGACAGTCGCTGACTGTGGTTGGTCACATCCTTCAGATTGGCGTTGTCTTTGAGTACAGTCGTGAAGATATCAAGGAAGAATTGCAACGAGTACTGGTACAAGAAATGGATCTGAAAAAAATCAGGAAAGTAGTCATTGATTCATTGGTTGATTAATAAAAATAAATAAAGAGCTAAATAACATGAAATCTGATTGATCATAAAACAAATAAGTAGTCAGTGATTGATGCAGTCATTAATTAACAGAAAAGTAATAAAAACAAGAGATAAAGAAAACAATACCTGATTGAGTTGCTCGATGGTGAAGAAAATGGAGCTGCATGCCAAGGACAGAGGTCTGTACACCTGCGATGTCTGCTCCACCTCTGACATAACGATATCGGTTTCGGCCGACTTGCGCTGCACTTCTGCCGCCTCATTCTTCAGTGTCTCAAGAGTACTGATAACACTGCAATCGAACACACATTTTATATAGTGTGAATGAAACAATGGACCATACAGGTTGACAAGCTGTGAACACTTAAAAATTAGCTACACTCCAGTCTCGACTATACGTGAATCAAATCGCTGATCACGGGAAGGAGTTGAAAAACGGTTGGGAGCTGGGCTTGTATTTGTTGCCAAGATTGATAGTCACAGCATCTTTTTGAATAAATCGCGGCTCACTACTGCTATTGTTACAAGCAAAACTCACAACGATAACCTGGTCTGTTCACGATCAAAGTGCTGGCTAGACAGTGATTGTCTATTTCAATAACTCCACGATAAAAACTAAACGATAAACCACTTTTTACGATTTTTTTAAATAAATAAATCTTATTTTGGGCTTTATCGACAACTATGAAACATTTATGTTGTTCATTCGCTTTCATGAATTATGACCAAAGTTTCACCTCGACTCACCTGTTATCATCCAGAATCTTTCCCTTGGCATTGTTCAACGCCTCCAGCAGTGACTTCTCCAAATGGCGTAGTTTGAGTGCAAACTCTCCCTGCAGTTTCAGCAGATCGGATCGTTTCTTATCGACATCGGGTCGTTCGGCCTTGAGTACCTGATTCAGGCACTGACCTTGCAGACTCGCGCGCGTTACCGTAAAATTGACAAACGTTACACGTGAACACACGTCGGCCGGAAATTCAACCTGAAACAAAGACCCACAGATCATTACATAATCGGCACATGGTTTGGGTTATTTATTGAAGGTATCCTACAATGCAAGTTGAAACGTTAATGCGTTGAGTGAGTGACTCCAACCGTGGGATCCCTGGTAGACAGGAAGATCTGGAAGGAAGGCGACAGATCGATGTCCTGGTCACCCAACGTAATCAACACTCGACCGCCCGTTCGCTTCACTTCCCGATTCAGCACCGGGTTCAAGATCGGATCGTACGATTCGACGTCCTAGAAATTAATTGGCTGTCGTTCATAATTCGAGGCAAAGTTGGATTGAAGCAACCATTTCATAAATGAAATTGACATAGTAACCTTCACAAGGGATTTTTTTATCACCACATCCACAGGGATATTTTCTACAGATTCAAGAATTATAAAATCTTTGACGAACCTGCACCAACAGCGGATTACCGAACCGCAACGCAGACTCTAGATTCTTGCGGAATGAATCATCCAGGAACGAAGTCTTGGTGATCTTCTTGGCTGCGTACTCATTAAGCAGAAATTCGGTGGCCTGACCAGAAGGGTCGATGATGAGAGGGTACCTGCAAGTTGTCAGTTCGTTGGGTTATGGTAGAGTATACGGTCACGTACATGCATCTCTTCTTTTCAAGCCCTGTTATCCCACTTTGTTGTAAGTGGCTTCTATAGGCCTAAGATGTCTTCAGAAAACTGAATGAACTGAAGAAGTAGAGTTGAGCAACTAACCGATTGAATCTCTGTAACATAATGGCGTTTTCGGTGCACAGCTCGTCCGGTGGCAACGAGTTTGTCTGCCAGCGTAGTCGCTCATCAGGGTTGGACAAATACTCCACTCGGGCCATGTCAGTTCTGCATATATAGCATTATGTAACTCTCAATCCTTACTTTATTGTTTGCCGTTATTGAATACACATATTGATTACCATACCATATTTTATAGAGATATTTTGGTAAATTCGTAACAAAGTAGTTTTCATGTGCCATCAGTGCCACCAACCTGTAGAGTACGCCTGCAGCTTCGAGGTGCTCCTGCCAAGTGTTGAATAGGGTCTGTCGCATCTGTTGATCAAAGTATCCAGAATAGGCCAGGAACGCTCCACTCAGCAGCACGTCGCCCACGATCGTTTCCATCTGAGCCTTGAATCCTTGGCAGCTTTCTTCCCAGCGTTTGCTCTCCGAACCCAGACTTTGTAGTAGTTGAATTGAACGGGTGACCTGAGTCCAGTAGTTAGCAGTAGAAAACGAGAGCGAGATTCTAATTGAGCACAATCATTTTTGTAGATGCATTATTGTACAAAAAAAGTTGGCAAACCTTTTCCTGTACGGACGCGAGATCGGACTTGATGGCACCGGCCTCCTCGATGAGTTGAGCGTACTCCTCCTTGTAGGCAGTGATCGACTTCTCCAGCTCGATAATCGTCTGAAATTAGTTTGACAATGATGATTCTAATTTCAGTTCTTTTTTAAACACAATTTTTAACCCCACACACACATCATTATGCATCATTGATTTAGCGCCTACGGCTACACAATTCTCGTCAACTGACCGTTTCAATCTCTTTGGCCTGTTTCTTGGTGGTTTCAGCAGACTTTTCGAGTCGAATGAGCTCAGAGCGAAGTGGGTCGACCTTGCTGAGCATGTCCGAGTACACCATCTGTGCACGACACCACTTCACCAGTGGACCACATGCAGTCGACGCACGGTTAACCTTCTCGAACGTCCAGTCAGCATTCGACATGTACTTGGTGACCATGCCCTCGCGGATGGATGGTCTGAACTCAACACAATACTTTGCTTCATATTTCATTAAATGATAAATGGAAGAATATGAAAGGAATGGATTATTAGGTCAGAAGTTTCGGGCAAGAGAAACTACCTCGAAAGCGACAAGACAACCAACGTGATGCTGTCCGTATCGAAATTGAGACAACGGTTCAGGAAATCTTCCTTCATGATGACACCTCGAATGGCCTTCCAGTCGCCCGACACGTTCTCCCCCAACATGAGACACACTGATTCCAGTGCCAGACGTACGGGTGCTGGTGGCTGAGCCATTGACTTGAGCTCGACCAGTTGCTGACGACGAATGCCTTGCACCGCTGCAAACACATAATCATTAGTTGCATCCTAAAATCTCAAGGCAGATGAAAAACGAATAAAAAAACTAATCTCTGTAATTAAAATTGCCAATAACGAACCAGTTCTAGCCTCGATGACAGCGGGTTCTACCTGATCCAGGTCTTGCTGTACCACCTGTTTCTTCTCACTGATCTTGACCATCTGTTCCGCCAGTTGAACACTGATTTCTTCTGAACGTTTCTTCTCCTTCTCGGCCTTTTGCTGATCGGCCATCTGAAACATTTGCATGAATAAATGATTGAAATAGCTTAACAAACAACAATTTAACATACGACATTAACAAACAACATAACCAACCATTTGTTTGAGTTTGGCCTCGGCCAGCTTGTTTTTCTTTTCCAGTTCTTGACTCTTCATGTGCAATGACTTCTGCAGGATGTTGACTTGCTCTTCCGTTTCGCTGAATATCAAAATAGAATTTGTTCTGTTGTAACAATAAATGTTATAGCAAGAATAATAAACTCAACTTAAATTTCCATAACACAAATCCGAAACCATGTTCATTTTTGAAATGTTGTAGACCAAAAAAACGATAACGAAACAGGAGACCAACCGAATCTTGTTGAGGCCGACATTCAGATGGAGCTGCTGCTCTTCAAGCTCTTGACGCTTCTCATGGAACAGTTGAGTCTGACAAAAGAAAGGTAATTAACATACCCATACAATGAACATCAACAATCTGAAAATTGGTCTGGAGAGTTGGAGTGGTTACTTCTCATAACCAAATAAGGCCCAGTGCGTTGGTCAAGTATCATCCAAACAAAAATCCTATGGTGTATCCCACCCACCAAAATAACGTTTAGCATCAGAAAATGTTTCATGAGTCTTCATGTATTTTTATAACAGAAATAATTCAAATGGTGTGCGCCAAAACGTGCGTGAACCAACGAAATGACTAATGAAGTCGAGATAATGTCGTGGCGTGATGGCCATAACGCGCTGTTGACGCTTCTGGAACCGTTTGTTGACGGCGTGCAGAGTCTGATGAACATAGACCATGGCGTTGATGACTGCATCCCGATAGGTTGGCGGCTTGGGTACCTGAGTTTAGAGTGCAGTATTGGTGCCCCAATACTCCCCGTCCGCCACTATTACCACTATTGTTACGTCATATTCCCCAGACATTGACTCTATGCATATTTGTCTAGCCCAGTTGTTTACTGCTTTCTAACTTGTCTACGTGTAGAATTCTATTTAGACGCCCCCGTTTTCCCAATATTAGTAGATTATACTATAAGTCTAGAACGCTATATATTTGTGGTACGCATTGTATCAGTGCGCATTGTCTACCCCGTATTGTCAGTCTGTATTTTTCCCATATGTTTTCACTCGTCCATTAAACACTGGTTTCTGAAGTTAAAGTCTAATGAAGTAACAGCCGAATAAGTGCGCCTCGTCTAGTTGATAAAACAGAAGCAAACAGAAGTTCAACCCAACCGTAATTGGCATCTCCTGGGTGTCATCCCAGCTTCGTCCGGATTCGTCCCCGTGTTTATATCTTTGAAAATTTGGTTAAAAGTGAGCGTGCTCCCAAAAAGTGTAAAAGATTGTTATTGCGTCGAAATACTTTGCCGATTTAATGCGACATCGACTACAAATGGCGAAGAAGAAGTCGGGTCGAAGCCGTGCAGATGTGAGCGCCTATGTCAGCGGCGTGGATGATTCGAATTCGCGCCAACGTCAAGATGTACATCCGGTTCAGTTTGCGGAGGGAGGAACAACAATGATTAGTTACTCCAAGTTTCTTTCATCCATCACTCAACTTTCGAACAGTTTTGATGTTAAATTAATCGACCACTTCATTTCTACAATTTTTCTAATTCATCAATCATTCGAGCCTGTTAAATCAGTCAAAATTTCGTATGATAATGTGAGCCTGACTGATGTGAATGAGCGTCTGCTATGGTTACGTGAGGCTGGACGAAAACTTTTTGCAGTCTCTCATACGATCCCGTGGCCCAACTCGAGTCAAGGCGAGTCCGATGCGAGCCCGTTCAGTCGAGAAGACGTGTATGTGAGAAGTGAGCCGTCGTGCAGCCGTGCAGTTCCCGTGGATGGTGAGCAGTCGTTTAGCCGTGCATGTGAGCAGTCTTCGCAAGGTGGGTTTATTAGTAAGTCATCGAACGGTCGCGTCAACAAGCACGTTGCGGTACCTGCGGTGAATAGCACTGATCTGGTCAGCACGTGTCCGGTGGCATCGAGGGGCGACGAACGCACGAGTGGTAAAGCTGATCTGGTCAGCACGTATGCTGCGGTACCTGCGGTGATTAGCACCGATGTGGTCAGCACATACGATGCGGTACCTGCGGCACAACATCGACAAACTGGCGCGCAAAGACAACAAGTGGCGGATCACCCACGACAACCAACGAGGCTTCAACGACAACCAACGGGTCTATACGTGCGTGAGCAAGCTGATCTGGTCAGCACGTATGCTGCGGCACCTGCGGTGATTAGCACCGATGTGGTCAGCACATACGATGCGGTACCTGCGGCACAACACCAACCAACGGGGTTCCAGCGCCAACCAACAAGGCGTCATAATCAACAAACGGGTCAACACAGGCGTCAACAAGCTGATCTGGTCAGCACGTATGCTGCGGCACCTGCGGTGATTAGCACCGATGTGGTCAGCACATACGATGCGGTACCTGCGGCACAGCGACAACCAGTGCATGCCACCTACGATAACCAACGCGGTGGTTCCGGTGATTTTTGCGATCAGGCGTTGATGACTATGATAAAGCGACTGAATCAGCGAGCGGACGAAAATATGTTACTTAGCGGGCAATTCAAGCGGTTCAGCGGTGACACGCAGCGCGTCAACTTTCATCGATGGCTACAAGGCGTGCGTACTCGACTACAAGTTAATGATGTCAGCGAAGACATTAAACTGCAACATCTACTTTACTGTCTGGAGGGAGCAGCCGAGTTTGAGCTGACGCGTGATCATGCGGATGACAGTTACGATGAGGCCGTGCAGTACTTAACTGACAAGTACACCGGACCGGGTGATCGTGAATGCAAACTGCTGAAGTTTGAGCAGCGTCATCAACTGCCAGGCGAGTCTGTATGCGGTTTTGCAGCCGCACTGAAGGCTTTATGTCCGTTGGAGCGTGGTCATTGGATGTACACGAAGTACATGATTAACAAGTTGAGGACCGGCCTGAGTAATCCGTGGTTACGTCGTAAAGCTGCCATGGCTTTTCGACGACGTGTAGCTAGTTTCGATGACCTCGTGGAAGAGTGTGCGCTTGAAGAAGCAGTCAACATGGAGTTCAGTGGTCGTGACGCTTCACCTAACTGGCATGGTGAACAGCCTGAAACACAATCCGAGTGTTATCTACGTGCGTCATACAACAACTACCGGCCTAAATTTGTGCGTGCGATGCCTGACTGGTCTAAGATTCGCTGCTATGCGTGCCACAACTACGGTCACAAGGCGTACAGGTGTACGAAGCGGCATGAGGGTTACGGTCATCGCGTCGAGGGTTACGGTAAGCGCCATGACGAATACGGTAACCGTCGTGAAGATTACGGTACGTACGTTAATACCGTAACTGCGGAGTCCAATAGTGAAGATAGTGATAGTGTTTACGGTCACATGGATCAGTTGACGGGTACCATGAAGAGCATGATGAAGGTGACTGAGACGTTGACTACAAGAGTCAAGGACCTGGAACAGAAATTAGATGGTTTTAATCGACTATCTATGGTTAAATCATTATGCGCGGGCGAGACTGAGAAAAAGAATAGTGAGCTGAAGCGGCGTGTTGGAGGTGTTTATGTGCACTCCAAGAGTGATTTGCGTGATGTTCCAGAAGAAGTCGAGTTGAAGAAGGAGAAGTTTCGTGCGTCGGAGCGAGGTACGCACAGTAGTTTTCAGCTATTGCCGTCGCTGCAGCTGAATTGTGCACTCGTATGGTGTATGATGATCGTGATGTTTATGGGATTGGCATGTGCCAGCGGTGTGTCGACGATGCCGTGCGAGGTCAAGATTCAGCATGGAGTGTACGGTCATGATGTTTCAACGTTTGATGGGCGTTCAGGCAATGCGTTTATTGATGATCATCATGATGTTGCATACGTGGGTTACGGTAGAGGTGATGTTCGGATGCGTAGTGGGACGAATAGGGCGAGACTGAAGGATGAACAAGGCGCGTGGAAGAAGGATTTCGAGTCGTTTGGATATGGTTTTGCGGATGACACGTGCGTGGAGTTTCGTGGTTCGAATCGTAGCGTGAACGATCGACTGAGAGTTTTCGAGGCTTCGTGTTTGGAGATATCGATGGCACGCAGCGAGGCGTCATGGTATGGTTCGAGCGAGTCTGGTAACGTCGTTAGTTGACTGTCAACTCACGATGTATAACTGTTAAACTTGACTCACATCTAATAATTTGTTTTGTAGATTTTTCTCCCGCAGATATGACGATGTTGATGAAGAAGGTGTGCGATGAAGAAGGTGTGCCCGTGTAGGTATATGATCGTGATTCTGTAACATTATTCTGATAGCTTAGTTCTAAGATAATAATTGAGTTCTATGTTAATATATACATTGCTTAGTTGAGTATCATGTGATATCATTGATTCAACTAATATATTGGTCAGCTTAAATTCTAATTTATGGTCTATTGAGAATTATCCTATTAATTATTACCCCATTCTAAGCCTACATTTTTACTATCACAACTTATTTTTTATTGGAGGAAGGGGAAGTGCAGTATTGGTGCCCCAATACTCCCCGTCCGCCACTATTACCACTATTGTTACGTCATATTCCCCAGACATTGACTCTATGCATATTTGTCTAGCCCAGTTGTTTACTGCTTTCTAACTTGTCTACGTGTAGAATTCTATTTAGACGCCCCCGTTTTCCCAATATTAGTAGATTATACTATAAGTCTAGAACGCTATATATTTGTGGTACGCATTGTATCAGTGCGCATTGTCTACCCCGTATTGTCAGTCTGTATTTTTCCCATATGTTTTCACTCGTCCATTAAACACTGGTTTCTGAAGTTAAAGTCTAATGAAGTAACAGCCGAATAAGTGCGCCTCGTCTAGTTGATAAAACAGAAGCAAACAGAAGTTCAACCCAACCGTAATTTAGTATAATAATAGTTATGTCATACAACAACAATGAAAACAAGAAAAAAACTAACGCAACCATAACAACGACAGTCCATAGTAAATACAGTCAATAACAACAACAGTCAGCAACAACCAACAGCATCACAAGAGTACGGGAATCCACCGGGCGCTTCGTACTTGGGCAGGTCGATGTCGATCTGGTTGGTGAACTCGCTGGCCACCGAAAACAGTGCCGAATCCGACCAGTCGCCGAACCTTAACACAAAACAACTTCAAGTTAACTATTTAAACTTGAAAATCCCGAACGCTTCTCTACCGAAAAATTATAGGTTCTTTCCCCACCACCACCACAGCAAATAGATAATGCTAATAATATGAATGCCCAACCAATTTAGCACACAACGGTTGAACAGAGCCGGACTGGTCGAAGCGCGATCACGCAAACCGTCGTTCGATGGGTTCATTGTGAACACGACGTGCAGGTTGTTGATTACCTGCAATCTAATACATTGTCACTAATTAAAAACGACGCATTGTTTTGGTCAGGATTTTTTCTCCAAGTAACTTTTCTGATCTCTGGACTTGGATTACCATTACCAGTTTCCTTCTTTCCTACCAGCTTAATATTGAAACACTATCAGTGATAGACTGACACCGACCTGCAGCGTGAACCACTTGTACAACTCGTCCTGACTGTCGAGCATGTGTCCCTGTCTGGCAGCACCCTCCTTGATCTGAGTCATCAGTGTCGTGTACTCGTCGCCTTCAAACAGACCCGGTACTTCACCATTGGCCAGCAGCGTGTTCAGACGTTCCAGGAACGACGTGTCAAGAACTGAAAAACAATTATTAATGATTTTAAATTTAGGACCGTTTAGTCTGGCTTCGGTCTAATACGGTCGAAAACCCCCATCAATCACCTTTGCTGTTGATTGGAAAATAATTACCCACCTTTCTTTAACACCATAAAAGCCTTGGTTGTCGACCTATTTTGAATATGGCCTTCCCACAACACAAATAAGTATTTTGTTGGAGGGGCTGATCGATCAACACAGGGAACGGATGACGTCCCCCCAACCATCTCTTAACCAAAATCCCGACCAACTATTGCTCTCGTCCATAATGAACGCAATCTTCTCGTGTTTGCATCCGGCCCGACGGAGCAGCGATCGCAGGTCTTCGTCAAAGTCAGCCGCCGAGTACTTGCTGTGCACCTTGAGTTGGAACACGGACAGTCCGTTCATCCACGCCACAAAACGGGACAGCGTCGTCTTGCCCGAACCCGATACACCGATCATCAGTAAATGACCCTGAATAATCGCTTTATTGATATTACTCAGTTGTCTGTCAGACTGAATACATGTGGGCACGAAATAAATGGCGTACACGTAGAGTAACCAGAAATTGTGATAATAATTTTTGATAATTCAACGTATACACACACCTAAGTGGAGAAGACCCTAATATGTCAAACGTACCCACTCTTAGTTATGGCAGAACATAATCTAATCGTCAGCCTAAAATTTTTGCAATGAATAACCTGTGGTTGTCGGAAAATCCGATCGATACGGAGCACGTGATCGAGCACCTCGTTGAACAGCACCAACGGCACGTCCAGTTCTTCTTCGTAGAAAACCTATATTAAAATTTCTCATTCTTGATAGCGAAATTTTTTGTTGTAAAACTTTAAATACGTGAAATTGGATCGGCAAACTTTCAAAAAATAGGAAGTTATTCTAGGCGGAAACAGAAAGCCCACCAGTCTCGTAGTTTACCTAAAACTTGAGTAGACTAGACTGACCTTCAATCTGGCCTTGACGTACTCACGGAGTTGTTCCCTATCGACGGGCATGTAGTCCTTGGTCAACCAGCACGAATACAGGATGGGTCGGGCCAGTGCCTCCTCGCTATTAATGGACGGGAAGTGTTTCATGGCACACGCATCGATGCTCTCCTGTGTCCACTTGCGCTCCTCATCAGTGATCAGACTGAAATGCATTCATCATCAATCACAACTATACTTGTTTCCTGTCATACACAATCATCAATGCATGGTTTTCGCAATATAACTTAGATTTGACAAAATAGTAGTTTATAATTGGTCAATCACCAAGCTGACTGGCTGATATTATGAAATTTAATGACAAGTAAAAACAATGTTAAGCAACCGATCATGGAAGAGACGTAGCGCCTCATGAGCCCAAAGCCTGACAAGACCCTCAACGGAGAGTGTGTCGAGTGGACGTAATGCCTCGCACACACCCCGCACCCAGCGAGTCAACTCACGCGGACTGTACACGTAATGCGGTTGCATGTCCTGTCAAATGCACAACATTTTTGAATACGAACGGCGGAATATAATCGGGTCGCTGTGTATACCAAAAAAAAGAAAATTTTGTCGCTTCCCTCAAGAAGTGGTTAAGGCGCCGGCTTCGCTCGCCGACGTTTCTGGCTCGAGCCCCGGGTTGAGACTCAGCGCATTCAAGAACGTTGTTGATGATCAGTGATTGTCATTGTAAATCGGATGACCGTTATTTCACTATTGTGACTTGGTATCCTACTTTGCTATTATGGCATAACAACTGAATAAATTTGATTTTTTTAAATGAATAAAATATCTTGTTGCAACCTGAGTGAATCGGTCCTGTGATTCGAGATAGAAGTCAACCATGGCATTGGTTAACGGTTCGGCGTAGGATCGGAGTGCCGGGATCAGACGCAACATGGCCCTGTTGAACGTGCCGTAGATCTGCTTCAGCGATATCTCAGCCGGGTAGTCGACGTATACGACCGGTACGTGACGCAGGAAGCTGGATGAATTAATCATGGATGAAGCAAATAAACGCTGCCAAATTAAAGCCTTATTTAGTTTAGTAACATGATAATTGAGAAACACAAATTCGAAATACCAACCGATGACTGAGCGGCTTTCTGCCGGGATCGGTGGGCGGATTGCAGGCACCGACGACTTGGATGCGTTCGAGTTTAACCCAGGTGTGGTCGGATGTACGGTAGAAACCGTTGTGCTCAACCATTTGACGCAGGAACGATATCACACGTTGGGTACCTGTCCATTTACCAAATAACTTGATGCTCAATTCTCGCTAGCACATAATATTGTATTAGAGATCATGATAATAACATACAAAGACAGAAATATGTTTGTAAATTATATACACGTTATGTACATACATGTATAAAGTTAAATAGGGGAACCTGTCTATCTTAATGAGTAAAAAGATTAGTTTCTATATTCTTGTATGTTTAACAAATATGCAAAAAAACTCACCGAAATCATCAGCATTTGGCAAATTTATTTCATCGCAGAACAGAATGAGCCACTTGCCCATCTGTACAGGCGCGAGTATGACTCCGTTTGGTGTGCGTCTGTACTCGCAGTAATGGTCGAGGGTCTTCAGCACCAACTCGGGTGTCGTCGCAGATGAGAAGTTCAAACCAGCCATCTGAAATTGTGGGTGATCGATGAGTTAAAGAAATCTCAAAATGAAGAACATTAAGATTTTTAACGATTCTTTTCATGCTGCAAATCTCAAAACTGAAAGGGTTCTCTTTTTTTAACGAATGTAAAAAATGTGTTTTTTTTTTATTCTCTAACCTCCATATCAGGCATTGAGCGCAACGCCGAGAACAGCGTCATCGTCTTACCCGAGCCGGGCGGACCGCACAGAACCATCGGCTTGTGCTCGGCCAACCTGCAACATGAGGTTAACTGAAAAAAGCTGAGCTAATTTCCGATTCTGATTAAATACCTACTCCAATATATCAGAACTCGTTATCAGTTTCACCGAACGACAAAGACGGACGTAATACATGACGGCTTAATGTTGCTGCTATGCTAACCATGTGCCAAGCAGTTGTTCGTGTCTGACAGTGTCCACGGTCGGGATAATCAGATCGGCGGCGGCCACTCGATGAGTCTCAACCTCGATCTGTGGCACCTTGTTCGACCACGGCTGCCATTCACCGTCAAGTGACACCTGTAAAACATTGGTGTTACATTCTTACCAAATTAATACATCAAATGCCATATGAGAAGGGCCAGGAAAAGAATCTTGCTAATAAGTCTTAACGATAAACTGAATAGCTCTTCATTGCCCCACCTCAAAATCGATGATGGGCACTGCAGTCTGGGGCGGCAACGGGATTGTGGTTGTGCCACGGATGTAATCAGACATTTCCTGACGCGATTTCAAACGACAGTCACCAGCAAACGACCAGACAATGTTGCAGATGAGCGACTTGAGGATGTACCGCTCCAGTTGGTCCATCTAAAAACAGTTCACTCATTCAATTCCACTAAATTGACTCCTCTAACTTCTCAACTTAAAAATGCTGCCTACAAACCTTGACTACCATTCAGCGTAACTACAAAAAAGTTAATAATAGTAAAAATAAATAAACTGCACCAACAGCCATGGGAAAGTCGGCATGGTGATCGTTGTAGTTCTGCACCTGTCTGACCGAATAGTCCATCATGGAGAACAGGGTACTGAGGGCACGCGACCGAGTAAAGTCCATGATGTGGTCGAGTGTGGTTTCGGCATACCCGAGGCATCTGGCCACCAGACCATCATTGCTCAGATGTGTGCTCAGCATTTGAGCCACGTAACGTTGCACCTAGAAAGTATACCGTTACATACTTTATTAAACAAGTGATAAAGGACGACGCATTATAGAACAGTTAAAATTAAAGTACATTACATAAGCACACAGTCTATAAACTTTCCCTCGTTTCGAGTACTCTTTATTCACGAGTTGACTACATTTTGCAATAAAAGTACGAACCTGCATATTTGGTGTGAGCATCTCATCCATCATGGCATCGGCAGTTGGCGATGTGCCAGACTTTGGTACGGCCGCCTGTGTCATCTGTTGTGCCTCCATCTCGTCCAGTGGCACGTGACGCAGACGACGGATAAAGTGCTCGAAGCACATCTCAGGCGTAACCACATCCTCCGAGAACCATACCATACCACAACGTGATACCGTAGCCAGTGTGGCATAACGCAGGTCTTGCACTTCAAACAGAATTCGCAGCTGCAAAACAAAACGATGAATCCAAAAATAAAAACCAATACGATAATAGTAATTAGTTAATTAAAACGATTACTTCTCGTACAGTGGCTAACCTAAGTAACAACATGGAAAACACAAATTGCGTTATAAAAACAACAACAAAGAGATATATGAATCCTAACATTAGGAGGCAGCGCAATACGTTCACCATTAGGTAGTGTCAGCAGTTTGTTGTCGTCGAGCACCGAGTTCAAATTCTCCACCCAGCCCGGATCCACGTCACCATCGAAGATGATCCACTGACGTTTGTCCAGTTCACCACGGACGTTGTCCACGATTCTGCAATCAAATAAATGAAATACCTGTAATACCAGTTTAACCGCCAATAAATAATCGCGATTTTTCACAGAATAATTCCACAATAGATCGTGGTGTTCACCAATTGTAAACCAGGATTCCCCTTATTCTAACGACAACTAACTTTCTGAGAATATGAGTGAACAATCCGTCGGTCCATTCTCTAGTATTGGGATCGAGTGTGCCATATAGTGCGTCCTTGCTTATGGCCTTGGGATCGATGACGTGAGCCACACCCTCCACGCCAGTTACACGTTGCAATGCCGTCAGCAGCACACGCCACGCTGAAAATACATAATATTATTTTGTATTCCGACAAGTTAAAGAATTTATTTATTGATATTTGGTTAGGCGAAAAGACACATATATAATAAATAACAGTGATTAAAAAAGAAGAGTAGGTTGAGAAGCTGACCGGTAGTCTTGCCAGCCCCACTGGGTCCGACCATCATCAGACCGTGGTTCAAGTTAGTTATCTGGTACAGCTGCATCACCTTCTCCACCCACATCGATCCGACCTCGCCTTCTTCACCCGAATAGCACAGATATCGTTCTTCACACACGCGGTACACTTCTTCGCGCAGACTGAAATATATAAACGAATCAATTCCAATTTTTTTTTTAATTTAAGAATAAATCAAGTATGACATTACAAAACGACAACACACAATGTGAATTAACTAACCGTTTCATTTCAGCGCGCGTGTATGGCATACCCGGGAACACATCGGATAGCAGACTGAACAGCAACGGTATGTCCTCGGCAACCAGCTTGGGCACCATCGTCTCACATACACTTTGGATCAGAATCTTCAAATTATAGCAAACATGAGTTCTTGTTCTTGACAAACAAATTTTTTATGTATAAATATAAAATAAACGAACAATAATGTAAGATAACAATGAAGAACAATACACTAGATTTAATGAAGCTTTCGTAACTCATGTAGACTAAATTATTTTAAAATTTCCCACTGAATAACCTCTTGTTCAGGCAGTTGCTCAGCGATTTCCTGTTCGGTAATGGTGCGTCCCTGTTCAACAGCCTGTTCCTTGAGCTGTTGGATTCGGTCCCGTTTAATATTACCAGCGCTGACCAGCACCGACTTGAGGGCTCGCAGTGTGTAGTCGTAGTGCGACTGGTTGGACAGCTGTTCGGCACATAAACTGAAAAATAGGAAACTGATACCATGCCGAAACTATCTATCAATTGACATCAACGTCTGGCCAATATACTTTAACTTAACAGGCTTATGAATAAAAGTCGTTTACTATCTTCCGGTCAACCATTGCCAACGAAATCAACGGAGACCTGCACTTCAGTTCTCTCCAGCTGAACTCATATAAAGAAAAACATAGTAAAGCGAAACGAACGTGAAGAAGGGCACAATCTTCTGCGATAGTTTCTCGGCGGTACGGAATCCTTGCGAGAAGAGCATGACCTGGGCGATCAACTGACGATTGGGTTGGGTCATGGCCAACGAACGGAACAGCTGCTTCAAGTTGTCGGGCAGATTGGAACGACCCAGATAGCCAGGGTTCATCGTGATGAAGATGGCCATGTCCGGGTTGACCTGCACCTGCTTGCCGATCAGGTCCACTGTCAGACCTGCGATATCATAACGCCTTGAATGTTATATTGAAATTTAATATATAAATAATGCTCGATAATAAAAAATCCAATTTATGGGATAATTATATTTGAAACAACTATATTTTTTTGAAAGATATTGACGTACCTTCTCCCTTCTTGCCCCCAGCTTCTTTGGCGCCCTTGTCCGAGATAGCGATCGACCTTAATGTCTCCTGAATGGCCTGAATCTGTTGACTGCAAGCGGACAGCATGCGCTCTTCCAAACGATTGAACTCGTCGAAACAACCCCAGGCACCGACTTGGCACAGACCGACAAAGATACGACCCATGGCCTAAAATTATGTCCAAATTTGAAGGTTCACATATATTTTTCTTCTACTTCCACACATGTCAAATAGGATGTCATGTCAAGAGTGTCTAGCATCATGTCTATTCAAAACAGTTTTTGCTAAAAAAAATTTTTTTACAAACAACTGAACACAAGAGAAATATTAACCTGGAAATCGAATGTTTCATCGCAGTTGAACACGAGCACAAAACGACCGAGCTGGTTTCCGAGCGCCTTGACCGTCTCCGTTTTGCCTGTACCGGCAGGACCGAATGGACTGCCACCCAGGCGGGCTTCCAAAGCCTGTGAAATCAATCAACAATAAGTATTAGAAGTTAGAACACCAGTTTTCCAATCTCATGACTTGAGTCAGCAGAAGCTTCGTCTAGAAAAACCAATAATACCAAGATATCAGATTGCATTGTGAGATAGTTTGTAACTGTAACAAAACCCGACCTGTGTCATGGTCAGATAGCATCGATCAGTGAGCGGTGTCTGTACGAGTTTCTCCTGCACACCGAGGTACTCGAATCCGTAGTAGAAGGACGCCTGTGCCATCTGGATGGTCAGACGCTCCAGCACATCGGCCACATTTGGGTCGAAGTAGAAGCGCAGTTGACGTAGCCACTCGAACGACCGAGCGCTGTTCACGCCCGATTCGATCAGCGAACGCGTAACGTCACGCTTGTGCACAAACTCGGTGATCTAAAATAACAGCAAAACTTATGTAACATATTACATAAAATGGTTGCATTCAAAGAAACTTAAGTTTTCATGCGATTCGCTCATTATTATTTTAAGTGAAAAAAACCGGAACAGTTCAACTGTACTGTACGTACTGAGAAACACTACAACGGTTACCGGGCTACAGCAGACCAACCAGCTGCTCAATCTTCTTCCTTCTCAAAGCAGGTTGTTCCTGCAGAACACTGTCTGCCAAGAGCGTGAGCGAATCCTCGACAATTGTAAGAGCGGGTTCGAGTGGCTTGTTCTGGGACAAGGCATTCTCGATCTGTGTTGACCAGGCGATCTGTGCCGTCAGCGATGTCAGTTGGGCCTGAAATTTTTAACCAGTTCAAAATTAAATCAAAAAACGCAATCGAAAATCATCAAAGCCTGAATACGATCTTTATTCATGTAACTTAAATAAGAATAACTTGACCCACCGGATACTTATCCATCCAGTCCATGTACTCGCCACGGTTATCAGGATCAGTCTTCAACTTGTGGAAGTCCTGGACGGACTGAGCGAGCATCTTAGCCAGCGTGCTTCGCATCTCACTTTCCAGATTGGTCAGCCAGTCGTTGATGCGTTGATCCTTGACGGACACCGGTTGCATGAACGACACCTTAAAATTAATGAATAATAGATTTCAAGTTTTTCAAGATTCATGTCTGGTACCGAGGCACATAGCAACCCTGGAGTACATTCTATCATTATAAAACATAACGAGTGTGCTGTTGAAAAGAGTGAATCTACTCCTCGATTGTCACTACCCATAGTGAATCTCAGATTGAATCGCATATATTGGAATCATCACAATCACAATGAATGGCATTTGGCTAACCACCCAGTAATCAATATTGCGGATGCAGAATAAAAGACATAACAGCATGCCGATTAGGGGAAAGTCAAGCAAAACTGTTTGACTTGACGTATGATAAAAATATTTCTTTTTCTCAGGTTGAAATTGTTTGACGAACATGATGTTCCGGGATAATTCAGAAAGTTGGCCACAACCCCTCCCCCACGACGGCGATAGAAGTAGACAAACAACAAGCAACGTTGAAACACTTTGCGAAAAAATTGACGATTTACAGACATGTATATTACATAAACAAGCACCGGTCACCATGTTTTGCGCCAAAAGACGCGTGTACTAACATCCTGGAATAAAAATAAACAAATAAAACACTATTGGCTAAAGGTTCAGTTACTTAACGAACAAATAAGAATTATTACTACTGTTCTCAAAACGAAAATAATAACACCTGCACCAAACCAATCGAGTTCGAGTGAGACAATAAATGAGATGAACAAAGGTGAGAATCCCAACTTTGAAATAGCATAAATTTACCGTAATGAAAACCGAATTCTTCAAAGGTGTAGGCCAACCTCCTCTCCTTCTCTAGACACCAGTCCCAGTACTTGAGTTTCATCCTCGTTCAATTTGATGGCGGCAACACCGGCAAACATTTTCTTGAAGTGCTTCTGCAGTCGGGGCAGATTCTTGCTGTTACCGATGATCTCCAGCAGATCTTCATCACCGACGAAGTAAAATCTGCATAAATAATTTTTATTAACAAGTTAGGCTGTGCACACAAAGAAAAGAATGAACGATAGTTTGCTCAAAATCGGCAAATTTCATTTTATCCATTTGTCCAGGAGCCAATGATCAGTTTGACATTTTATTCTCGTGCGCGATTATCAAATTATGACAAACTCAAGAAATGACTTCAAAGAATTGAACCTGGGGAACGAGGCTCGTTCGCGTTCCAGATACTCTCCGAGTGCCTTCTGAATCTTGGCGAGCAGATCGGCCAGACGTTCGAGCGTTCGTTGCACGCCTTGGAAGTTGACGATCTCGAGCACACGGGGCGATTGCGTCACCTTCTTCATCAGGCTAACAAACTCGGTGCTGATGCTGAAAGAGAAGAAAGTGACCGATAAACCCAGATCAGCCACAGATTCGTTGTAAATGAGACAAATGGCAATATAGAATAAACCTGGAAAATCGTGACGTCTCGACCGGCAGCAGAGTTTTAATATCAGCCGATCCAGTGAATATACCCTCCAGATACACCCATCGACGCTGCACATCGATCCAAACATCGAACATGCTGTTCACACGGTTCAGCTTGTCCTCCCACGCCAGTGCGTCCTCTTCGAATTCCTGCAAATTATCCAAAAAATACTATTTGAAACGCAAAGTTTTAAAATAGATACTGTTTGGCAGACAAATTATCAAAATAAATACTTTTTTTATAAAAATACCAGTTGCAAGATCAATCAGCCAACTGACCTTATAATAGGGCGATAGTTTCATGGCCGTCAAACTGTTGATGTGTTCCTTCAACTTGGCGAACAGATCATCCCATCCACGAATCAGTCGGGTCTTCTGCTGGTACTGCACCAACTCCACCTCGTACGACTGCCAGTGGTCGCGAACCTAAACTTTGTTAATAATTATTTCAAATTTATTTATTTAGTTATCTTTATAGCGAAAAAAATCCGATCTTCATATAGGGAATTTTTTTATTATGTGAGAATTACAAAATCGACGCTTACATATACGAAAGGCACAGCAGCCTACCTGTTTTAAGAATTCCTCAAGCGCCATTTCACCCTGTGCCACGATAAGCACATCCTTGATGGCATTCTCGAATCGATTCAGATCTGCGTCCCACACCTGCCCCAAATTCAGATCATTCAGATTCCAGTTGACCCGAAGCTGCTTCATCAGCAGACGCCAATGTCGTTCCTTCAGGGCCTCGGACTTAAGCTCCACGACCAGCATGTTCATCTGAAAATGTGATGTTATAATCCAACAATTTGGAACCACACTTCCAGATCCAGTAATAAAAACCTTCCTCCATATAAACAATATACCCAATTAATCAACCTTGGTATAGGCCTGTAGGGTGCGTTTAACGTTCTCGTACGAGTCGTAAGTCCTGTACTTGCTTGGCAGTTCCTTCAGTTGTGCCAGCAAAGCATCCAGTTGTTGACGCAGTTTCCTGGGCTGCACTGACAGCCAGGGTTTGTCCCTGACCTCGTCCAACTGAGTGTGGATCGGCATCAACGACTGCCACACGCCCTTCAGGTCACCCAGCTCCTCAAGCGCCACGTTCATTCGCTCAGTTTGCGCACCTGCAGATAAAAGAAAATAATCTAATACCAAATAAGAATTTTTCAACATAATTTATTTATTAGAGTTTGTGCTTAATAATAAAAAAGAAGCGCCAACCCGTGGCCAGCGCCGTGTCAGACAGCTCGAGAGCATCCTTGGCCTTGATGATGTTGTCACGGTCCTCCTTCAGTCGATGCAGCTTGCTCTCATACGCCTTGAGTCCTTCGAGCGCCTGTTCTGGACGTTGGTTGCCCTGCAGATAAACAAATTCAACAAATCATCCAACAATTTGGAATACTGCAGAAAATTAACAAATAAGTTGATATAAAAAACGTAATAAACTAACCGTGGTGGGTTTGTTTTTCTCCCAGTCGTTGAGGAGTTCGGTTGTTCGGGTCTCGACCAGCTGATCCTCCTGACGGATCTTGGCTTGCAGCGAGCTCACCTTAAATTAACAGATTCACAAGATAAACTGTCTTTCTCATTTATTTGTATTGCATTAACTTATGTTCATCAATATTATCTTGAATCAAGGACAAACGAATGAATGAAAATTGAAGAAACCTGTGTCTGAATAGCCGAATCTTTGCGGGACAGAATGTCGGAGAAGGCATCCCATTCGCCATCCACATTGTCCGAGTGCAGCCACGAGCTCGGAAACTGGAACCGTTGACGCTCCAACAAACGTTGACCATCGCGGAACATCTCCACCTGAAAACCATATAAAACGGTACAATACTGGAGGAAGATTGTTATGAATAGATGTTGAAACTACAAAATGTAAGGAAGTTATATTCGTGAATAGATTTCGAAACCAGAAAAGCGCGTGACATTCGACCTGTTGCTGCCACTGTTTTGTCTGTCGCTTGAGTCCCTGCACGTACGTAATGAACCCGACGGCCTCGCTGGTTGTCGCCGCATCAACCGACTGCTGCTCCAACTCGTTCCTCGACTTCGAGATATCGCCATAGAATACCGACATTTCACTGCCCAGCGCCACACCAAACTTCTGGAGCACTTCCTGAAAAGATTCCGATTTTAAATCTTGTTTTAGTCCGGTTTTCGTTCGCAAGCCAAATAATTATGTGAGATTTTGATAAGCCGAATCTAATGAAACTAATAAATCGTTCAAATCTTAGCAACCGCAACTCCACGTATCAATGTAAAAACCATGAATTCAGTCAGGCTGAAACGAACCTTGTGCCACGAGTCGTACTTGAGCGACACCTTTGACTGCACCTTTGCATAGTCGATCATGAACGCACCAATCTCACGACGAGTTTCTGACGTGTCGAACGTGGCACGCGATTTCCTGCAAAAAACAACGAAAATACACATTTTGAACAAACAACAGCACCAACACAGTTACAGAGTAACCCAAATAGAAGAGAATATTATCGAAATTTATATCTTTGACTCAATCCTTGCAAAGGAACAACACAACATACTACCATCGTCTTCGTTTGGTTCAGCTGAGCTGAGCTGACTATGCAAAACACAGAGCTGAAACATCTATTTTGGATCATCATTTGAACCAGATGTTTCGGCCCTGTATATAACATAGACTAGACCCGGCTAAACACGACAAAGACGACGTAGTATTGTTCCTCTGCACGAAATAAGCCCTGAATATATAATATGACGACTATAATATAATTATGTGTGATCAGGAATAAGCATTTACAAACTTGATCTCGACGAGCGTGCGCATCCAACGATTCAGATCCTCACCGAGTCGTTCATATAGTGAATCGGCCTGCAGATCCCACAACGACTGGTAGCGCAGCCACTCCTCCACGTACTCCTTAACCGTGCTCATTGACGTCTCGATGGCCGTGTACGATGCCTCAAGCACCTGCTGACCGTCAGGAAGTTGAGCCAGAATTGTCCTGCACATGCAATAAATAGTATTTATGCTTAAAAACATTATACAAGAATATTTTATAATTTTATATAAATAATAATGTTATGAACACGCTCAGAATAAATGCAGAGAAAAAATAAGCGCAAAACAGAGAGAAACAACAAGATCGGACGATGGCAAAAATAAAGTGAGTGAACTGTTGAGATATATTTTCAAATAACTGACCTGTAAGTGACGTTGGAAGCTGACTGTCGTTCACTGGATAACTGGTATCGGGTGCTGGTGACTCGACTCTGACTCGTCACGATCGCCTGCCAAGCGAACAGTTGTTCCAACAGATTCTGTCGGCCTTCCTCGATCGATGGCGACAAATACATGACCTGCTGGGTCAGTCTGATCTCGTGCAGCATCGGCTGAAAATATACAGTGTACATAACTAACAGTCGATAAGGTGTGACAAAAGTAAAAAACCTTCTCTATTGCGCGTTTCCAAAAGTGAAATTTGTCCCTTAAGTAATGTTTAGGTAAAATAGCCTGAAAACTGCCTCTTCCTCCACTTTGACGAAATTCCTCTTCTTGGGAGGGTTTGCTCGTATGCCAGTGCATCAAGCATCGCAAAGTTGAAATCGTATGCTCCTATAATTTTCGTCCATCAAACATCTAAACAACCAACCGAAATAGTTGGCTTTCCACCAATAGCCACCTTGACCTCATCGTTGTCCATATCCTCATCCTCCGCCTGTTGTTTGTTGCTGGTCTTCTCCAACGACAGTGTCCACGACTTGATAGCCTCTTGCAGCCGGTAGGACAGCTTCTTTTCGATTTGCTCATCCAAATTGTTGACCCACACGTTCAGATTCGAGTACTGACCGAGACTCAGCGCATCGACCGCCTTTTGCACTTGTGCGAGGATCTGGAATAAATGGTTGAAGAACGTAACATTAGTCATGTATAAATCGATAACAACAAACACAATATCAACAACAACATTAACAGCAACAACAACAACAAACCTGCGTGAAAACAGGCGACGCGTACTGACACGTGTCGAGTGCGGCGATCTGCACCTCGATCTGCTGCAACAACTGCAATAGCTCTTCGATCTGCTCCTGGAACTTAGTAATCGTCTCGGCAAACTTCTTCACGTACGCATCCAATTTGAACGACTCCCACGACAGCGCAGCACCCTGAAAGTAGGCGTGAGTTTTGAATTAACTATTGCATTCTGATTCTGGTAAACTGAAGTCGAGAAGAAAACCATTTTTACACAAACAGAAAGATGTTTTAGAATGATTTGTCAATGCAACACCAAACAACAAAAATGACGCGCCTTCGTCTGCCTCCATATTAATTGAACATACCTTAATCGACTTTTCAAAAGGTTGTTGTTTGTTATATTAATTGAATTATTTCATATCACTATATAGTTTTCCAATAAATGAATTAAACGAAAATACCAACATCGGAGATCATGCCCTGCACCTCCTTTTTCATACCGGCCAACAACAGGGCGCAGTCACGACGTTCCATTATCTTTTCGTTGACCAGATCGTAGGTTCTGACCGACTCGAGCAGACACGTGGCAAACGGGTACAGCTGATTGGCACGATGCGCCTTGTTCACGATCGACAATGGCACACGGAAGCCCATGTGTTTAAGGTGACGTACCTGCAACAAAAAACATAAGATTAAATGCGATGAGCAAATGAGATGTCTTCCGCTATCTAAAAACCAGTTAGATATTAATATTTATTCTACTTTTTTACCATGAAATCAAGTGCGATAAATTCCTTAACAATAAGGCTGGTCAGAACTAACTGAAACGGATTCATACTTGCTACCTACACATAGGAAAATTTACCTGACTCGATGATCCTGCTCTCACTAGACAAAACTATGATTCCGATTCTAAACAAAATATGGAAGAAAATTTTTTAATATGCGTATAATCGTACCTCCTTTGCGAGTGTGATGACCTCGGGTGCAAAGTTGACCCTGAGTCTGAGCACGGGCTTACCGTCCTTAGAGCGACGCACGGTCTCGATGACGAACACTTTGCCCGTCGATACCTCCAGTTTGCGGGCGTTCACTTTGGCTGTCCAGTCATTGAAAATGTCCTAAAAATGACACATTTTTCTCCCATTCAAGCCATTCATTCCATTTCATATCTGAAATGCTTTGAAAAACAGGTATTGGACAGATCATCATCAAAATAGTTCTCAGTTGTCCACACCTGTGTGTTGAGTTTGGCACGGAAATTGTCGCCCTCCTGTTTGAGCTGTTGGCCGTCGACGTGATTCTCCCAGCCTTTGCCAAGCACGTCTTCTACTCGCTTCAAGTACGTCGAAAGTTGACGATCAATCTAAACATGATGAAATGTGTTAATCGTGGATATCCCAACTGATAGAAATAGCCAGAGTGAAAAATATTGCCATAGGCTTGTTGTCCAGTTAAACTAGAAGCATTCATATTCTCGCCCTTCTAACTCGGAATTATATTTTTTTTTACGAAATGGTTATTTGCTGTTGAAATAACCTGTTTGATCCAGATGATGGTACCAGAAACGGGTGGTATGTCTCTGGAATAGCTCATATTGCTGGCCTCACTCTGGTGGTAGTGGACAGTGAACTGCTGCTGCAGACGTTGAATGTCCTCCTTGACGCGCTGGATCAACTGCGTTTGGTATTCGCGAATCGCACCTACAATTGCAATTTATACATAAAGAGTGAGCGGATGTATATACTGTTAAAAATATAACAAGCGAAGGGAAACTTTGATATTCACCTCGAATATGAGGCCGGACAAACAGTGCGTTGAACCGAGAAAAGATTAGGAACATTTCGTTGGCATTACGGGCGCTGCCGAGCTGATCGCGCAGTCGGGTTGTGATCCTCGCTTCCACCCGGTCGATACGCTCTTCGTAGCTAAACAACAACAAAATAATAAAAACCTTTTTTTTCAAAAAAATCGATTTTTTTAGGTTTATATGATATTAAAGGTAAAGTTTTTAATGTTGATTAACCGATTCATGGCGGCCTCCCACGAGTCGCATCCCTCTTTGGACAAATCGAGGCAGTCCACCTCCTTGGCATTCTCGTAAGCCAACGACACGTTTGTCTCCTCCAGCGCATTCGAATCCGATCCGGATTCATTGGCCGACTCACTGCCCGATTTGGTCTCAACCACCGCTGATTCTGCAAAAAACAGAAACAAAAGGGTTTATATCGGATAATACTATAGCAGACAACACGACAAAACCAATAAATCTGGCCTGGAAGTGGATCGTTAAATAGATAGCATTGTACAAACCGGTGGTGGTGACATCGGCGGTGGCAGTGCGGGCAGGACGCAACACACGAGCGATCACCGTACGCAGCTGCTCGTGCTGACGACGGAATCTATAACGTTTACGTTTAACTAAAATCTTATCCTTAAAACTTAACTCCTATCACCGGTTATTATCATAGAACCAGAGCATAACGTATATTATGTTGTGCTTTTTCACACACCTACGCATTTGCTCCAATCGCGCCTGCAGGTTCTTATGGGCCGGGTTGACACGCCAGGCGGCTAATTTCAGGGGTTCAGTGCGTTTGCGCTTGGATATGTCCCTGAAAACCTGCTGCAGACGATCGTGCTCATCGTCCCAACATGCGAAGATGCTGCTAGCCTCGTGGATGATCTAGATCAATAGAAAACGGTTCAGCCATTAATTAATGCAAATTTAATAATAGTTAATAAGGTGTATAAATAAAATGCCAAAGCGATGTAGCAGTAAACCTTATCAAACTCCTGAATGGGCACGTGCATCAGACGACGAGTGCTCAACACCTTCAGCATTTGAGACTGCAGGTCACGCGAAATCGACTCCACCAGTCGCAGACATCTGCAGATATTACACATATGAACACAAAAATCGGAATACAATTGACTTATGTGTGGATAAAATAAAATATTAAAGCCTATGCTGAGTACACTTTATAGAGCTTATTTTTGTATGACGTTTATGTTATATAATATCAAAAAAACAAAAGCGGTTTATACATACCGTTCGAGGGGATAGTGCGTATTTCGGATCTTGCGCAAATGTGTGAATATGGCCTGCAACGCAAGCCTGATCTTCTCGAGCTCCGTGGCACTGAGCAGATCGTTGATAGGAAAGTCTTTCATCAACCCATTGTAATCCTTGACCGTGTCGAGCGTTTTCTTCAAACCTGCAAATTTTAAAACCATCGTGGTAGCAGTAGTATAAAACACCATTGATACAGTATGGATAACAAACAGCTCAACACTCAAATCCCGTTTAACAACTCAGTTTTGAGAAAACGAATCAACATATGTAAAAAATTAAAAGCTTACAGTACATAAACGCACAAACCCGTATCGGCATCGAAAGCCACCGTGGCTTGGAAACGTTTACCGAGCTTGAGGGTCTCCAGTGTCAGGACGACTTCGGGTGATTCACGTTTTTCGTTGAGCTTGAGCAGGGCCCGCTCCAGGTTCAACCAGAAGGTTACTTCCTGCAAAGCCGTGCCTGACGCCGGGTCTCGGTTCAGCTTGGTCACCTGAA
Source organism: Daptonema setosum (assembly GCA_964036265.1). Taxonomy (NCBI): domain Eukaryota; kingdom Metazoa; phylum Nematoda; class Chromadorea; order Monhysterida; family Xyalidae; genus Daptonema; species Daptonema setosum. Next base: position 17,012,929 of record OZ038443.1, read on the forward strand.
ATTGGAAAAAAATTTAGGATTAGTCTGATATATTCCTATAACAGTACTCGTATAGAATGCAATACAAATAAAAACGTGAGTTTGTGCGACGAACATTCTGTATCTCCCGGATCCACTTGGTCACGCATCCTTGCAGTGCATTCAAAAACGACGAATCATCTACCTTGTCCCCGAAATCAGAGGCTTGAGCTCGACGGTTGGATTCATTGGCACGCTTGATGGCCGCCTGCAGTAAAAAAACTCTTTATTTTTTCATCTGAAATTCAAATCTCAAAATATCGTGAGTTTAATCAAAGAGGATCAGATCAAGGGAATTAGGTTGGAATCTACTCTCGTAAGCGAAGTTTTGAGCACGAGTGTACCTGAATGGTTGGGTGGATCTGCAGCACCACCTCGGGTATGTCAATGTTCTGCTGCAGATGCAACAGTCCCAACTCAAGATCAGCCAGATTCTTCTGCACAGCCGGCGCCAGTTTATCGCCATCGCGGTAACTGAAGCAAACCCAATAAGTGTAATCTAATCAGGGATTACATACTAAAATAATACAGGGAATCAAGAAGCTGGAAATTAATTATAAGTTAGTAAACTTGCTAAGTGCTGAATTTATGAAACTCAATGATTTTATCAAACCCACCTATCACCACGTCCCGTTTCATTGATGAACGACTTGAAGAAAGGCGAAACGGCAGACGACAAATACGAATGCAGGGTCTCGTACGGATTGCCATCGGTCAAATCAATCAGTCGCAGTTGAGAGGCGATCGGCTTGTCTGCCTCCACCAGCCCCGACCGTTTGATTAGCACCAAACTGAAATTGAAATAACCGATTTAGTATCAAAATGCGTGATCAACGGTGTTTCAATTGGAATAGTTCCTAGCCCATTCAGCTGTTTAAAGTGCGATGAAGAGTTCATTTTCAGTATCTGTCGTGTCGTCCGTCGTGGGCAGTCATTCGAAGATGTATACCGGATGTACCCGTATAAAGCACATGCAGCTACAGCTAAACTAGTTGTGAACTTAGTATAATCTACGTAATGGCAACCAAATTATGTGAAACTATACTGCACCTGGATACGCGTTTTCCCGTGAACTTGACGATCGAGCCAATATTGAAGGTGGCTACATCCGACTCCGAGTCACTTTCGGTCGCCGTCAGCTCGACGCCGCTTTCCGTTTCTGAGAAATAAAATTTGTAGAAACACACACTCGCCAAAATAACAATGGCCTTGTTTATATTCTACTTAACTATAATAGTTCATAATTCATATAATATTTAACAATGTAACAGGTTTATCGTTGAATGAAAATGGAAACAAACTTATTGAACTCGGCAGTCAACAAGTATACCAATACGATTACACTACAGTTTAAGATGTGAATGTTAACCTCTGCTTCCCGGCATTCGTTCGACAACCAGCACGGGCGACTGGACGTCACCGATGAATCGTTTTAACTCGCTCGTCACATCCGACCGGGTCAGACACGCTTGCAAACTTGCCTAACAAAACAAAAACACTGCTATAATTTCATCGAAACTTGCAAGTTACAAATTTCCGGTGCGAAGAACAGTTATACTTATAGTATAGGGATACAAGTTTATATTTACTGAGAACCATCAAATACTGTTAACCAGATAGAGATTAAAAAAGATATAATAAATCAATGGCTGATCGAATACCTGACAGAAAAAGATAACATACCTCATGTGATGAGAGTTTACCAGTGGACTTGAGGTGGACGACATCCTCCAGTACAACAATCACCAGCGACTTGATGTACTCCCGTAAAGACTCGAGCGAACACAGTTCCACCTAAAAGTACAAAACAGTTTAAAATATTCAACAAGCCCAAACCTTCACAAAAACCCAAGGATGAGCCTCATGAGAAGCCACTAGACCTATCAAGCCATGACAGGTTGGTTCGACAGACACGGTAGTCGAGTCGACGGATCGCAAATACCGTAATACATGAAATGTATCTAAATTCTAATGAACCGACGATGGGGCTAACTTCTACTGAACTGCTTTTATGTCTGATATGTTAAGTTCAAAACGGCCAAACCTGAGGCTCATGTTGTTCCACGACGGGCGGTTGCAGGCCGCCCGTGGCACTCTCGCTCCCACTGTCAGACATCAAAGTTTCCGTTTAATTTTTGTCTTCGTCTTTTTCAGTAGTTGAGATGAGATTAATTTATTTTGCAATTGTTGTGCACCCACAAAACTCTAAAAATAAAGAGTGATGATGATGATGATGATCGATAAATATTGATGAGTCAACCAAACACAGGTTTATAATAAACTTCAGACGGGCGGCTGCTGTGCTGAGCGGCTGAGTGAGGCGCTATTCATACTTCTTTTGCGATTTTCTGCGATTCACGCGCGAGACTCGCGCGTGAATCGCAGAAAATCGCAGAAAATCGCAAAATCGCAATCCCAGATTGGGAAATGATTTTTCTCACTCGAAAACGGATGGAATTGAGCTAAAAATACCATTTTCTTGTTCAGTTCAACTTCCTTTATCGATTAGAATCAAAAGAATTTGAAAAGGATAAAGTTTTCACTTTTTGCGATTTCCTGCGATTTTCTGCGATACACGCGCGAGACTCGCGCGTGAATCGCAGAAAATCGCAAAATAAGTATGAATAGCGCCTGAACGCTGCGCAAAACGTTAAAAATATACTGACTACTGTCATAATAACAGGCCGCACAAAGGGAACAAAAAAGTGTCATAATAACAGACTGAAGTGCGGCAAAATATTGTTCGTAAAAAGATTAAAGTGTCATAATCAGAGGTCGCTATCGAAACGAAACTGTCGAACGAAACCGAACGAAAACTCCTTATCGAAATTTTTTTTTCGATCGAAAGTTTTCGAAACGGAAATTGAAAATTTTCGTTCGTTAGCATTCGAAACGAAAAAGTTTCGATAAGAACCGAACGAAAATTAAAGTTTCGTTAAGAGTTTCGTTAATTTTCGATAAAAGTTTCGTTTAAAAATCCTTCTCAAATATCAATATAACTCATTCGAAATTATTTTTTCAATTGACTCACTTTACTCATTTGACTCATTTGTCTCAATCAACTCACTCGACTCATTCGACTCACTAGACTCAATCGACTCACTTGTCTCATTCGACTCACACGGCTGATTCAAATCACTTTACTCACTCGACTCATTCGACTCACTTGACTCATCTTGCTCATTCGACTCACTTGACTGATTCGACTCACTTGGCTCACTCAACTCATTCAACTCACTTGACTCAATCGACGCATTCGACTCATTGAACTCATTCGACTCACTTGACTGATCCGACTCACTTGACTCATTCGACTCACTTGACTCATTCGACTCACTCGACTCACCCAACCCATTAAACTTACTTGACTCACTCGCGTCACTCATTCACTCACGCACTCGTTATTTTCCTAATAATGTCGGCCGCGATCTAATCCAGTGAACTCACTAACGAAACTTTTATCGAAACTTATCGAAACTCCAACCGAAACTTTTTCGTTTCGGTTCCTAACGATCGAAACTTTTTTCGAAAATTTTTCGTTCTTTAACAACCGATCGAAAATAAAAAGTTTCGTTTCGTTTCGTTTCGATCGGTAGTGACCTCTGGTCATAATATAAATTGCGGTGCGACAAATTGACGTTTGAAAATTGAAATTTTCTCAAACATGAAACGGACTTTTTTGACTATTTCCTGTCTGTCTGTCTGTCTGTCTGTCTGTCTGTCTGTCTGTCCGTCTGTATGTTTGTCTGTCTGTCTGTCTGTTTGTCTGTCTGTCTGTATGTCTGTCTGTCATCTGTCTGTCTGCTTGTTAACCTGTCCTTTTTTTACTATTCTCTGTCTATCTGTATGTCTGTCGGTATGAGTCTGTCTGAATGTATAGTGTCTGTCTGTATGTATCTGTTTGTTTGTCTGTCTGTATGTGTCTTTCTGTCTATATGTCTGTTGATCTGCATGTCTGTCTGTCTGTCTGTCTCTCTTTCTATCTGTATGTGTCTGTCGGTATGTGTCTGTCTGTATGTGTCGGTTTGTCTATATGTCTGTCTGTCTGTCTGTCTGTATGTGTCTGTCTGTCTGTATGTCTGTCTGTCTGTCTGTCTGTCTGTCTGTATTTCTGTCTGTCTGTCTGTCTGACTGTCTGTTGATCTGCATGTCTGTCTGTCTGTCTGTCTCTCTGTATGTCTGTCTGTCTGTCTGACTGTCTGTTGATCTGCATGTCTGTCTGTCTGTCTGTCTCTCTGTATGTCTGTCTGCCTGTCGGTCTGTCTGTTTGTCTGTCTGTCTGTCTATATGTGTCTGTCTGTATGTGTCTGTCTGTCTATGTGTCTGTCTGTCTCTCTATCGGTCTGTCTGTCGATCTGTCTGTTTAATAGTCGGGCTTTCCGTCTGTCTGCCTGTCTGTCTGTCTGTCTGTCTGTCTGTCTGTCTGTCAGTTTGTCTGTCTGTCCGTATGTGTCTGTCTGTCTATATGTATATCTGTCTGTCTGTTGATCTGTATGTCTGTTTGTCTGTCTGTCTCTGTCTATCTGTATGTGTCTGTCTATATGTGTCTGTTTGTCTATATGTTTGTATGTCTGTCTGTCTGTCTCATAATGTCTTTGGATGTGTCTGTCTGTATGTATCTGTCTGTCTGTATGCATGTCTGTCTGTCTGGATGGCTGTCTGTCTGTCTGTATGTGTGTATGTATGTCGGTTTATTTGCCTGTCCGTCTGTCTTTCTATAGGTTTGTCTGTCTGTCTGTCTGTCTGTATGTGTTTGTCCGGATGTGTTTGTCTGTCTGTCTGTCTGTGTCTCTCTGTCTGTCTTTTTGTCTGTCTGTCTGTCTGTCTGTCTGTCTCTCTGTCTGTCTGTCTGTCTGTATGTCTGTATGTCTGTCTGTCTGTCGATCTGCCTGTCTAATTGTCTGGCTGTCTGTCTGTCTGTCTTTATGTGTTTGTCTGGATGTGTCTGTCTGTCTATGTGTCTGTCTGTCTGTCTATCGTTCTGTCTGTCGATCTGTCTGTATAATTGTCTTGCTGTCTGTCTGTCTGTCTGTCTGTATGGGTCTCTCTGTCTGTTTGTCTGTATATCTGCCAACCTGTCACTGTCTTGTCTGTCATTTTCATACTGAGAAAACCTTTAGATTCAAATTGTGCGGGTAGTCAGTATATAGCTAACCGCGCAAAAAAATAAAAATCGGCACACAAAATATATTTTTGTAAAACCTTTGCAGTGTACTAAGCAATTTTTTATAGGTTGGTCAGGGTTTCTTGTTGTCAAAAATTAATTTTGTGGGTCGGTTGGGCACGTATGCCTTGTATTAGGCGCAATTTTCGTATATATACTGTGCAATGCAAATGAATGTGAAAAACATTTTATTTATCGAAATTCCGAACGAGCGCCAAAAAACAGAAATTTTAATGCCAAAAAGTTTTTGGTCAACGAGAAACCCTGGATAGGCTGTACTCCCTCTCTACCTCACTCTATAACTCACTCATTGACTCACTTACTCACTCACTCACACTCACTCACTCACTCACTCACTCACTCACTCATTCACTCACTCACTATCTCACTCGCTCACTCACACTTACCTCACTTGCTCACTAACTGTTTTTATCTTATTTTATATACTTTTTATATTATAGCTGCTACGTATAGGATGTGGTTCAATACAGAGAGTCAAGTGCTGGATGTATGTTGATCCACCAGTTCATAAATGTGTCACATGCGTGGCGCAGGTGTGTGCATGCTTTGTCCACATCCTGTATTTATTGAATACATACGGTAACCCTTTGCGCAGTCGGCATATGATAACGCACG
>OZ038443.1:17026246-17096246 GCA_964036265.1 Daptonema setosum
TTTTCCGGCTAGTCCATTCTGTACAAGTGTTGTACACTTCAAACACAGAAAATTAACAAACGTGTATTATAAGATAGAAGACCATTTTAACTTATGAAAATTAATCATAAATAAAAGACAAAAACAAAATGTGATGACAGGTAATTGTGGTAAAGTGCTGCCTCTGCTGTGTGTGCTATCACTGGCCACAACCATCATACATGTCATCATCGAAAGACACCAAACACAAGAGCCGTGCGCTCCGCAAAAGCCATCAGGTTAGCAGATACATTATGTGACAACAGAATTTGTACGTTCAACTTTCTATTAAATAATAAAAACCTCTTTTTACTAATAACATTATACCATACACAAAACTCCTAATGTGAACACCCTACAAATAATCAAATCTTATTCAGACCATTCTACAGCCAAAGCATCGTCATCGCAAGACATCATTAACACGCATCTGTTTTACTACGATCGCAAAACAATTGAGTTCCTCCGCAAAGAACTAAAACCGCCGGCGCCGCGTGGTCAAATAAAGTTGGTATTTCAGATGATTCCTATTTATTATAACCCCAGTTAGTACATATTTAGCTCAAACGATTCTTTTCATTTTCGTAAAAAAGACTTAAACGTTATGGCAAACGTTGTCCGAGACATACGTTATTATAAAATTATAACCGCTGCATGCATGGTAAGTACCGATCAACATATGTATTATAAATGCTATATATAAATAAAAAAAACTTATTATCACCGTTGAATTGATGAAAAGCTCGTTTTAGACTCGAGGAGCACGAAACGAAACTTCGAGACTTTTCTCAGTCGGGACAGATGGGAATCGTTATGAAAGAGTATCTGAAAGGTAGACGCAACGGCATATTCGTCGAGGTTGGTTGTCCTTTTTAAGGGTGCCCTTGTCCGTTGCAACAAAGTTCATTATGATATAAGCAGCATCCAATGTTGCTACCGTAATACCGCTATACCCTTAACCCAATAACGTGTAGATGCAGTGGATGCTGCTTATAAAAAACTGTGTTGTAACAAAATTGCAACGTTGTTGCAAGTTGCAACGGACTATGAAATACAGTAAAACACTACAGTATTAATTTAAAGTGAGTGAACTGTATGCTTGCTGAGTAATAGAGTTTACTAAAGCCGTTTGAGTGACTTGCCGCATTCGTTGCAGATCGGTGCATTTGACGGCAAGTCGGGATCCAACACGCTCAATCTGGAACGCGACTATAATTGGACTGGTGTATTGATCGAGGCCAATCCAAATGTAAGATCAAAAAACGTTTTTTAGCAACAGATTTCTAAACGAATGACTTCAATTAAGAAAAATTTATTGGATTTGTCTGACAAAATAGAGTTAGTTAATGTATTCTATCAAACTCTTACTAATTATAAAACTTGGGTTTTGAGTTTGCGGAGAGTCTGGTGAGTCGAGGACGGCATGCGCACATATTCCTGGGATGTCTCACAAACGTCAAGACGGTCAGCACCATACAAATTAATTTGTCACAATTTGGTGTCAAACAAAACAACAAACTGCGCGACGTTACGTGTGTATCTGTAGCTGCTTTGCTGGAGGTACTCGGTTAGTTTAGCTAACCGGTGCTCTTTCTTTTCACCATTCTATTTTGGATTCTGATACTGTGGTGAGTGAGTGAGAGTGAGTGAGTGACCGAGTGAGTATGAATGAGTGTGAGTGAGTGAGTCAGTGAAAACTTAGGGGTTGAGTCCTATCAATTAAGAAGTATTTATTGATATAGGGGCGAAACGCCGTATAAAGTATCTATTTTGTTCATTGTAGGTTACCGTCACATTGACTTCTTCTCGTTGGACATCGAAGGCCACGAGCCCGAGGTGCTGGTATCGTTTCCGTGGCACTACGTGACCGTCGACTACTGGTTGATTGAGTGCACCGGATGCAGTCGTTAGTTCACTTTGATCGCACTCATTATAACTCGAAATTCATGCTTTGAGATCCGTATTGAGTAAATAAAACGTGCATTTTTGCGATTTTTAATGAAGTTACGCCGGTATCAAGAGACTTATTGTTGGTGTCCTACATTGTATTCACGCTATTCACACTTCAGTGTTCAGACCGAGTACTCTCTCAATTACCTTTTTGGTTCTTAACGACACCCGGCTGCATATTTCCAGAAACTACAAAAAAAATTGTCACCAGTAAAACTTTTCCCTGAATGGATGGATGGTTTCGAACAAATAAACAAACAAAATTTTTTCTCGCAAAAAATTTAAAAAAAATTAATTTCTTTGTTGGAATTTTTATTGTCATAAAATTAAGCTTGCTTTGCTGATTTTTTTCATGTATTTTTCATGGAAATACGTTGATTATTGAATGGTTAAAATAACGTTCAAAGTTAGAATTAAATTTCAAAAAATTATTTCAACTTTTCGATAATCAAGGTTTCAAGGTTTCAAGGTTTCAAGGTTTTTTATTTCCGTATAATAGACGAAATCAGAGGGCACACAAAATGGCTAACAACTTAGCCGTAGCGTAGTATGCAGAGAAAGAAAAGAAGAAAATGATATAATTAGAGCAATAAGAATTTGAATCAGAATTTTATTTAATTTGAGAGAGATAAGAGTGAGGAAGAATATTGTAATTGAGAGAATCACGGTTGGATTAGAGTGAAAAGTTGAAGTTATTGAAAAATTTTTAATAGAGATAAAAGGTGATGATTTCAAGTATTGATCAGTACGACCTGAAAACGAAGAAGAATTGATTAGTGTAAATGAAGGCGATTAATAAGTAGAAGGTAGGAAAAAACTAGCAAGATACTGGTATTAGGAGACCGATAAGTTATTAGAGTAATAGTAAAATAATAATAAAAATAAGGAAGATAAAATTTAGATAATTAACACGATCAATAGAAATAAAAGAAAAAATAGATAATAATAAGATAAAAATAAAATATAATAAAAACGAATTAAAATCAAAATTAAAATCATCACAGTTCAAACAGGGTTTGAACATAATACCACACAACATGATCACATAAACACAAACAACAAACAACTGAAGCTCACAACTATACCAGGAGTTCACATAAACCTGAAACATAAACATAAACACAAACATAAAAATCAAACATGAAAATTTAGAATAAAGATAAGAACTTAAATTGAAATTTCAAAGCCAAATTTCAAAAACAGCAAATAACGTATACCAAGGGGGAGGATAGGTGTAGTATTGGAATAAAAGTAAAATAAAAGATAATGTAATGCAATGTAATGTATTAAGTGTTTGATAAGGTAGGAGAGAATATAGTAAATGTTCGGAAATAAGAGAATTGTAAACAATTAAAACAAGAAAGTTTAGTTGATAAATTTAATTTAAATGTAGAAAGAAGTAGAATGAATGAATAAAGTAGGAATAATGAATAAAAAGAATGTTGAATGACGAGCTGTATGAATGACATGAGTTTGAAAGTCCTGAAAATCTGTAAAGTATAATATAAGTTAAAGTAAATGAAGTTGGAAAGTAGAGTTGAATAAGGCAAGATGAAGTTGTTACATATGGTTGAAAATATCAATGGTAAAATTAGAATTTACATCAGATCTGTGACACAATGAATTAATAAACTCAGTATTAAATACAATAGCGCGGAACTCTTTGAGTGTTGAATATATAGAATAGCCAAGGGCATTGAAGGCTTTTATAGACGAAATATGAGGTGAATTATGGTAGAATGTTGTGGCATTGGATTTATACAACAGTTGATAAGTGTGACGATTAACTGATTGATGATTAGAGTGATAAGTTATTTTTATTAAACCGGGATAAGAGAAGCGAGATGCAATGACAATTTTGTATAGGAATAGAAGACGAGCAGCACCGACAGTAACAGTAATGGGTAAAATGTTACATCGTTTTAATAATGCAGCATAAGAAACGTCACGAGAATAACAATTAGTAATGTAGCGTACACAAAATTTCTGCGTACGATCTAATAAAATACGATGAGAAGTCTGACGGGGATAACAAGATTCAATGGCATATAATAGATGGCAGCGAAGTAATGTGTTATTTAGTAGCAATCGAGATTTGAAGTCAATAGAGTTACGGAAGATTCGAATGGAGGCTGCAACATGGCGTTTTATAAGGGCACATTTATTAGTATAGTGAATGTGAAAATCAAGATGGGAATCAAATGTGACTCCAAGATATACAATAGTGTCCGATTGTTTAACAGAAACGTCACCAATTATGCAATGAGCAAAATCATTAATCAAGTTGTGATTTCGTGGATTAGAAAATACAATGTAATTGGATTTGGTAGGATTAACAGACAAATAAAGTGAATCCTGTAAATGTGATATAATCTTTGAGGATACTGCATTCAAATCATCAAGATCAGTGTTGAGTTTAAGCGAGGAAATAATAAACAGATCATCAGCATAAGCAAAAATTTTAGGTTTACACGTATAAAGATAATCTTGGGTAAGTACAGAATTAATGTAGAGAATAAATAAAGTTGGGCCAAGTACACTACCTTGCGGTACACCAGAAGTTATAGTAGACGATGAAGACAAAAAATCATGTACACGGACAGATTGTGATCGATTAGATAAGTATGATTTTATAATAGAGAATAGTGGGAGAGGAATTCCAATATGACATAATATTTCAAATAAGCGATTGTGCACAACACGGTCAAACGCTTTAGTGATGTCGAGAGAGACAGAACCAACACGAGGACAAGAAGTAAGACGATCATAGATATTATTGATAACAGCGTATAAGCAATCCTGAGTGCCACGACCAGGCCTGAAACCAAATTGTGAGGGTGATAATATACATGAAGTGTAACGACGCAATAAGGTAATAAGATAACGTTCAGTTATTTTGGATAATGTAGATAGAACAGAGATTGGACGAAAATGGTGTGCATGTGTAGGATGGCGAATTTTAGGGACAGGTGTTATAATAGCATGTTTCCACTGTGAAGGAAAAGAACGAAATTTAATAATAGAGTTAATCATAGAACATATGACGGGGGCAAAAACATCACGAGAGTCTTTAAGTAATAAATTAGAAATATTATCGGATCCAAAACTATTTTTATTTTTAAGATTTTTGAGCGAAACACGGACAAATTCAACATCACAAAGTGGTAGTGGATAATCAGGCAAGTTAGAAATATCAGGGAAAGTATGTGAAGTATTATTGAATTGTGAAGAAAACTGATCAGACAGAATTGATGCAATAGTGGACGTATCAGCAGTCACGGATCCTTCTTTGTCAACCAGAGATTGTAGAGTGAAAGATTTAGATTTTTTGGTAGAGAAATGGTTAGACAAGTTGGACCAGTACTTGCCGGTGGTGGGTGAAAGAGATAATTGGTCCTTAATATAACACCGTCGATCAGCAGCCAGGCGTTTCTTAACCTTCTTGGTGAGTTTGCGATATAGGTTAAATTTATGTTTTTTGAAGGCAGAATGTTTCTGAGAAATAAGTGATTTTAGTTGAGAAGAAAAATAGGAGGGCCAAATGGTACGAACTGTAAAGATTTTAGTTGGAACAAATAAATCACGAGCAGTCATTAGAGTGGAATGTAATATGTCATTTGCAGAATCAATGTCAGACGCATCACAAATTTTATGAATTAAATTACATGATACAATATATGCATCAAAGGCAGGACGATATATTTTAGAGTATAAATAAACAGTTTTAGTAGAACGACATGGATTGGTGACCTGTTCAATGGGTATGTGCACAGTGATTTTAATACCACGATGATAATTTTCAATTGGAGGTAATAACTCTGTGTAGTAATTGGAGGATAGCGAATCTGGAATATATAATACATCAATAAGTGAAGATGAATTTGGTAGAACATGAGTTGGTGTATCTACAACTTGGGAAAGATTGAAGGCAGATAGGGAATTAACAAGATAATTGCAATGTGACGATAGACCATTAGAAGTGGGCAAGTGACAAACATTAACATCACCAGCAACAAAGCAGTAATCAATGTATTTCAATGAAAAATACATGTTATTAAAACATGAGTGTTTTACCTCTTAGGTTATGGCTAACGGTTCGGCTTGTGGTGACATGAAAAACCACGCTGGACACCTCCGCTTCGCGGTGCTAACGGTCCAAGGCGGGGGCATAAAACTTAGGTTTCAGTGTAGGCTTAGGCTTAGGCTTAGCCTTTGAAGAAGGGCTCGGGCGCTACGCGCCCAAGCCCTTCTCAAACCCTAAGCCTAAACTGAAAACTAACTCTTAGCCTCATACTCGGCGATCTCGCTTAGAAGGAACAGTCTGTGATAATTACTAAGCCGAAGCCATACAAACAATGGTAACTTTTTAATGCAAATAAGAGCGCTAGAATGGGATAGTTTCTTCATAACAGGCAATCCTATTTTTTCACTGATTTATGCTTCGTTTTCCAAAAAAAAAAAGATTTTTAGTCATAAAATTTTCCGTTCACTTGTGCGAAACCATAGTTTTGAGAAAAGTTTTACTGGTGACAATTTTTTTTTGTAGTTTCTGTAAATATGCCACCACCCGGCTCAATAACAAACTATACTATACCAACCAATACACACAAAACTGGATATTTTATCATGCATACATTAATCACAATCGAGATTGAGAAAGACAAATTTCAGGCAAGTCGGGACGAGATTACGACGCGAAAAGGATGTTTTTGAAGACATTCATGGAGACACAGGGTTACGATGAAATGCGTTTCATGGGTGATCTTGATTACCTCTATCAGAAACGGGGAAAGGATGCTAACAGAGTTTGAAACAGGCAAAATGTGTTTGTTTCATTGCTGAGTTGAACTCACTTTCCGTTTTATTCGTGATCTCAACATCAACTCACTTTTCGTTTTATTAGTGATCTGAATATTAACTCCTTTCTTCTAGTTTTGTGTGCATTGCTAACAATATAAGCCAGACTGTGAAACATCCGTCAAAGTGATTGATAAAATATTTATTCAATAATCTGTTTAGCTCAAATCTTCATCAAGAACATATTATTTCATGCATAATCAAACTTTGATCACCACCTTATCCTTCTTTTTATCAGCCTTGGCAGCACGTTTAGCCATTTTTTCCTTTTCTTCTACCAATTTCTTGAATCGCTTATCCTCCAAATCGATGTAGTACCCGAATTGTTCCTGTGAATATTGGTTGTAGAATGTCATCTATTTAATAAAATTTACAAATATATATTAATTAGTCCGCAGAATTCAAATTAGATGTTAAGCATGATGCAATCAGTTGGAGGGGTTCAACAACATGCATAAACATCTTAATGGGCTGGACTTTCAAATATTAGCTTTTCCAGATAGCTATCCCAGCGCCCAGCCAACTAGACTAAACGGGCAACATAGAAGGAATGCAGAAACCCAAATGAAGCTCACTTTGATCTCCAGCAATCTCGCTTCATGTGCGGCCTTTTCCTTTGCTTTTGTCTCCTGCTCCTGTTTGATCTCCTCCTGCCATTCTTGATAGACACGCGGATAATCAGCCACTTTCTTGTCGATCTCAGCTTCCCTGAAAAAAACTAACTTGTAGAACCTCCTAAAAAGTGAAAGATTCAGGGAAATAGGTTGCACATACCGTTCCTTGCGCAGTCTTTCCTGTTTGCGTGTTTCGAGACGAACTTGGCGACTGACGACATCGAGCTCGGGCTCTCGGTTAACGTCAAACACCTTCTGTTCAGCCAACTCTTCGTCCGTCATCCACATAATGCCTAAACAGGAAGTTAGATTACGTAAACAAATACACAAGGTAATAAGTATAGTTACATATAATAATAAGTAAAGTAAAACAGTATGTGTGTAAAAATCTGTAAAAACAGGACGAAAAAACCAACCGGGATTGACACCAGACGCCCGACCGTAACGAGCATAGCGTTGTTGCAGTGCCTTTCGATCCCACTGCCAGGCGCCACTAAAATAATGCGCATTCAATAAATCACTCCCTAACACACGCACTTAGGTGACTCACCAACTTGCTCATGCACTCACTTACTCACAGGAGCCATCCATTACTTATACCACTTATTATGACAATTAACGAATAAACAACATAAAGCACCACGAAACGAACAAAGCGTCCATGGGTGGAGCATATCCATGCAAGTGCCATCTGTGATGTGCCCGTAAACCGGACAAATCCCTAGCCCGTTCAACCTGCCATTCCAGCAATTTGGTCTGGGCTCCATCGTCTGCGTACTCAACGTCTGATGCATCTGCTTCACTCGCTTTCACCACTTCGTTATACCTGACATTATACATATGTATACTCAATCCAGTATAATCAGTGAAATTCCAGTACAAAAGTGAAGTGAAACTATTACGAATCTCTAATTATGTATGTAACAGCCACCTTTTTTAACTCAAATCCTCACAGTACTATGATAATTGAACATCAGCGAACCGTCGTTGTTCTTCAACAACTTTTCTGTTCATATCCACATAGATATCTTCCCGAAATCGTTCGTTTTGGTGAAACAGATGTGAAACGGGCTCATCGCGTGAAACAGCAGCACTCAGACCATCATCATTAGCGACACCACATGAAAAGAAGAAATTAATTCATAACAGTGAAAGCGACGAAGATTCATTCCTCAAAGTGATCAATCAACTGATAGAACTGAGCTGTTTTTAATTCCTTGAAAAACTTGATTTTTCAGTGACCAACTAAATCGATCTGACCAACTGACTGACTGATTTTCAGTGACCGATACTGAATGACTGATTGATAGACTGGCTTAATTGACTGATTGATTTTATTTAACCATTTAAACTGACTGGTTTGTTCAGTGACTGACTGATTGGCTGACTGACGTTTTCAGTGACTGACTGATTTGACCAACTAACTGACTGATTTTTACAGTGACTGACTGTTTGATTTAGCCAACTGCTGACTGAGCTTTCGAGTGAATTGCAACCCTCAAACTGGGATCCTTCAAGGGCAGTAGATTTACACAAACTTCCATTCGCTACTTAACTACGACCCGATGTATTGAAAACCATCCAGCTAAACATAAGCATCAAACTTAGATTTTAGCGCTGGAGCCCACCATATAAACCTAAGCCTGTAGCTAAATTTATTAGCCTAAAGGCTTGAAAACACATTTGCTAACTCAAAACAGATATAGAAAGAAACTAAGTGAACTGTTCTAAGTAAACTAACATAAACAGATCGCGATAACCGAAGTAATGGACTATTATAAAACTTTTTAACCTGCAGAAGTTGACGCCACATCAAACGTTTCAGCGTTAATGTCTTCTAAATCCTGTTCATGCATCTCCTGTCGTTGCTTCAATGAACTAAAAGGTCGATACCCTACATGCCAAGAGTCGAACAGCTTTGAAGACAGACGTCCAATTTGCGGTTTATTCCCGATGCAGTGCAGCATGGTAGGTGAAGGTGATGTGTAATTGGGAATTTAACTTGAAAAATGAAATATTTGAATAATATTAGGGGCTTTCGTAGTCTGCAACTCTTTGTGAGAATTAATATGTCCGTTTCAAAAAGTCCGGGTGCCGCGGGGCAAAAAAAACAAATCCGCAAACAATTGTTTCATGAAAAAACAACTTCGGAATTGTGGAAACGAAAGAATGATCGACACCTTTTGTGTATACTCAACTCAACTCACTCACTCTCTCATTCACTCACTCATTCACTAACTCACTCACTCACTCACTCACTCACTCACTCACTCACTCACTCATTCACTCACTCATTCACTCACTCACTCACTCATTCATTCATTCACTCACTCACTCATTGATTCACTCACTCACTCACTCATCACTCACTCACTCACTCACTAACTCACTCACACACTCACTCACTCACTCACTCACTCACTAAATCGCTCACTCACTCACTCACTCACTCACTCACTCACTCACTGAGTTTAGTGATCATCACCCCCCCCCATATCACTGACATCAACTACATACGTATGTATGTATGTTGAACCCAACTCAACTTTCCGTTGGCTGTTTGAAGCTTTCCAAAAAAACCCTTGAAAACCCTAAGTTCAAAATACCATTCCATTCTAAAATACTCAAGTTCAATATAATTCGAATTTCAATCAAAAATAACCAGTTCGATCAAACTGCCGTTTCATTATTCTATTTTCCCAAAGCTCAATATAATCAACAATTGAAATATACAGTGCGTATGTAAGTGATGACCACATGTCTAAGGCATTCTGTGCCCATGTGCCATCTACCGTACCTCTGTTTATTTCTGATTCCATCCAAAAACTTTTAAAGCCTCATCAAAACAGCGTTTTATTCTTCTGAAATGCTTAAGTTCAATCTAATTTGTAATCAAAATAACCATCCAAAACTCATTCAAAAACCCGTTTGATTCTTTAAAAAAATCCGATTTCAATATCATTATCAATCAAAATATACGGTGCGTATGTTAGTGGTGACCACATGTCTAAGGCATTCCGTGCCCATGTGTCATCTACCGTACCTCTGTATATTTCTGATTTTATCCAAAACCATCCAAAGTCTCATCAAACCACCGTTTTATTCTTCTAAAATACGCAAGTTCAATTTAATTTTCAATCCAAATTACCATCCAAAATTCGATTAAATTCCTTTTCCATTCTCAAAAAAATTCCAAGTTCATTATCATAATCAATCAAAATATACGGTGCGTATGTTAGTGGTGACCACATGTCTAAGGCATTCCGTGCCCATGTGTCATCTACCGTACCTCTGTATATTTATGATTCCATCCAAAACAATCTAAAGTCTCATAAAAACTGTTTTATTCTTCTAAAGTACTCAAGTTCAACTTAACTTCTAATCCAAATAACAACCCAAAATTCGATTATAATCTTTTTCCATTCTCAAAAATTTCAAAGTTCAATATCATGATCAATCAAAATATACAGTGCGTATGTTAGTGATGACAACATGTCTAAGGCATTACGTGCCCATGTGTCATCTACCGTACCTCTTCTGTATATTTCTGATTCCATCCAAAACCATCCAAGTCTCATCAAAACACCGTTTTATTCTTCAAAAATAACGCAAGTTCAATTTAATTTTCAATCCAAATAACCATCCAAAGTTTGCTCAAAGTCCCTTTTCATTCTCAAAAAATTTCCAAGTTCAATATCATCATCAATCAAAATATACGGGGCGTATGTTAGTGGTGACCACATGTCTAAGGCATTCCGTGCCCATGTGTCATCTACCGTACCTCTGTATGTTTTGGATTCCCTCCAAAACCATCCAAAGTCTCATCAAAACACCGTTTCATTTCTCTAAATTACTAAAGCTAAATGTAATTCTTAATCAAAATAACCAACCAAAGTTTAATCAAGTTATCGTTTTATTTTTCTAAAACCGCCAAGTTCAATAATCAACAATCAAAATACATATAGAGTGTATATGCTAGTGATGCCTATGTCGTTAACTTGGTAAGTGGTAACGGTGCGTTTAGCTGCCATCAATGGCGTGACACTGGTGACAAGCATGAATCGACGACATTTGGCAACCATGGCACATCGGAGGTCTTTCCGTAAATAATAAGGTTGGAGATCGTTGAACATAAAGTGTGGATGAGTTTCCATGAAGTGATTGGTTTGAGTTTGGTTCATGCAAATGAGTTTGGTTGAGCGCTCTAGAAGAGTTGTAAATGGCTTGTCATTCCTACAAATGCAGTAATGAGTGGGTGAGTGAGTGAGTTAAAGCAGGCAAGAGGCAGAGGCAGGCAGACTACGAAGCAAATTTCCTATTATTTTCCAGTTCGGTAATTATAATTGTTTGTGAATGAGTGAGTGAATCAGTGAGAGGATGAATGAGTGCGTGAGTGAATGTGTGAGTGAATGAGTGAGTGAGTGAGTGAGTGAGTGAGTGAGTGAGTGAGTGAGTGAGTGAGTGAGTGAGTGAGTGAGTGAGTGAGTGAGTGAGTGAGTGAGTGAGTGAGTGAGTGAGTGAGTGAGTGAGTGAGTGAGTGAGTGAGTGAGTGAGTGAGTGAGTGAGTGAGTGAGTGAGTGAGTGAGTGAGTGAGTGAGTGAGTGAGTGAGTGAGTGAGTGAGTCAGCCAGTAAAAATTTGTGAAACATTTTACTGCATAGAAAAGGTTTTACAAAAAAAGGTTTTGTTTGCATGTAAATTTTTTTGAACGTTCGTTTTATCAATGAAGTTTATTTATTTAAAAATTATTTATTTTCCGGTTTTGTATTTCAAAAATGAAACGTGAGCATGTAACGCGCGGCCAACAAAAATTATTTCAGCACCGAATTCGGTAAGTTTTCTTACTGTAATTGGTAATATCTTGAAAGATGGCCATGTGGTAAATCAGCAAGTTTAACGATGGAATTCTTTGCTCCCAACTAATCATGGTGTTTTTTCAGGTTACACAATACATTTCAACGGGTTCACTCTTCATATAATTCTTTGTTTTACGAGATTCGTCGAAAGTTAGGCACAGCTTTAATTCGTTGAATTTTTATCCTTTATTCTCTCCACATCACATTCACAATGGCGAGTCAGCAGTTCGAGAAAATTCGTGCCGACGTCACGAAAAAGTTGCACGAGAAGAACGCGGTTACGGACGTGCTCGGCCAGGTTGAGACCAAGACTGGCGTGGACCGATTCTACTTGGTTTCTGGTTGGTTAACCATTGACACTTTGGAGCCCTGTTCTACTCACATTTATTGACAGTAGAATAATAATCCGTCTTAGCACAGTGCAGAGTTTTGTGTAAACCAGTACATTTGCACCTTGTTCCCACGGGGTGGTGTAATTCTCTAATAGTGATAGTCCAAAAACGTCTTTGATTGGGTGAGTAAAAAAATAAATAAAAATATAGTAATAATGTTGAAGCAAGTCAGATGAGCTTGTTAGAACATATTAATAAGTTTGACCTCTCCCTGGGAGCCAATAAACCTGCTGTATTCCAGCCAGTTCAAACGCGAAAAAATCTACAACCATTACACACCCCAAAATTGAACCAAAATTACGGTGTGACCGCACTGTTTTACACATGATAACGCGCACTGTGCTAAGACGGAATAACTAAAAATTACATTTCCAACTTGTTATTATGTTTTTTTTTTCTTGGGAGCGGCGGTAGTAGCGCGAGAGGGGGCAGGACGCAGGTACATTACACATCTTTTAGCTTCCGACCGAGTATATACCGATACATTAACACGACGCACATAAACTGACATCGGTCAGAAATTCATATCTGAAAATGAATTGCACAATATCTCACAGACGGAGTCATTTCTGCGCATAAAATGAACATTTGGTGTCAGTAATCAGTATGGTATTCACGATGCTTCTTCGGAATTTTTTATCCTTGCAGTGCAGACAGAAGCCCATGGCCCTTGTATTAGTTTTTCGCCGGCCAAGCAATAGTGGATTATTATAAAACTACTGTGTATTTAGCTTCCACCCCTCGCACGCACAATGACAAGTATTCTGATCAAACCAATAAAAATAATATTTCATAAATTATTAAAAACACGACTATTTTTTGACAAGTAGTTTAGTTTGTATAGTGACCGACCCAACAGCTGCAGATTTTTCTTGTCTGGTTCTTATATTTTTTATTTGTGTCAGCGCTCGCTGTTATTATGCTCATCCTGTTGCTGAGCCGAACTGGTGAAATTGTATGCGCCCTTGTTGGTGTCATATATCCAGCATATCAGTCGTTAGTGAATACATCGGTGAAGGCGTGATGGTTTGCACACATGTACCTATACTAGCGGGATAGATCAACTCGCTCACGGTCCCGTGTATCTTCTATATAGTTCTGAGTTATTAGTTTTTGGTAAAAAAAAACAACTCCATAAACTTTCATTTTAAGTTCGGTGATTGAGTTTGGTGAGTCCATCTATTTTCTCTAGGTGTTGCTGGATTCTTTGCCCTCTACCTGATTTTTGGTCATTTCGCTGAGTTGGTATGCAACTTCATTGGCTTCGTTTATCCGGCGTACGTTTCGTTAGTTTCGCACTTTGTTGTTGAATTTTGGATATGGTGCATTTATAATAGGGAATATTTTTCTCATTCTCTTATTTTTCTCCTTCCTTCATAGGTTATTCACATTTTCACGTATAATATTTTCAGCATCAAAGCGATCGAATCAGCCAGCAAAGATGATGACACACAGGTATTACATATTCATTATAGTTTCTTTTACTTTGCACTTTTTTATTTTTTATTAATGATCATTGATTCATTGATTACTTCTGTAATTCAATATTTTAGTGGCTCACTTATTGGGTCGTTTTCGCTCTGCTCAACTGCGTCGAATTCTTCTCAGACCTGATTGTCGGCTGGTTCCCCATCTACTGGCTCATCAAGGTTTGTCTGGCAGAAAATTTGGAACTTTGTGCCGTTCACAAATGTAACAAATGTGGTCAGTTATGGGTTCAAAAAGAGTATAATATTGATTTGCGTTCATGGTGTACCTCACAAAAGTAGTAAATTATAAACATTTACAAAGTTGATTAACTATAAACCTGCAGAAAAGTAGTCCATTATAAACTTCACAAAAGTAGTCAAATATAAACTTTTACAAAAGTGGTAAATTCGTAAGACAATTGTCACAAAGGTAATAAATTGTGCAACAAGTGTGTTACACTGTTCAGTGTGCGTTCATGGTATACCTGTACCTGCCGATGACCCGCGGTGCCCAGCAGTTGTACGTTCGGTTTATCCGTCCGTTTGTGCAGAAGCATGGCAATGTGATCGACGAGCAGTTGAACAAGATGAAGGGTATGGCCGGTGATGCCGTACACGGTCAGTATGTTCACTAGAGCTTTGTTCTGTATACAAACACATTCAAATTCAAATCTCAAAACAAATTTCATGTGTCTCTCTAGTATTTTATATCTGATTTCAAGTATTACTTTTTGTTGGTTTCAAAAATAGCCTGTTCATCCGTCTAATTTCGCCAAGTTGCTGAATCATTACTTTGTTTCGATGTTACAAATACTGGATTAATAATCCTTTATTGGGTCACCTTTCACCACCACTCCAGTGCAGTATAATAGATGAGAGCAAACCAACAATAGAATAGATTAATAATCACATCACAACTCAGAGGTCTCAATCCGACCTGGTCCGATACGATCTCGACTTTATTTCATCTTCATACTTGGATTCATAATTCTATCTACCTAGCCGCTACTGGTAAATCTTGATCCCAAAGCCGTTTTTTGCAGGGTTAATCGTTGTAGTGAGTTGTTGCGTCAGTCAGCTTTTGTACCGTCTGTATGGGGCTGTTGTTAATTTTAGCGAAAATGTGGACTTTTATTGTTAAGTAAAACTTTATCGTTAAGTATACACTTTCGCTTTGGAACTAGCGCCAAGGTAATTTGAACTTAATACTCAGTAAAAGTCCACTTATCGACGATTAAGTTTATAGAGAATATGATTTATGTTATGATCCACATTACGTTGCATTTTCTGTTTTCAGCCGCTCGTGATGAGATGGACAAATTTGAATAAGAAGTCCGGATTCTGCATGTCAGCCGACATTACTGTTCTATTGTCGTTCAAATCCGCCATTTCGTTTGTTTCAATGTTGTACGTTTGTTCATCTCAAAAGTTTTGTAAACATAATAAACATTCTCATCACCAATTTTCAGCATAGTTGTTCTCTGTTTGTCTTCAGTTTTACCTTCGTTATAAAATTCCGTTACTTGATTGTCGTTCTGGATAGTGCAGTAGTATTTTTATGCATAATTCCTTCATTTAGTCAACAAGTTATCCTTTTCAACTACAAGTGTCCCACGATAATTCATTGCTGTTAGTTTCTGTCGGTTATTCTCATTCGGTGACAACGTGTAATTTGACATCATGTCAAGTAGGGGCGCTAATAGTCAAAACAAAAGTGTTATAATAATAATGTAAAACACCGGTGCATGTACCGTGTAATGCTTCTATTGGTTTGAAACTTGACCCATACCTCAACGATCTCTTATAATTTTGTTCAAATGATTTGGAGGATAGTTTCATACCGAGAGAAATAATACGGATCACGAGTATTGATAGTGTTTGTCAAATTTGGTTTGTATCATTTATTGATGTGTTTGCTAAGCGGGAAGTCAGTTCTGCTGGTTTGGGTTCGTACGTTTCAACAGGTTCTGCATGTTATTGGTTTGCTATTCTAGGCTGCTCATTGTATTTTAGGGAAAACGTTGTTTAATTTTGTGTGTCCAATCCAAAGTATTGTATGCACACGTCTTCTGTTCAAAAACTGTTTGATTGAACAACTTTGCTCCTCTGTTCCACCTTTTAATTGATTAATGTGTAACCTGGGATCTGTATGTTCAAGTACATCAGCGATACTGTCTGCTGTAAAGTGATCGTTCTTGTGCGTAGTCGATATCATGAACACCCTGTACTTGAACCCATTTGTGATCGGTATATCTAGTTGCAACCAGCTGTATTTTTACTATTGTATTACGTTGTGTATGTCATTTACAACCTATAACACTTCATAACAGACAACCATTACGAACCTTGTGTTTTTGTATTCCGTTTACTGTGCACATGTAAAAAACCACAACAACAAAACTTCTACAACGTCAATATCATAAATAAACGATTCGCTTCTGATGTGCATTGGTGATGGGTTGAGCTGAGTGATCGGTTAACCGGGTTGGATCCGTTCACATACTGGACAAACGTTGATCATGTTTTATGTATTGCCCAGATCGAACAGCACATTATTCAGCTATTTGCCTATTTGGACGTCCTGGGCCGTATAATAATGAAGAGGTTATAAAAATTTCAATGCTCAACAGACATCAAACAGAAGAGAAGCGTGACATCAGACATTCTTTTTCTCATAGTTCAAAATTTTATAATGGTTGTGATGAAATGACTGAAACGAAAGGTATCGTGGTGATATTGTGAACGGAGCATCCGTCCCAACCAACTAGCAACAACTGTTCAGTTACCGGGTGAGTAACCTGACTTGTCGAGTCGACTTCTCTCATAAGTGTTTTCCGGTTCGACCCGGCGTTTTATTTAGGCTGAATCATCAGTATTTATCGGCATGTTTCAATTTCTATGCTGGACACAACTTGTGTTCTGTTGCTGACTGTTAGGGAACAGGCGAATGATCAGAACGTACATAGCAATAGCAATGTATTCTATTTATGCAATAATACATCCATGAAATGCTTCATTCAGTTCAAGTTGGGTATGAACGAGAATGCATTCACTCCGTACGTTATATCTTATTCACTCTGTAAAATTGTTTTGAAGTAGTGTATTTAACAGCATTTCTCGCACACAATTTAATAGCGTTATGCAGAGAAGCATAGTAAATGGTGCTGGACCAACAGTTGATGCCATATATGTACATACTTGGTTCGGGGTCGTCGTTTTGGTTCGTGTGTCCACCCGGACAACGCTGCTATGGAAATATGTGCTTGGTTGTGTCAATCGCCGTTTCTATGCCAAAATGCTAACTTTTTAAATCTAGATCGGTTTTTGGAGTCTTGTCAGTGGTAGACTTGATTACAAGTAACTTTGAAATATAACGAATAATTTTTGCACTTGGCATAATGATAACCCGAACATATAACATATGGTTGTTGCAGTCTGACGGTAACAGCTGCAACGAATGTAACAGAATGCGGCAGTGTTTCAGCGACCGGGTCTGAGCACACTGCTTCTTCTTGCTGACCCTGGCACTGGGTTCGCTCGCGGATCCAATACTTTTCCGCCAAGCCAGCACCTCACTAAACCCGATCTGTACATTCAGGGCCCTGGCAATAGTTTCAATGTTATGATTATTGAAATTCGATACTTGTGTAATAACCTCATCACAAAGCTGGAGTATAAGAATGCTTCCTTTATACCCGCGCCATTTGCCGATTACAGCAATGATGGTTCCGTGCTTTTGCTTTGCTGCTGATTTTGTAAAAACTTGCGGGCGTCGTAACGTCTTTACTCGCTGATTCACTGGCTCAGGGTCGGTTGTGGGTAGTGGCATAAAATGGGAAGCATAGGACACAAAGGGACGTATATCAGGTACACCTGCTCAGATAAATCGAGTAAGTTCTGTTCTCGTTTTACAAGTTGTGTTCGTGTTCTTTCCGTGTGTCAGACTGGTGTAACTGGACAACATCTTGTTATTTTGCTCACTGCTATGAAGCAATTGAATCGGTAATAAAACAAGATGATAGTTTTTGCTGCAGTACTTGAATCGACGCCGGGGTGAAAAACATGTGTGTAAGCTCATGTATGCATTAAATGATGCCACACTGAAACTGTCTTTGAAACTGTTGAAAAAATATGCAAAATGGGTGTGGGTCAAGAATACTATTTACAGATAACAGAATCATAAAAAAGCCATATGCCTAACCTAAACCCGATATATCAAATAGTTGGTTCAGAACTCCCTCCGCTACTCGACTGGGTTCGTGGTGTATAACCATTGGTTTTGTACCCACAGCTGCCATTGATGTCTGCTCCTTTCGATCTGCGTGCGGATGAGAACTTGGTTAACACCCTTTCCGTTCTTGGTGAGCATTTCTGGTTAAATGTAATGATGAAACTGAACAAACTGCAATCGTGCTTAATAATTTGTTCGCATGCAATTGACTTTTTGTACAAAAAAATCACGTGCTACTGGATGATATCACTTGGATATACATGCACATAAGCTTCATGTGCCACTATTTATGTCCCAGCGTAAAGGGTGCGTACTCTGTGATTGTCGCTGGTCTGTTTGTTATACGCTCTATTTTACGGAACATCTGACGTTGTTTGTTGCTACTGTTTAATGCAGTTTGGTTATTCATGGGGAAACAACACTCTGTATTATCTTGTCAGCAGGCAGGACTCTGGATGATTGTGGTGTGATTGGAAAAGGATACACAAATTAAACAAATGTTTTGCATGGACTACCATTGTAAAGTCTGAAAAAAGCTCACAAATGCAGCGCAGCTGAAAAATACCGCCGGATGCCTTTTTGTAATAAATGGTTGGAATGCTATGCAATGACTGAACTTGGCAAACACACAGAATACATCGCTCTGATTGGGTTGCACACTTTCCTATTCATCCTAAGTATACCCATTTTCAACAAGATGTTTGTATTAGATTGTATTTCAACAGTCATCCAGTTTTACACCGGTGTGATTTTTCAAGTGGGAGAAACTCTGATAAGTATGGAAGACTAAAAACTATTAAAAATAAATGATAAATCACGGTAGGTTTATATAGAGCGTGAAAATAAACGAAGGACTGATTGAGTTTTTGTGTGTATGTACGTTTTGGTATGATATGGACGTTATTACGATAGCCTTGAAGCCGATGTACAAGTGTCCATGTACATGTGTACTACAATATGAAGAATATGTGAACGACAGACGGATGGATATTCTACATACCTGACGACGGTCGCTTTATAATGCGCTCATGCAAATATTGGGGACTCTGCGCTCTTCCGTGAAAACTAGTATTATGTATTTGTTAAAGTGAGGAATGCGTTTACTTTCAAGCAGCTAATATAAGATATATAAAAATATTGACCATTTCGGCTTTCAAACTTGAAAAATTCCTGAAAATTTTGAGTTTTTATTTTAGTTTTGAAACTTTGCAGATTAATGCCAACTGATTTTACCATATTATACTTTTAATGCACAAATGAGATTCACAGAACCATTAACTGAGAAGTTTTAATTTTAGCATGAAATGTACTAGATAAACATGTGAACAAGGAAATCAAAGATTGTAGTCCCCACCCGTTGCAGCACCGCAGTTAATTAACAAATTAGCAAAACACATGCTAATGCAAATATTTGATCTATTTACATGTCAAGCTGTAACACAGCTAAAACTTCAAGTTAACTTAATTCGAAACGCACATTAACAAGCACACATGATTCTACGCACAAGTCTTGACGAAACAAGCAACATGTAGTTCTGAATAACTTGGTCGTAACGAGCTTCACTCGAATTTAGCAATGAATCGAATTCTTGGTCGCACACTCAATAAATAAACTACAGTTTACATCAGTTAGTGTGTTCGGAGCAACCAACTACTGATTGCACTGATAAACATTAACCGATTGACGGATAACCGAAACAGAGCAAAAAGTTCAATATCTGAAAGAAAAACTGCTGAATAGTTGAATGGCTGGTGTTCTACTTCGGGTGTTGCTGCTGAATGCGTTCAGATGCGGTTAGTGAAATTCATTTATCCAGCACATTCGAACTTCATCATCAAGAATTCATAGCAACTTCAGCCAACAATAAATCAAAATATTTTGGTTTCTCTCTCAATTCGGCTTTGTATAAAGACACATTTTTGTTTATGAGTGAGAGCGTGAACTGACTCATTCTGAATCGATACAGTCTTGACATGTGTGCCACCGGGAGAGATCAAGCAATACACGTACATCCCGATCAACATAAAGAACGATGACAACAACAACTTCAGCAGTGTTAATGGAGAAACGGGCGAGAGTCAACCTGTAAACCAACCTGCACCCGTTGATAAGCCGGTGGCTACCAGAAGCTTGCCAGCTGAATGCAGAACCGAGTGCAAAAGTTGGTACACAAATATGACAATCTTTTAGTAAAATAAAAGTACGATTCGTGTTTGTGAGTGAATACATTTGAATGAGATACATAGATTGTGCGAGATTGTATGTAGGTAGGTGAACAAGTGAATGACTGAATGAGGTAGCGATCAAGTGAATGATTTTTTATAGCCTACGTAATAATTATAAGAAAATAATAAGATTTACCCAATCATGAAGTGTACATGCCTGTTGTCACTTCAAGCCGGGAAATGGTCTTATGTATTTTATACATATTATGTAAATGTATGTATGCACATTGGTACAGATGCACCATGTGACCTAATGGACGGTACGGACGCATTCAGTATCATGTCCAACATCGCCACCAAACAATTCCAAGCGGCTTCTGGTCAATTTCAAAACATTCTCACTGGAATCAAAAATGGAAGTTGGTCAACCTTGAAGCTTTTTACTTATTTTGTAATAATGATAAATTTCATTTATTGTTTTTGTAATTTTTTATTTATAAAAGTTGTCAGGTCTGCAAATAATATGTAAAAACATCTTTAGAGCATTACTGTAAGAACTGATGCGTTAAGTTTCATAGCGATGCATGTTGAAGGTGTGTGTGGCCCTGAAAGTACTGTAAAAGTAACATGAACGTTTGTTTCAAACCTGCAGAGGGTGGTGCATTTGACGGTTATCTGGCAGTGATGATGTACCCGAAAGATATGGCCGGCATTGATACTGGTCCAATTGACATCAGGGAGAATCGGGTACTCGAGTTTGACATCTGGGAAAATACGAACCAGCTTAATGTTCAGGTACATAGTTTATTCATTTAATATTTTGTAATTTTACAGCGAAATAGCAAGAACATAGTTTCAAAGTTACGCTTATTACCATTGGTGTGGTTTGTGGTAATGATTACGTTGATCTGTAGGGCTGATACATTACGTACAATTGCGTAGTTTTACAGTTTCATGTAATTATGCATCAAATAACTAGAAACAACTGGTTCAGCCTTTCTACATGAAAATGCAAAGTTATATAGTTATAACAACAATTTCATGTATGTGTGGACACGTTATCACTGAACAGCTGTCCATTTGTGAGTGCTGACACGGCCAGCCAGCAGCTCACTGATCGGGCCTGGATCACACATCGCATTGCCGTACCTGCACAAACTAAAAGGGTTACTTTCTTTTATAGTCCCTAATTCACAAAAATAATCCGTGCAATCCCACCCAATCATACTGCAAAAACTCGTGTTTCATGTAGTAAACGGTCGACAAAAGTGTTAATGGAATTATTTATTTATCCAATTAGAAAAAAACCTGCCGAAGAGGACATTTCTCTTTAAATATACAAGAAACCAACAATTCTGAAATATCAATTGGTTACATCAGAAAGTCGTTCCACTCATAATTTTCTTTTATTGTCGTTCCAACTACAAACGACCAAGACTCCAAAGACGCTGACTAATGTTAAATCACTGAAAAGTCAAGTTAATGTATAATGTTTCCAGATAGTCTGGGTGGCACACAACTCTGGCTCATCACAGGGCGCAGTCGGTCTGGACAACATTCGATGGCTAAAACCATCTGATTCGAATCCCGGTGATCTCGCGTTGGCTACACCCATTTGCACGTCGTTTTCATGACATCACTTTCATTACACACCCATCTTGCAGCTTTATTCGTTTATTTGGATATTCAGCAGTGCTTATCGATCAGGAAATAAAATCTGAGAAAAACACATTCGAAATTAGACCACTTTTTTTCTTGTTTTAAATTTTCTTTAAAATATAGTTTCACCCTGGTGTAAATTTTTTTATTGATCAGCAGCACCAAACAAGAGAACGTTATAGCTTGTTGAGAGTTTCACGCTACAATTATTTAGTGAACACGTAGTAGCCAGAAAGATTGGGATAAGCCGTTTTACAAAACCGAAACCGCGGATTTTAGAAAATTTCATTGTGTGAGATATCAAGGGCATGAAACATAGAGTTTGACAATAAAAATAGACAAGAATCACAAGGGCACACCGCAGGAGAGTAAATAAGCAGTAAATACACCGTTTATACAGTAATTATACTCAAATCTCAATATGCCCTAAACTTTCTAGTCTAGCAAATATAGAGCTTTGGTTAATATCAGTGTGCTGCAATTAAAAACGCTTGAAATCTGTTAAGTACAGTACACGTAAATCATAAACGATAATAATATATCCCATAATAAGTGTTAGTGGTTTACGCTTACATTTGAGTTATACTGTAGTTATATTATACATAAAAAGAAACGATTTAACGCTCAGTGAATATCTTTTTTCTAACTCACCTGATTTCCGATCAGTTGTTATAAAAAACTTGAGTATCTATAGAGCGGAGTTTAATTAGGTAGATTTGACATGTTGTCGTTAAAATGACGCTTGCCTAACCCATTGAAATCAAATCATGCAAGAAAAAGTTATTCACCAAGAGAAGTATGTATCTTTTTCTGGTCCACCTTGTACCCTAAAACACATGCACTTAGACATACAAAATTCCAAAAGGTTGTAATAAACAACGAAAAGCTCTACATTGAAAGCCATATTTGACTGAAAATTACATAACAAGAATAGATTTGGTAGGCGAGTGCCTACAATTCGTGCCATGATTCTGCACAATATAATATTATAATAAATCAGGATCACAAGGTTGTACACTCTGGTAAAGCAAACAGGCCGTACAAAAATACGCAGAAAACGTAAATCACAGATTACATTGGTTGGGAAGGTCGGCAAGACCTGAACACATTTAATGAACCAGTGGTTACAACCAACTGTCAACGACAAGCATCTGTGCTTTTGAACAAACCAAGTCCTCGTTACAGACACTGATGCCAATCGGAAGTTGATCAAGCCAATATAGAAAAAACACACGGAAACAAAAAGCAGTTAAAATAAGCTACAGTATTCGATTTGTATCACGTTATGACAGGCGTTCACTTCCACCTTTTTAAATACCACCCAGTAAGGTATAATAATCAAACACCATCAACGAACAACGTAAAAGCAGTATATTAAAAATGATAAGAGATTCGTTGACAGCCTGACATAGTTTCAACTAGGTTTCACTTGAAC
Organism: Daptonema setosum; assembly: GCA_964036265.1. Classification (NCBI taxonomy): domain Eukaryota; kingdom Metazoa; phylum Nematoda; class Chromadorea; order Monhysterida; family Xyalidae; genus Daptonema; species Daptonema setosum. The sequence continues at coordinate 17,049,893 of OZ038443.1, forward strand.
AAGGTCAACATCACATTATGAGAACCACAACAGCACATAAAGTGTATTCATTGTCTCAAGAGCAGATGATCATATTCCGAATGACCGAACAACACATATCCAAACAACATACGGCATGGCATGACTCATGAGATAATTTTCAATCGCTCCCTTTTTTAATCTCTAATGTTGCATGTTTATTGCAGGTTGCACTCATCGCAATCTATTTTGTGCTCGCACGTATTTAGTCTGATGTTTGACTGATAAAGCAATGGTGATGATGATGATTAGTTGACCTTGGCATAGCTGGGTGGTGCCATGCGTGCCCGGATGCACTTGACCACGTACAGGGGCACACAGCTCACTGCCGTGATCGCTGCCGTTTTCCATATAAACTTGATCGTGAACATGTAGTCAAGGTCTGCAACAATAAGTATTAGTAAGTATTTTTGTGGTTGGAAACTCAGATTACAGATTTCCTTCGGTTGACTCACGTATATTTATTGGGTCTGACAATTTACGAATATCAAAATACACTGAATGAGACGAGAATGAATTAACGAAAAAAGTAAATAGATGTGATAAAATTATTGAAATTAAACATATCGATTATTTATTTTAGTTTAACAATAATTGTATTGCAAAAATTTAACAGATTGTGGCTAACCAAAGTAGCTCTGCAGGAAGTAGAGGCTGACCAGGTAGATGAGTATGGACAGCAGCTCTGCCACGATCATGAGCCAATGCCAAGTGTGGATGGTCAGACCGAGCAGAATGAGTTCGGTGAAGATGAGTGCCGTGAACGTGATGGACACGACGTGGATGAAGTCTGCGTCGAACAGTAGCAGGGCACCGTACATGATGACCGCACCTGCACGAAATAACTTATATAAAAGTATAAAAAACGCTTTAGTTGTTATGCCATAATAGCAACGTTGGATCCAAATCACAAATATAACGGTCACACTAATTACATATGACATTATTTTCTTTCAAAATTCATCGTAAAAATAGTGAAACCCTAGAAATAAGTATGAAAGTGTAGGAATACTGAGTTGGGTGTCTAACCCTGATATATGCTGACAATCAACCACAACGAAAAGGTCTTTATCGTCAGATTGCGGCCCTTTATCAGCTCTTTATATAACTCGGGGAATGTCATGGCCACGTGCTCTCGAACATCGCGATCAAGCACAATAGAAAACACAGGGAAGCACGTGTAGATAGTTGAATACCTGAAAAACATAGTTATGTAATAAAATGATGAATTTATGTTTTAGTTTACTTACTTACTCAGGTGTTTGTTTTGATAAGCTGACCCAAATAACCAATTAAACCGAAGACATATTCGTAGCAATTTACAATCCATTAATGTATCTACATATTTGTATAAATATCATGAGAGATAATAATATAGCCTGTACAATGAAACCGATGAGATAACTAACGCGACCATGAGTACGCCCTGGTACAAACTGATGGAGGCAAAGTAGAACATGAAGGAGAATATGGCCTGCATGATGGAGATGATGAGACCCCGTTGCATCACGAACTGGGCTAGGGAACACGATCTGCAAGTTGAGGGTCAGGTTAACAGCAACATCGTGTATAACAATACAACTCCATCACCAATTTGAATAACACACATATATGTAACAACAACCTTTTATAGCAGTATCTTCCATGAACGAGGATCAATCGGACCAGGTGATGGAATTGGGTGATCGAAAAGTCGGCGGCCAACGATGCTTGTTTTCCCTCCTGAACAAAAATGCTAAATCATTTCCCTAAACCCTGACAAAAGGTAATAAAAACACTCCTTATTACCTTCGAGAATCACAATTGATTAATTAAGTCTAAAATTAATCATGAAAATATCAACCTTTGCCTCGATACCAATGCCAGCATGTGCAGCCTGGATCATGCTCACGTCGTTGCCACCATCGCCCACGGCTGCCACTCGTTTCGGGTACCGGTACTTGACAAGCAGGTGCACCAGCTGTGCTTTCTGCTCCGGAGAGCATCTGAACAAAAAATTGGTATTCAGGAAACTATTTTATAAAACAAGAGCGTTTTTTTATTAACAAAAGATTGAATGCCGAACTGATGAATCGTGCTAAAAAAACATCCGAAAATCGGTCTAATTCAGAGCGTGAACCACGTCAAAAGGACTGACAACTTGGCCGTCTTTTTTATTTAAGCAAGTGGTGATTGTGGCTGACCAACCGACAACAAACGACGGCAGTGCAGGCACAAGCCAATTCAGCCAGTTCGCTCTCGTAGTGCTGCAGACACACCTGCAACATAGTCATATCATATATCTTAACAAAGTAGGAAACGTTTAGCATTATCAACCATACAAACATGCCAAAAACTTAGAATAGAGAACTCAATCGAATAAAAAATGCCAACCTTCAATGAAGACCCAGTGATCACCAACGCCACATCACGTTTTCTGAAAAAAATCAACCGAACTATATAAAAGCTATTCGGACATGCTAACTTACTTTTAATTAAATTTTCACACACCTAACACGTTAACATCCTATAAACACTCATTGAACCATAGAACTAAAACAATTTTTTTGCATAAGCATGCTAATAGTGAAACCTTTTAAGTGCGTTGAGCTCGGTGTGTGCCTCCAACCGGTTGAGCACATTCCCAAACACGTGCACGTTTTCATTACGCGAAAATAGTCCACTTGACTTTGCGATGCAGAGCGCCGTCTCCTGCTTGTCACCGGTCAACATCCAGATCTTGATGCCAGCGTTACGAAGCAGTTCCAGCGACGGGCGTACTTCGTCCTGAAACCGATAACATGTGAGTCAAGTTGATCCAGAAAGACATTAAACTGACTCAAGAGTCAACCAGCTTGTTCGGTGCTCATATTTTGCCTAATATATGACGGTGCCTACTATTTTTAGTCGGTAATTACCCAAGATGTTGAACATGACAGTGTAATAGTTGAGATGTTCACCTGCAGCGCATCCTCCACACCGGTCAGACACAGCAGCGTCAGGTCCGTTTCCAGCTTGGCCAGTACGGCTGCCATCAATGCCGATCGATCCTTGACTGACACCTTGGCTTGGTGGTACTCTTTCTGCAAGTACAAACAAAACATTTATATATTATACAGGGTGTAACTAATTTATCAAAAAAGTAACTTTTATTAAACAATATAGAGTACCAACATCGAACGCATCATACTGTAGCTGTGTGAGTACTCGTTTAGCGACGACGAGCGTCCTGAGTCCCTCCCTGGCCATGTTGCTGCACTCCTCATCCAGCCAATCGTTGTACTGAACCAGCGTACGCATGATCGTGTCAGCGCCCTTCATAAACAACGTGATCGTACCCGTTTCTTCATCCTGCAACAGTGAGAGAGTGAGTGAGTGCTTGAATGTGTTCGTGAGTGAGGCAAAGTAAGTAAGTGAGTGAGTGAGTGAGAGAATGAGTGAGTGAGTGAGTGAAAAAGTCAGTGAGAAACGATATATTATAAGATAGTTAGCCCGAAATTTAGTTATTGGGTCAGTTATTAGGATATGGATATGATAAAACTTATAACAGTAAACTATATCGTGTTGATTAGTAAATGACCAACCCTGAGAATGATGCCCATTCGCTTTGTCTCGGATGTGAACGGGAACACGTGCAGAATCTGGTACTGCCGTGTCTCCTGGTTAGGCAGTCGGAGAGTGATCATCTGCAGATCACGACTCGTCAAGGCCATGCCCACTCGTTCTGACCACGTCACCAGAGCTACCTGAACATGTTTTATTCATGTTTTGTTGGATATGCATTTTGGGTCAGTTTGGTATAACAGTAAAGTTTGATTCAACAGCAAGATTTGTGGCTAAAAATTCATAGAGAGCCCCACCCCCTCGCTTCATCCCTGATAGCAATATTGTTTTGGTGTATGCTTATCTCGTTCATTGTGAGATGGAGGTATCCAACCTCATCTGGTGATGCAGCTTGATATGAGATGTGCTGCTTCTGGTGTAAATCAGATTCGGTGGCATCGTTGAACTGGCCCCCATCATCACCCTCCTCATAGTTGTTGTCTTCGTACAACGGGGTGACGTTGTGGCACAGGGCGATCGCCTCAACGGACTGCGCCAGCTTGCCAACCAGCGTGTTTCGGGCTGTTATAATCAATGAGATATTTGACGACCGTTGGTTATGCATACATACAACAAAACTGTAACATATTTTTGAACACCTCATTCCTGTAAACACTATGTTTTCCTCTTCAAAGCACGACGTAATAAATAATGGTGGAAACAATGGCACCAACCAGCATTGGCATCACCCGTGTAAGCTGATCGCAGATGGTCACTGATCTCATCGAACGAATCCGACGCAAAGCACACACTGCCCAGATGCAACTTCTTGAATATCTGCAATCACACATTCCTATTTGAAAAACATTACACACTTACAATTCGTATTCGGTTTTGACATCAATATTAGCATAAACAGATTATAAGGTGATTAAAATTCCGGATTATCCAGTATTACACATTAATGCGACTCGGAATTTCACGTTTCTCAATCACAATGATTAATGACGAACAGGACTGCTAACTGACACCTAAAAAACGCAACAACGAACCATTTCATTTTTAGTCAGCGTGCCCGTCTTATCAGATAGCAGGAACGAGATTCTGCCCAGTTCCTCGGGGATGGTACTGCTCCTCACGACTGTGCCAGGAAGCATCGGATCACGTCCGATCAACCACGAGTAAGTGACCTTGGCCATGTCGAGGTTTACGCGTAGACTGAAATATGTCACACATAGTGACATGATATTGTGGTTTGGATATACTTATAAATATGTTAAATTATTTACGCGGCTTGTTCTTATTTTCTGGTTTTTCGACTGTTTTTAAACTGTTTCTCATATTAAAATAAGTTTAGAGTTTAGAGTTATCGGTTCAGGGATAATTTTAATTATTTATTGAAATCAGAAAACTATATACATGCGTACGTATAATACAGGGTAGAAAGCCGACCTGATCGGGATGATGTAGGAGAAAAGCAGCATGAACCGGAAGAAGTACCGATACCATGGCCCATCGAAACCCTGAAAAGAAACACAATAAGGAAACATTATTGTAAAATTTATTCAATTATATAATGATTTACAAAACGCAAAACTTGAGATAGTGAAAGTGAAGTGGTACCTTCATGATGATCATGCTGAACGAGAGCATAAGCACAAACGTGAACAGCACTTTGGTCAGGTTGTTGATCTCCCAGTCCAGCAGGCCAAACTGAAATGCCATCAAATCCATTATGCTGTTTAATTTGAATTCCCCGTCCTAGTAGTGAAGTTAAGTGAAATGAGCTTGTATCATTAGAATGTGGATGTACTAACCTTGCTATGCGGCTGTGCAGCATTCATAACGGATCGAGTCTCCCTGCCCGTATAGATGACGTACCCCACTGCCGACCCGCTGGCCAGTACCGTATCAGCCCACATTGTGTTCTCTACTGCAATACCATAATTACTAATTACCAATCAACCAATCGAGTCTATAAAAAACCATGCTGTCCCTTTAGGAAACAATAGAATGAAACTGAGTGTGCCGAACCATTGAGTGGAAACTGATCGGATGACTCGACGGTCGTACGCTTGAACGTACCCAGGAAAGCGTGAATATCGCATTGAGGTTTTTCGATGTACATTTCACCGTTGATGTCGAACATGTCCTGTAATGGGGATCCGGTTAATAATCAGCAAATAATCCATACCAACAACGGTAGTTTACCAACAAAAAACAATAAAACAACGGCAACAACAACATCAACAACTTTGGCAGCAATCACTAACATCATCTTTCTCCAGCTGCTGCGTAGGCGAAACGGCGACTCTCATCTTCCAGTCCGTTTCACCATCCAATTGATCGGTCCTGAAAATCAATGGGAATAATTGAAAAAGCAGCTAGGAAAAATACTAATGTTAAGTTTTTCGGCGTCACAATAGGGTAACCAGGGTCTGGTCAACCCCACTAAATATTTCTGCAGATGTAATTTTTATGACCACAATTGTCCTGCAAAACCTGAGCTATTATGAACCTGATAAAACAGGCGCCTTGTTTCTCAGTGGTTCGCATCAGCACGACGTCGGCCGGAATGCGCTCATCCTTGTGCAGTAGCAACAGGTCACCCACCCGAATGTTGCTGAAATTCAGTTAATTAATTACAACAACAACAACAACAACAACAACAACAACAACAACAACAACAAAGGCAACAACTAACGATGCCTTGACACGCATTGTTCCACCGCGTACGAGCTTCTCATACTTTTTATTGTTCATCTCTTTATCACGCCTGTACCGGCAGAGATCGTCGATTGCTTCGCGAATCATTGTCACTCCCAGCACAAATGCCTGCAAATTTTTACACTAAGTAAATAAATTTGCATAGATGAGATAACTTGGAGTAAATAAAGTTTGTTAATAATATTAAAGATAAAATTTACTGAGAACTATAAGATATCAATTGGTTGTTAAAGAAAGACTAAGTAACCAACCAACGGTCCCCAATACGTGGACAAGTAGCCGATTCGAATGGCGGGTATGAACTGCGAGCAAGCCATGATGAGAAAGTAGAAGTTGAGAAAGTACTGGAACTGCTCGAACAGAACCTTAAAACAAGATACAAGTTAATTATACATCAAACCAACTCATCTCTACTCTCCAACCATGGGTATAAAAGTGAGCACATTGTACTTCTGGTTCCTGACAGTATTCGCCGGGAACTGTCGTCTGTAATCGTCTGGTATGTTCACAAAGGGCACCGTACGTTCGTGGTACACTCGTTGACGATTGCACGATCCGAAGAGACAGCAGAGACTGCAATTAACCACCAATATTTGATTACTTGTAGCACGTGTATGAACGTCAAATGATCTGTTTCCTAATAAAATCTAACAATAATTGTATTTAAAAAAAACTTGACTAAAACCTGAAAGGGGATGCGCATGAGTCTTTATTACTCATGTAAACAAACTACTGCTTGCTTCTATTTCCATATATTTCATACTTATTTTGAGAGCCTATAGTGTGGTATAGCTAGAGTTGAGTAAAGTAAGTAACCCCGAGCAAATCCTGCCCGTCAGATTCCTGATGGTGCCCATGAATGATGTGTTGTTTCTGCGATTGAGTCCGACGAGCCACGAATGTTCGTCGTGGTCGGTGCTCATCGTCTCGAACAACATGGCATTGTGACCAGAGCCCAATATGTGCTCATCAGTCTCCAATGCGTCAAGTGCGTGTTCTTCGGCCGCTGAAATCACACAACTATTAATTCGAACAGGTGATGAAATCCCAACAATTAGTTCAAATATACCACATTACTACATGTGATGAAAACCGGAAACATACTGCTTTAACTTGTGTTATACTGAAAACGAAGGACTTGATACTGCACTGTAAAGACACCCTTGAATTATGCAAAAACAACTATGTGCATATATTATATAAAAATAAATAACTAAGGATTCATGTCAGCTAATGTCGGTGAATGTTCAAATTATCTAAACCCAGTTTCCATTCGTGGTTTCAAAGAATAATCAAGCGTAAAAAGTATACCGGCTGTGAATATTTATGAGCGTGAATGGGCCAAACAACAGCATGTTAACGTTGGGTTATTGGTTTTATATTTCACTATGTACATAGATTATGTATGTACATCACAATGCCACTGTTCACATGACTGTGCAGTGCACCACCCTTACACACAACTGATACAAAAGTGCGAATGCTCGTTGCACGGAATGCCAAATGTTCCGCCTGTAAAAATTTTACACTTCACAATAAATTAAAAGTAGCACCGTAAACAAAAACACATGACGGTGATGGTGAGCGCAATGCGCAATCTAAACAAATAAATTAGGACACCACAATCGCAATCAACAGGCTTACATGCAGTTCTGATTGGCACGTCCGAAACCTGAAGATGATTTTAATGACGTAAGGCAGGATAAACTTTAGTGGCACTACATGAAGCTAAGATAACAACAACAACGAAACAACAACAACGATAACAACAACGATAACAACAACAACGTTTCACGTATGAACATGGCCACCATACGACAGCTAGTCAAACAGTTACCTGCTGGTGTATGGCTCGTGCTACCAAACATCAAACCCGCCTACGGGTTACTGGGTTGGTGGCTAGCTTGAAACGCAAAATAACTATCATTTTTTCAACCAACTTTTGATTAACTCGTATGGAGAATTACCCATACTCACATTGGTGGTTTGTAGAACATTGTTGATATCTTTGATTGCATATTTAACTAGTGGTTATTTTATTTACTGGAATTAAATTACCCCATCGTAACATTAACGATGAGAATATCAGTAGTGTACATAGTAAGCTTCCTAACAATATACCAAATGTGTGCCACAACTGTGGATGCTTTAAAATTATGAATAGCAATGAAATGTTTATTGACTATATAATGCAAACATTCAACCTCATTAAGGTTTTTTCCAACTCGGAAGTCACAGGGTGGGTGAGAATTTTTCACATTGACAGTATGAGATGATTTCAAGATAGACCTAAGTGGTTTGCACCAACCATTCATGTTTTGTAACAATAATAACAAAAAAGAACGCAACGAGATTATAGCTCTAACAAGCCTAGAGCTAAAACATACATGTGTCTCACAAAAAATTACTCTATAATGTTGCACCAACTGTTTCCGAGTAGGGGTGATGCGGCACTGTAAAGAAGGTCGGTCTCTTCGTCTCCTTCGCTGTCTGTCAGGCGGTAATCAGAAAATCGCATGAGAATCGCAGCTGCGCATTACACTGAAACAAATACAGTAATGTAATTTCGTTCAAGTACTCCCCAGCTCAGTCTTCAATTTATGCAACGTTAGATTTTAGATTTTCTATATTGATCAACCGATCAATCTGAAGATTTAATGTGGACAACTGGAGAACCGAATCAAAATTCCGTAAATTAAGGCACACAAGATGAAAGATATACCAACTACAGTTGCTTTTTTGAATGAAATTTCCTTTTTCTGAAAACGCACTGAAATAGCAGTGTTTCGTAAGCGTAACCATATCATAAGCTGAAGCACAGAACTGGAGCATGAAATAATCTCGGCAGCATAATGGAATTTCGCAGCAACAAAATAAAGAAAAATTAGAAAGGCATTGGTTGGTTAGTGTAGCAAGGCAAAGGTAGTATGATGAAACACTATCATCAGCTCGTCGTACCACGTTCATTTCATAATGAGTCAGCAAACTCACAAAGCTGTTATTCATATACAATTTATTGTTTGACTTGACGTATAGAAATTTGTGGCAATTTAAGAAACTTATTGGATAATATAAGGTATAAAATTATCATTATGAATAAGGTTTTGTGATGTTGACAATACAATGCATATTGAAGCTAACGGATTCGAAAAATCTTAAAACCATTACCTTTATAAAATGGTAGAGTAATAAGAGGTAGTAGACCAGCAAAGTATTGACCTCTACTGTTTCTGCAGTATTCCCAACATCAACCAGCAAAGGGAATAAAACATGAGCTATAAGAAGGTAATAAATGGGTGATTGTTGTTGTTCGATGTATGAAGTGAAGGGATATGGGTTCGGGTATCAAGACCACGACGATTGGCACAACAACCAAAAGAGCACAGTTGTGAATAACCATCAGTCATTTGAGTGTTTATCGCATATGTTATAGATGCTTATAATGTTATTTCTGCGCAGAGATAACTGACCGATGGGATGGACTACTACAATATCCACTAGACCACTAATATAACCGTACAACATTATAATGTGAAAAGGCGAAAACACTCACGGCTCTGTCTGATGTTGGAGGATGCGAGGACGAACGTCTTCATTAACAACCGTGCTATCTAGGCTTAGCATATATCAATATAACTTTGTTGACATTGACGGAAGCTCAAATATCAAAAGGGTAATTATGGAATAATTTATCACTGCGTAATAGCGATCACTCGAATATCAGAAAGAAATTACAAAAACAAAATAAGAAATCATGAACCCGATTAAACAGGGAATATGAATTGTTCTCAGAAGTTATGGTGTTTTGTGTGTTGTTAAAAAATCACATAAGCTTACACCGACATAAAAAGATAAAATATACAAACACAAAATATGGTTAAAATTACAGTGAAATGAACATGATTGATCGAATCGAGGTTCTCAAAGGGAAATAAGGAGGGGGCTAACCACGATTATTACATTCGGATTTCCCAAAACTTTTTTGAACCGTAAATATATCGTGTAAAACGGATAACAATGAAATAAATAAAATATTAAATATAAGTAATAAAATATCACACATGAAAAATCAGATTAATATTTTGATTGCCCAATAAATACCATGTGGAAGGTACGTTAGTAGTTATTAAAAAACAATAGAGATCAAATATATTTAAAATGGTGTCATCATATTTATGACAGGTAAACTTCGGTTAAGTAAGAAATCAAAGTTAACAGTTGTTAGACATAAACAATACTTCCAGTATGAGAAAGTTGACAAAGACAATGAGCAATTGGAGCAATAAATAAGTATGAATGAATGAATGTATCAATGATTGTTTTGATGTAACGGTATGTTGTGTCTTTGTGTTTCATCACTACTCTTTCTATCGTCCACATTACCACTGGTTGCCACAGCTGCAGGTTGTCTCAAAGCCGCAGATGCGTTGTCCCGGATCGAGCTGAGCGTCTTCTTCAAGAACCCGACCTGGGTTTTGGCCATCAACGTGTGGTTAGTCGTGTCCAACTCCAATTGGGTCTGGTTCAGTTGTCTACTCAGCTCCTGATTGGCACACTGAGATTCCACAAGCGCCAGTTTGGTTTCGGCTAATTTGATTTCGAGAGATCTGATTTGTTGTTCGTATCGGCCGGCTTCGTCGAGTGGTTGGTCTTTAGTGGGCGATGCATCATTGGACGTGTTACCGTTGTTGGACGATTGCTGACAGGCCTGCATGCTCGTTGACACTGCTGACGTGCAGGTGGCACAGGCAGAGATCGATTGCTACAACAACAAAAACTATAATTAGTTAATGAAGAATTTTTTTTCAAAATTCTCGTAAAAACAAATGTGATTCAGCATCTTAGATTCTCACAAACCATTATCGCCTTTTTCTCCTTTTCGGCGGCAGTTTGCTGTTTTTCGAGTCGCACGCTCAGATCGGAACAGATCTGTTTATAGTTGACGATGATGCTTTGCTGCCGCTTTGTCTCGTCATCCAGCCGTTGCAGCTCTTTGCGACACATGTCTCGCACCTAAACAATAAATAATATAACACTACCACTCGTCGAGACCATGCTTCATAGCATGTATTGCATAACTAATTTTTACGCGAAAAAAATAGGTATACAGTTTGAAATAAATCTACAGTGAAGTATTAACGATAAACTGCACTTTGCGACGGATGCCTATGAATCCTAAGACCTAAGTCACTATATAACTTACATAAGACCAACTACCCAAACCATCCGCAAACCTACCTGATTGTACTCTGCATGAAGTTGTTTGTTTTCCTCAGCTAAATCGTGATTCGTCCGCGTCAAATGTTCCACTTGTCCACTCAGGTTCTCAACGTTGTCTTCAGCCTGCAATTAACTAATCAGCTGAGTCAGTCAGTAATCACATTATCAAGTAGGAATATTGAATGCATATGAATTCATATATTAAATGAATATGTAATGTATCAATAAGTAAAAAACCCCAACCGCGTCCAAACTCCTACGCAAGTCAATCTTGCTGGTGACCAGCTCATGTGCCAGGTCATCGTTCTCCCGCTCCAGGCGCATTACCGCTTCACTCAGACGCAGTTTCTCACGCTGAAAATAGAAACAACTGTTACTTGTTGAACTAGCTGGAAATAGAAACAACTGTTACTTGTTGAACTAGCTGGAAATAGAAACAACTGTTACTTGTTGAACTAGCTGAAAATAGAAACAACTGTTACTTGTTGAACTAGCTGGAAATAGAAACAACTGTTACTTGTTGAACTAGCTGGAAATAGAAACAACTGTTACTTGTTGAACTAGCTGGAAATAGAAACAACTGTTACTTGTTGAACTAGCTGGAAATAGAAACAACTGTTACTTGTTGAACTAGCTGGAAACCAGGTGGTGGTGATTAACGTCAAATGACCAACGCATGCTGAGATCAGCATTAACTGTATTTAAGAGACTCGAAAGCAAACTTAAACTGTCAACTTTCCTGTCGGAAGGTTGAATAAGAAATGCATTTGCGCGTGATAAATATGAGAAATCGTTCCATCCAACCTCGAGTCGTTCAACGGGATCCAGGGTGTCAGCTTCCTGTTGCTTGAGAGCACGGTACTCACGCTCATATTTCGCCAGCTTTTTATGGCTCATCTGTAAACAGTAACTTCAGATGCAGTTGAAAAGGTGAAGCGTGTGCTTTGCGTATCAAAAGCGTTAAATCTGTAGTACGGATAAAATTTAATCTGTCAGATTTGAACTCCACCATAATAAATTACTCGTCCGCTGGCGGAGCCAACCCTCCAAAGTAAGGGGAATTTCGTCAAACAGGGGAAACTGAAGAAGAAAACTCGTTTTTGAAACCGCCAAAGAGGGGGGAATTCCATTTTCCTCACGTATTTTTGTCCGCTAGTGCACCCGTCATTAACCTTGAGTTTAACGGCCTGCTGAATGAGCTCTTTCGCATTCTGATCCGACCTGTACTTGCGAGGAAGCACCACCCTGAAGTACTTGAGAACACCCTCGAAGTCCAGTTGCAGCAACTCTTTCTTCGAAGCACGTAACAGAGCGAGTGAAATATGGAAAATCGTATTGACGCCCTAGAAAACACAACAGTAAACTCACCACTAAAACTTGTTTAGTAGTAAAAAAAAATGCCGCTGATAGTATAACAAGTTGAAAATATTCATAAAATGTGGGACCTACTTCGCTTAGAAACAGATCGATGACGTGGTAGACCATGGAGAGAGGGAATTTGGCAGTGAAGAGGGTGAGGAACCACTGAGAGGCGAACATGTGCGCCTCGATGTGCAGGTCTGAGAAATGCGCCGCAAGATCAGGAATGTAATCCTGCAGAAAAATTCAAAAATAATAATCCGTTAGATGATCTAATCTAATGAAACTTATGCGATATACTTAAACAAACTTCACAATACATGCTCCGGCAAAAAAATTACACCTTACTATTCGCAGTCTTACATGAAACAGACAAAATAACAAAATGGGCTATACAAAATATAATTAACCTCAATGAGACGTTCCAACTGGTAGAAGCGCACCAGCAGCGCGTCGAAGCCCAGTTTGAACAGATCGCGCATACCGTAATCAAACATGATTTTGACCAGCACGCCAAATGCCTGTTCTTCCGGCAACTGAAATAAAAAGGCGGTTGGTAGGTAATAGAGGTTTATTTCGCAGAATTTCGATTAAATAAAAAAAATTATTTCATTCACTTCATGTATCTTCTAACAGCGAAATTCCAGAGTACACATAGAAATTCAACGTTGGTCTCCAGTTACTAGTCAATCCGCACACTATGACCTGATCTTCTACTAACATGTAAAAGCAGTGAGGCAGCCAGAAACGACAGTCCCTGACAATATCCCACTTCTTCGTCATATAACGAATAAGCTTTGGATAATTTGAGGAGGGCATCCTGACCGTGACCATCTGCTTCCTTGAAGTAGTCGTGGGCGGGGAAAGTGCGGTGGATGTCACGCATAATCACTGGTTCAGAAGGACATTCCTAAATGATAAACAGCGTTTACAAAGAATAAAATAAAATTCTTCAGAACTCATCAATACACATTACATTTCAATCAACAACCTACGCATTACTATTTTAATCTTAACCTAAGAGGCGTTTCACTCTCCAAACTCTCTCACTTTCAAACGACGCTGAACAAGTTAACATTTCAATCTGACCTTTCCTGACAGGAGTCTGTACGTGTCAACCAGATCATTATCTCCGGCACATCCAGCCAGCAGCTGCCAAACTTCTCCCCTTAGTACATCAGGGATGCCTTGCCGAATCAGGGTGCCGAGCTCGCGTGGCCTCTGACCAACTTTACCGTCTTCACCAGGAATTTTCCATTTGTCCAACACCTACAGCAACGAAAATTTTAATTTAAACCAAAAAGACCATCTTAGTAAAACACACAACTACCTCTTTCCACTGTCCCAAAAGTTCTTCGGAAGCCTGTCGGCACACATCACCCGACCCAGACAACAGTGGCTCGTCACTATCTGCAATTGAATTATTCCAAATAAGAAAGTCTGAGTATTCCATCAACAAACAATTCATAACGCCCGGGTATTTAAAACAAACAGATTTGGCATTCAATACATTTTAATGCAGTTTATTTTGGTTGTGTAATCTCACACGGCCCAAACACATAAAGTTGTGTTAGTAAACAATTCTCCATTCATTAATTGACAGGGGTTATTACCAACTCACATGGTATCGGATATTCGATAGCAGGTGCTCCTAGAACGTGAACTTACAGCTCATACATATTTGTTACAAAATGATATATCAATACTGAATACAATGCAAACACCAACCAACATAATAAAGATTCGATTGCTACTGCACTAAATGTCGATTTAATTATGTAAACACTTATTGAGGTCAGGTCACCATAGAATTTTCAACAAAAGAACTACTTAACCACGGGCACTTAGTCAATCAACGTAATTTTATTTAACCTGATTCGTCATCATCTACCGGATGTATCAGTTGGGCAGCCATTTTACCGGGCGATCGTCCATCCATTGAGACTCGTTGCTTTAGTCGGAACTCGTGTTGCGTGGAAGACTCGAATCGATCGATTTCATACTCACCGCCCGCTTGCACTTCTGCCGCCTACACAAATTAAACCACATATGAATTTAGTATAAAATTATAAAAGTTACCAACCAGTGTCTGTCTGAGCATATAATGAATATCAAATACTATTTAAAACTTCACAAATCATTAAAAATGTATCATGAAATGAAAACCTTGGGTTATATGAAACACTGAACCTGCGGGACAGACAAAAATCCA
This sequence comes from Daptonema setosum, assembly GCA_964036265.1. Classification (NCBI taxonomy): domain Eukaryota; kingdom Metazoa; phylum Nematoda; class Chromadorea; order Monhysterida; family Xyalidae; genus Daptonema; species Daptonema setosum. The sequence goes on from OZ038443.1 coordinate 17,064,951, forward strand.
GGCAGCGAACACAAACTTTCCGCCCATATTTTTTCAAAATGTGCCATTTAAATTGAATTCATAACAACGTGGAAGTAAAACGCTAGTTCAAAAATACATGCCATCTGTTTCAACAATGTGGGTGATAAGACTGTTGGCCGGGCGCCAATGAGTCAGACTCACCGTTGAAACGAAAACAACTCTAAATTCGAAAACAACACAAACATAAACAGCTATAGTGGAATAATGAGTGATAGATGGAACATGAAATAACAAACAAACATAACGAACTTTCGGATGAAACAACACTTTAAACGTAACTTATGTATGACTAGCAATGCTATGCTACCATACTGAAACGATAAAAAACTGACGTATATACATCTGTACATATGTAAGTGTAATACAGATGTTACGATCACGCACGTTTAACGAAGCGACATTATCAGATAGCGCGGCGATACATATGTAATTAAACGATACTACGCTGACGCTCAATAATTAAAAATGAATATTTTTAATAAACCAAATATTTTCACCCACCGGAATACTTTTTCTGATAATACATCAACCAAAGCTCACCTTTTTCAGATGGAGCGTGTACTGCTCGGTGACTGGTCGCCTGGTGATGTACCAGAATCGTTCATGTTGATGGAACACCCTGGCCTTGCACTCAATAGTAAAACGAATCGGTTCTCTTAACCCGAGCAGCACCATGTCCGCCGCTACTGTCAAGAAGACACGTGTATCTTAAAAACATGTACCATTATTCACCATAAAAGAGGTTTATTTGATCAAGATGACGATTTCAGAAAGGGTCAAATCATTCAAATATACATACAGTACAGTGCAAACGTAAATATGCTTACCTCTCGGTGTCTCAGTGTTCAGTACCTCGAAATGGGTAGCATTAGGGTCCCACAATGCCTCTATCACATAAACACGATTGTCGTTGCCTTTGCCCATTGATTGCTGAAGTTAAGGAAACGGTCAGTCAACCTTCTGTATCTATGCAATGTCCGTTTCTTTTATATAGTCTTGCGGACAAAAAAACTTGGCATCGTTTTTTCAACACTAGAAAATCCTAAATTAGAACAAAAAGTTACTCCTATGTTATGCGTTTATCAGGCGGTGAACAACTTGAATGGGTTTGTAACAAACCATGTCTAGCAATTGCATATCACAGTCCCGCACGTTACGGCCAGCAGCCAGCAGCAAACCAAAGCACCTAAACATAAATTTAATTGAACAAACAGCTACATGAAGAACATGAATCGCTTAACACAAATGTTCACTCGAAGAATAACTAACTACACGATTTTTTATATGGCATCTTTTGCTACCAACTTTTGTACGATCAGCACTCGTGGTCCGTTTTGCTGTCTGACCACCACCACGATGCGCTTCTCACGACCACGACGCAGCTTGAATGTGTTTTTCTCTTGCGGACAAACGCCGAAACCACCTTTGCCGTCATCCTCCTGGATTACAAGATTGGGTATGAAAGACATTAGTGAAAAGGAAACTGTTTGAATGTTAGAAGTATCAAACAAAAAAACACTCAACTCAGAAGAGCGTGTATCAAGTAGTCAGGCAGCTAACTTTCATTTCTAAAAAGGCCTCGAACTGAAATTCATTGGCGCTGCAGTTAAGCCCGCTTGATGCGTCATTAATGGACTCAGTCAGTGATATGGACGACTGTGTTTTGCTGTCTGTCGATTTCGTCGTACGGAATGCTGACTTGAAACAGCACAAAACGCGACCAACCTGCAAGTAAGGAAATATATAACCAAAAAACATTACAACATAGATAAAAGGACAAAGAGACAAAAAACTGTAAGTTTTAATCACGCATCAACGAACAGCTTCAGGAATGTGGCATCGAAACGCATGACATTGGTAGGTGGGCGTCGTAGGATTCGCATCGCCCGCATTCTGTGGCAATATATAACTGAACGCAAAACAGCTTTTGGCTCGTGTATCCGCCTGTCCACGCACCACGAAACGAATTCGAGGTAATGAGAAAGATGAAATCTCAATGCCTTTATCGTTCACAAGTCTGTAAGCAACAAACAGGGTGATAAATTATCAATATACACTATACTTATCTATATCCAATATACTGATTATAATATGAATATGAACAAAGTAAAAAAACCCAGACCTGACATTTCCAAATTTATGAGTGGCGACGGTGAGTGTAATGGGAACATGTTTAGATTCTTCGCATCCCTCGTTCAAACGCTCAGCCAGTTGCAATAGTTCCTGCTCCGACTCGGCGTCTGTCACCGGACAGCACCCAAGGTAAGTCACCTTAACATAACAAACAAACCCTTAATCTTAGTTAGTAAAATTTGATCATTGTTATCACTTATTTCAAGCTTTAACGAAATTAAAAAAACATTGATACCTGATCAAACAACGAGTCGTCATCTCCGAGAGCTGGAATAACGGGTTGTTTTCGTTCAGTAGAAACTGGAGACTGGCTTTCGGTTGTCAGAGCTGATGCTGTACTTTCGCCAGCCGTTGACTCTGACGCCGATTCCACTGCAGTAGCGGTACCTACAAATTACAATCACAGCACATCGACAGCAAAGTAGACTGTAAGTGCGAAAACTTTTTTCAGATCAGCTACATCGTTCAACACTACGTTTTTCGGAACCGTTGTTCCTTGCGCATAAGCATGAACGGCCAGGCGGCGTATTTTTTTCCATTAAAGTCGGTCACGCCCTCACTGGGCAGGACGAGCAGAAAGGGACAATAACAGACATATGTATGAGCTGAATTTTGTGAGATGAGTTCTATTAAATGCAATGGAAAAGAATATCCTACCATCGGAACTTCTCAGCTGAACCTCCCGTGGCGTCATCGCTTCATCATCTTCGGTGGACGTAGACCCATCCGTCGGTTTCTTCAGACCGCTTATCTTTGACTTCACCGGCTGGCCCGAGACCCCATTCGACGCCATAGATGTTCAGGAACCTGTAAACGGTGACCAAAATTATTGTTACTGCTATGTTCAGTTGAAATGATTCTCAAAACAAACAAAATATACATATTATATATGAATTCAGTATTCATATAATGTATCCGTATCCAAAAAAAATGTATCCAAAAACCAGCCAGAATTAATATAATGTATCGGTATCCGTATCCAAAAACTTTAAAACTTGTATCCAAAACGGTGTATCCAGAAAGTGTTATTGTGTTATTAGATACATATAGCTATATAAAGTATCCATAAATAATTGGATACAGTTTTTTCTATATAAGGTATACAAATTTTTTTGAATACATTATTGAGTCACGTGACTGACTGAAGAGAGCCTTTGCAGGGACACAAATTCTGACTGTCCCTTAACTTGCTAATCATGTATATATTCACTATAGTCGATGATGATAAACTGTTCCATGAAGGTGTACCCATATCTACGGGACTGTATAATAGGGATCGTTCGTTTGCGGAAGTTTAATAGCGGAAGTCTTTTCTCCGGAACTGTTATGTGCGGAATGTTTGTTAGCGGAACTGTATGGATCGGATTTTTTTTCATCGGAACTGTTAAAATCGGATTTATTAAAAGCGGAAGTCTTGCCAGCGGAAGTTTATTTACGGATATTTTGTTTCCGGAACCGTTCTTTGCGGATGTGTTTTCAGCGGAACTTACGACAGCGGAACCTTAAATTCCGGAAATTGGTTTTGCGGAACTCGGTGAAGTTAATATTTTTTGCTATTAACATTTGGAGGGCCTATTTCATTGTTTATTAGGCTTCGGCTTAGTTTCTAGCACAGACTGTTCGTTCTAAGCGAGATCGCCGAGTATGAGGCTAAGAGTTAGTTTTCAGTTTAGGCTTAGGATTAGGCTCAGGGTTTGGGAAGGGCTTGGGCGCGTAGCGCCCGAGCCCTTCTCTAAAGGCTAAGCCTAAGCCTAAGCCTACACTGAAACCTAAGTTTTATGCCCCCGCCTTGGACCGTTAGCACCGCGAAGCGGAGGTGTCCAGCGTGGTTTTCCACTCATGAAGGGCGCTTTCATAACAGTTCCGCTTTTGACGGTTCCGCTTTTTAAAGTTCCGCTTCTGACGTTTCCGATTTTAACACTTCCGATTTTTATACTTCCGATTTTATACTTTGAAATACCCGGAAGTGAAAAAATCCGCTGGGTAAAGTTCCGCTAAAAAACGATCCGGTCTATAAAAATCCGATTTTTACGGATCCGCTTATAACAATGCCTCCGCCTCCATTTTGCGATTTAAACCTGAAATAAAATAATAACATTTTACGAAATTAACCAACAATTAAATCAATAATCATTCCTACATTATTTTTGACATTCCGGAACATAGATTTACCGACGTAATTTTCCGTAATTTACCGTAACGTTTTTTAAATTAAAATCACTTACCGTAATTGTCGTAACACCTGCACATCATTTAAACTATGTTTAGATACAGATACATTTTATTAATTCCCCCATACAAATTAATTTTTTGGATACTTCGACAAAATTGAAACATTTTGTTTAATTAATATAAAGTATCTGAAAATATGCTAAAATTTCAGATACAGATACTTTTTATTAATTCGTTCACCGAAAAAAATGACTATCCTATACACGTTACCGATTTTCGGCGAAGCTTTTTTTGATACTTTTTATTAAACAGATACAAATTTTTGGATACCAAAATATATTTTTGGATACAAAAAAATGGTATCTAAAAATTTTTTAGATACAGATACAGATACTTTATATTAATATTGATATGAATTCATTTCCTAAAAAATAGCCGTATAGCCCACACCGCACTGCAGGATTAAAAATAATAATAAAAGCCTGCAGTGCGGCACAAATATTTTGTGACCGAGCAAATGGTTATAAAATATTTGTGAGCATACTATATTGGATTTGAAAAAGTGTAACTCACTCACTCACTCACAAAAAAGCTGTACCCATATCTACGGAGCTGTATAATAGGGATCGTTCGTTTGTAGAAGTTTATTAGCGGAAGTCATTTCTCCGGAACTGGTACGTGCGGTTTTTTTGTTAGCGGAACTATATGAATCGGATTTTTTTTCATCGGAACTGTTAAGATCGGAGTTATTAAAAGCGGAAGTGTTGCGAGCGGAAGTTTATTTGCGGTTATTTTATTTTCGGAAGCGTTGTTTGCAGATATGTTTTTATCGGAATTTACGGCAGCGGAATAAAAAGTTGCGCTTTTAAGAGTTCCGCTCCTTAGACGCGATCACAAAAATGGGGTGGGACCCAATATTACACTGGACAGGAGTATAAAAAATAACTTCGTAACATCACAACATAGGATGAATGTAACTTTTTAAGTTGGGTTGACCTTTTACGCGGATCGGTTGGTTTTACGATTCTTTTATTCTTCATGCATCACCATTGCGTGGGTGTATCACGTTAGCTCTCAACCATCAGTTGCATCCCTTGCTCATTTGCTCTGATCACATCTCACACTTTCACTCGCTTATCCCTTTCACTCAAACTCAACAATCATCATCACTCCGTTGACACACTGACCCGGCATCAACACCCATCAACACGCACACAACTCAACTCAACTCAACATTTTTTTCATTAATTCCCCTTTCGCTGATCCATAACTCGACTGATCATCACGCTCTGTGAAGGCTGAAGAATGGTGTTGGCCTCAACCGGGTAAAAGAAAGGAAGATGATTCATGGATTATGTTTCATAGTAGATGATTTTATTTAATTTATGGCTTCCTAAGGCTGGATAATTGAATTGAAACGATTAATTATTGAATAGGAGTTTACTTTGAAATTATCTAAGGGTGACAGAGAGGCAAAGTCTAATAAAAATTGTGGTTTGTTGATTCATTGAAAGTTAAAATTTAAATTAGCTAAGGATGAATTAAGTTATACTGCTTATGATTGATTATGCAAAAAATCCGAACCGGGTTTGCGTAGAATCCGTAAGATTTTTCCTTCAGTGTCAGTTGCCTACGAGATTTTAAAATCTGACAATGGCTCAAAACGACGCAAATATTTTAATTTTTGAAGTACTTCAACCTTCACTGAAATAACTCGTAATTCTTATACTTTTATGCATGTTTTTTAATTACATGCCTATTACCTCGAAGAAATGAGCACAGCCAATTTCTCCAGTAAGACTTTTCACCTTCATCAATGTTCGAAAGTCTTACAACGTATTGCATAATGAAACACGAGCAGTATAGTTGATTATTTTTTCAAGTCTAAGTGTAGAATTTTACATTCGTGATTAAAATTCTGGGCATACTTATGATTTATTATTATACTACAGGGTGGGCCAAAAAAAACGACCAAGCTTTTTTGATCTGATTAAAAATGGCTGTGATGAATTTTTACAAGTGTCATTTCCACCATATGTTAAAAACATATAAACTTAGTTATTTTGAGAATTTCGTTAGGATCGGTTAGGTTTTGAGAGAAATGTGCACTTTTGACTGAAAAAGTGGCTCGCTCGTTTGTACAACAGCCATACACAGCCATATACGATATATTGTCCCTACGACGAGATTTGTCAATGAAACATGGACTTCTGTTCTTTTGGGGTAATTTTCAGTACAGTTAACCTTTTACCGCATAAACAGAGGAGTTTCATCAAAAAAATTTCAGTTTTGAAACGTGTGTGAAAATTTTAAATGAAAGAGTGAGAAAGTAGCTTTTATTAGAGTATGACCTGTTTTAAGCGTGTTTTAAAATTTTTAGTCTGAATTAATACAAGGTTAGTTTTTATCATACACTGTATTTGATTGTTGTGATAGTTTTTGATGAAAATTGTAGTCTACAATTTGATAAAAATCTTAGTTAAGTCCCATTATAAGCTGTTGGAAAAATGCGCGAGACTTTTTTTTGGATGCACGTGCACAACTTTTGTTATAGTCAACATATCATATTGAAAACTTCAGGAAAACTAAGTTATTATGTTGTTAACATACGTTGAAAACGACAAGCCAAAAGAATGGACATAGCCACTTCTGGGTCAGATCAAAGTGTAGTCGTTTTTTTGGCCCACCCTGTATAATTGGGTGTTGGTTATTATTTATTATTATAATTTATTATTCCTATTATCATAATTTATTATTAGAATTTGTTATTCATGTTATTATAAATTATTACTGTAATTGTGTAAAAATCGAAATAAAAATTGAAAACAATGAAAACACGTAAATGCTCACACTCACTCACTCACTCACTCACTTACACCGTCATTCACTCATTAACTCACTGACTCACTTACTCCCTCACTCACTCACTCGATCACTGACTCACTGATGTACTCGTTGGCTTGCCCGCTCGATTCTTCAACCACTCACTCTCACTCATTCACTCACCCACTCATTAAAATAACTCATTCACTCGTCCGCTCACTCCCTTAACAACTGTCTCTCGCTACCGCTCGGACAAGCCAGCCTTACGATAGGTAATCGGGGGTTAACGGACAGTAAAACTTCATATGGAAATTATTTTCGGTGACAGAAAATTATGGCGTTTAAAAAAAATCTAGGAAAATTTTTGGGGTTTGGAATTTTGCGTCTCAATCACTCACTGGCTTACTCACTCGTTCGCTCACTCACTCGTTCGCTCACTCACTCACTCATTAGCTCACTCACTCACTCACTCTCTCACTCACTCAGTAACTCATACACTCACTCGCTCAATAACTCACTGATTGACTCACTCACTCACTGTTCCACTCATTTCCTAGATTTCGCACTCTTTTACTCATTATATTTTTGTGAATCCAAAATATTCTACGATTTATTATTTTTTAAAAATTTTTGTGTAGTGATTTTTCTGTTAACTGTTTAGTCAATATATCGAAACCAAAAAGTTAAATTTGTTATAAAAAATATATTTATTTATAAACCAGAGGTTCAAAATGACGGAAGATCACGATGCTCAAGCCGTTGAACCGTCCTCAGCTTGGGCATACTTCAACAACACACTCAGACGACCAAAAACTGTTGTGGCACCCATGGTCGAACAAAGGTTGGCAGTGGTTGCTTTGCTTTGCGTTACGGTGCTGTTCGTGTTACTTATGTACAACCAGGTCCTGGTACTAATGGTTAGGTGAAATGAATGATTTGAATGGTCGGATGATAAGTAGTGGGAGATCACGGAAATACCAGCGCTATGGCGTGCTACCGCGCTTGGCATCTCCGGGCTCCAGCCAGTCTCACAATATGTAGTCAGGAGCAGGTAATGCTTCACACTCTATTCTTTATACGTTAATATACTTTTAGCTGGTATTTTGGGACATTAATATATTTTAGCGAACTTGCGTGGCGTCTCTTGAGTCGAGCGCACAACTCTGATCTTTGTTACACTCCAATGATTCATGCCAGTGTATTCGAACGTGATCCAACATACCGAACTGATTACTGTCAACCGCATAATGACGATAAACCGCTCATTGCTCAGGTCAGCATTTTGCGTTTTCAATAGAAGTTAAAAACTACAACTTACACTACAATACAAAACTACTAAAATCAATTTAAGTCGTTTAATTACTATTATTATAAAATGTCAGATTAACTGTTGTCAATCACTCGAAGTCGAAGCAGTTCGATTTATCAAAACGAAGTATTCAGTTCTGTGCCAACGACCCCGAGACGTTTGTGAAATCAGTGAATATCATCGCACCATTTTGTGACGGGGTCGATTTGAACTTGGGATGCCCACAAACGATTGCCAAACGCGGAAACTACGGCGCCTTCCTTCAGGATGAGTGGGAAAAAATTCATCAATTGGGTTTGTTTCTGTTATTTTGTATTCGTAAACACCAATATTTGGGAATTTTTTTGGACACGGTTCGTTTTAACTGTTTGTTTTGTTTATAGTTTACTCCGTGCATAAACAATGTTCGGTTCCGATATCAGTAAAAATCCGCGTGTTCGATGACATTGAAAAGACTTTGAAGTACGCAAAAATGATCGAAGGCTCTGGAGCACAGGTGAGATCGACTTGCGAGAGTTGTGTTGAACTCCTCCTTTCCGCAAATTAAAAAAGCCTCATTTCATTATTGAATATAGGACTATTTGAACAATCCATTATATTCAGATTCTAGCTGTGCATGGTCGAACGCGTGAACAGAAAGGCCTAGTTTCCGGGCTGGCTGATTGGGACAAAATCAGAGCCGTCAAGTAAGTTCATTGGGACTTTCTGGGAGTTTATAATTCTTTTAAACTTATTGGATTTATATATTGGATTTTCAACGGGTTGTTGTAATAAATGACTCCTGCAGCATTGTAACCTTTAATACAAAATTTCAACTAAAGTTATAGGTTCATTTCGTATCAACATGCATCAGAATAATGACAATTTTTTCAACTTCAAGTAAATTTGCCTGCATATTCAGGCAAGCAATGCGGATCCCTGTGATAGCGAATGGCAATATCGCAGTCAATGCAGACGTGGTCAAGTGCTTTGAACAAACTGGAGTCGATGCGGTCATGTCTGCCGGTTGGACGGGTATCTGAATTTACTGTCATAAAAAAACTATAGGGAGCTACGAACGATGCACTCTCTATTTTTCGTTGTATTCCACATAACAGTTTCTGGAGTTACTGTTCTTCTAAAATCATGTACTTATTATAATATAAAAATTCGTATAATTATTATCGCAGAAGGCAACCTGCACAATCCGTATATATTCGAAGCAGACGCGCACCCATGTCACTGGACTGTGGCCAGGGAGTATCTGGATATCGTAAAGAAGCTACCGTATCCGACATCCATGTCGTGCATTCGTGCACATGTCTTCAAGCTCCTCCATCACAGGTCGTAATGAAAAAATATTTAATTCAGCATTTGTACAATCAATTTGGTGGGTAACCGACGTTTACGGTGTTTTGTTTCAGTCTTCTGCTCTACCCTGACATTCGCAGCAAGTTGGCCGTCTGTTCGAGTCTGGCCGACGTCGACCACGTGATCCATTTGATGCAACTAAAGTGCTTGGTTCGTTATTTAGTCAAATGAATGAATGATACTCAGTCCATTCAGACAAAAAAAATTCCCAACACAACATATAGTGAAATAAAGGTAATGGCAAATCTGTTTACAGCCACTGCACGAGCAGTACACTAACGATCCGTCAAGTGTTCAGATCGGATCGTTGATGATGCCCCATTGGCTCTGTCAGCCCTATTTCCGTGACACGTTGGTTTGATTGCGCACGCAAGCGTTGCATCGACCATATGAGTTTTTGAACGATTTTTAAGTGAAGGACTTTTGATAGACTGAGCTTAAAGTTTATACTTATTCAAGGTTGTTTGTTGTTTCCATTTCACATATTATTTCTACCCGTCATTTATGAGAACGTAAATTTCAGTTCGGTATCACCAGACCCTGCGTTAACGACTGTGGTTCGAGAGGAGTTCCGGACGCGAAACAACGCGGCGCTTGATTCGTTATCGGATGCCACCGGGTGGTCAAAGACTCGATTACGACGACTACGAAGACATAATAATGATCTGGATGCACTTCGGGTTGGTTTTACATGGTTGTTTGTTGGTAATCTTTCATCATTCGGAAGAAGTTTTTTTTAATTAACTAGAATACTAACTAGTTTTGCAGAAAAACATGCCAGCCGCCAAAACGCTGGTGCATAAATTGGAAGCACAACGGGTTGCATCACGCAAGACGTACAGCATGTGCGATTGCCTCAATCCGATCGGTGGCAAGTGTGTCAACAAGAAATGTCGTGCTTGTTGTCGCAATACTTGTGTTGAACAGCAGATCAGCTGTCAAGGTTACTCACATAAATGCCATATATTTTTTTTCAAGTCAAGTCAATTTATCCAGTGTATAAGATACTGACAAGAGGGCACAAAAAATAAGTTAGTCGTGGCGTGATGTGCATGATACAATAAAATAAAGTAAAATAAGCAAAAATATATTGCTGTCAAACTTGGTATTCAGTTAGTTTCATGAAGAATTTTTTACTCAATTTATTATAATGTGACCAGACCATTGCACTTGCAGGTCACAAGTTTTGGTTTGGCGACAAGAGCGTGTTGCTGGATCGGTTAGAACGTAAACGGCTGGAACGTGAGAATGCGGCCAATGAACACATTGATGCAGATACCACAAATACGGTTACTGATCCGTGATTGTTATTTTGTTAATTTGACATGATATCTATGCAACTAACAAGCAATAACGTTCCTAACCAGATATATTGAATGTTGCATTTAGATTTCAAGTCAGTCTTGTTAACTTTGTTGCTGTTAAGTTTTCTTAGTACCAGTTTTGAACTAAGAATGATTAAATTGTACAGTTTGATGAACCTAACAAACTTATTGCAGATGTGAGCAAAGTACATATTTATTTAAATTAATATTATTATCATACATTACAATTAATGATGTAACCGTGATAAACACCATAGAGTTATGGATTGCCTCAGTCCTAAATAAAATATGAGTGAATTTCAATCAACATTGTAAATCATCAAGACACAGGATCAGGAACTAAACATTGAAGGATTCATAGATTTTGGGATCACGGGGTTGAAATAAATGCTTTGTAACAAGTAAAGCATCAGATTGGTTATAAAGCTCTAAGGAACAAGGGAATGGAACGGGTGGATAAATGGATTTATCATACAATAGTGAGTGTTTGTTGTGATGGCGTGTTGAACAAGCATCAATATTAGGTATTGGATGACCTGCTCTGTATGCGACTGGGTAGCTTGATGTCATCGTACTCATTCTGGTCTGTGTACGTAGTGGCCAGGGTTCGGTTGGCCTTATCAATCGCGTACAGGATCTGCGAAGTTTCTAGCAGCTTTTTGTTGGCTTTGATTGTATTGTTGTTGGTGGTGGTGGTGCCATACGTGCTGCTGTTGTTACTCGTGTCAAATGAAGTGTTTTGGTTAGCAGCGACATAACTGTTGTTGTTACTCGTGTCAAATGAAGTGTTTTGGTTAGCAGCAATATAACTGTTGTTGTTATTCGTGTCATATGAGGCGTTGTGGCTGCGAGTGTCATAAGATGTGTTATGATTGGCAGCAACATAACTGTTGTTATCGGTTGCATTTTGTATGTTGATGTTGTGTTCACTGTTAATGGCACTCTTCTCCACTGGTCGCTCATCCTCAGCACTGTCATAATCATCGGCATCTTGGAATGAATACATGAGCTCGCTGGGAGTGGGACTTCGCTGACCCGATGGAGCCGGCTCCATTGAACTGCCATTTGCAGGTCGGATCGCTGTGTCTGAAGGTAACCGAGTTTGCAACGGGAAAATAAACACATCTATTTTCCCTTGCATGGTATACGCAAACAAATTACTGTAGTTGTGATTATTGCTATTTCCATTGCCGAAAAATATAGTCATTTGGCATTGAACTTACATATTCTTGTTATTGTTAGAAATTAGAAAGATTTGTGAGTTAGAAAGTCAAAAATTATTTGTGATATAAACAAACCATAAACACTGAGATTCCTACTGGAAGCCTGCAGCCCGACGAGCACAATCTCTGGTCGGGTTCTTGTTTGCTCCGGTTTGCTGGTATCCGTGTCCAGAATACTCAGTCGTTGTCTCACCCTCGACACCATCGTTTGAAATTTGGCCGGTCTTTTGTACCGAATGGTCGATTGTTTGTCGATGGCAGACGGCGATCGCTTCAGGGTTTTGGGCAGGGATCCGACCCGTTTGAGTGTGCCGTGACCGTTGGCGGGTCGGGTATGGACCAGGTAGGTGGCGTTCTGAGTGTTGGAGTCCAGGTTGAGTAGGCGGGCCGGCAGCACAATCTGCGTCATTGAATCGCTGTTGTACTGAAATATTGACATCTATGTACGGTTGTGGTTCTGTTCGTTTTTGTACTTAGGATCCACCCATTACATCCCAACAAGTCTGATGTTTCCTTGATTGCTAAAACTCCTTACTTCTGTCAGACCGAATTCCAAACCCCGCGAGTTTTGCTCTGCGAATCAAGCAATAGTCACGTTGGTATTCGACTATGTGATGGTGCATGTAGTTTTAACCTGTTGCTGTATCTGTAAATGTTGAGCGTCAATAATGGCATCCATATGTTTGTGTGCATTGATGTGCAGTTGACTGTTGTTGACGTAGATGTCAGCGTAGTCGTTGTTGGTGCCCGCCGAGCTGTTGCTGCTGGCGTAGGCCAGATTGGAATTGCCGGCGGTCGTGTAGAGTGTGCCAACAGACACACCATCCAGCCGCTTGCTCCGTCTACAAATACACATACATTTGTGAGCAGATTCACAATCATTCTGCTGTTAATGCTTGGTGGAATCTCCTTATTGGCTTAGAATTAAGATAATGGTTAGTTTTGTATGTGACAGAAATGAAGTATGAGTGGAATACTAACCTGTATGCGAAGAAGAGTGCCACGGCCAGCAGAAACATGACAGCAACCAACACTCCCACGATCACCAGCAGCCATTCTGAAGTTGTTTTATGGAAATTTACATACGTATCGGTACAAAAAGACGTCTCGGTTCTATACGACGATCAGATACATGATGTGACATGAAAACTGAAATATGTATTATAACATGAAACGACTAACGCACGAATCCTGAAGACACATCCTCTTTGGTAGTGCCATTGTTGTTGAGTGAGAGTAACTGGTTGATGGTGTTGAGGTCGTAGCAGACGGGTGGCTCGGGTGTCCACATCTGGTCAGGACCGCACGTCAGTACATCACTACCCACGAGTCTGTACCCGACGGCACATTCGTACCTTGACCAGCTGCCAAGACGACTACCATTTGTGCTCATGTTGCCGTGCTGCACTCGCGGTGGTGAAGCGCATTCAATCGCTGCAAACTTTCATTATATATATTCGTCATCCTGGGTACCGCTCACTATTCTCATTTGTATTTTCAGATTTTTGTATATTTGGGTCCCATGCCTGTTTGATTCTCAATCGATTTGTTAACATTTTGAAAGTAACCCATAAAGTTAACCAACGTTTGCACTGAGGTGGTGCCACAGACCAGGTGCCATCTGCCTGGCATATTGTCATGTCCTGCTGACTGTCCAACGTGTACCCTGGCACACATCCAAATTGGATCAGTGATCCATATAATCGGGTACCATTAAGTAGACGCATTTTGCCTTGGGCAACCGGGGATATTGGTGAACATTCCACTACTGTAATTAATGTTTTAGAAAGAAGTTAGAAAAAAACAACAACAACAACAATAACAACAACAACAACAACAACAACCACAACGACAACAACAACCACAACAACCACAACGACAACAACTACAACAACAACAACAATAACCATGACAGCTCGGTACATCGCCCTCCCACGTGCCGAACTCGCCGCATTTCCGAGTGGACGCGCCAACAAGTCGAAATCCGGGTGAACAGAAGTAAAATGCGGTGGTGCCGATGTGGAAAGGTTGACGACTGATCATTACACCACCAGAAGCAGGTACTGCCGGACTCGAACATACTGATACAGCTGCACAATGGAGCAGTGGATGAGTGAGTGAGTGAGTGAGTGAGTGAGTGAGTGAGTGAGTGAGTGAGTGAGTGAGTGAGTGAGTGAGTGAGTGAGTGAGTGAGTGAGTGAGTGAGTGAGTCATAAGTGCGTGAGTGAGTGAGTGAGTGAGTGAGTGAGTGAGTGAGTGAGTGAGTGAGTGAGTGAGTGAGTGAGTGAGGGAGTGAATGAGTGAGTGAGTGAGTGAGTGAGTGAGTGAGTGAGTGAGTGAGTGAGTGAGTGAGTGAGTGAGTGAGGAAGTAAGTGAGTGAGTGAGTGAGTGAGTGAGTGAGTGAGTGAGTGTAATGACCAACGGGCTTGACATATCCATCCGTTCCACACATTGTTCGTAACGGCCAACCACTTCCAGTCGAATGGTTGAGCCATGGCAGCAGCAACGTTCTCTCCTTGCAGTTGAGCGTTCGACTGTTCCAGCCACGATGTAAATGATCCATTCAGAAGTTGAGTTCCATCAGCCTGGAACGAAATGAAAAATAAATGGAAAAAGTGCTAAAAGAATTTTTTCGGCTTATTAGAAGTCGATTCAGCCCTGGACTTGGCTGTTCATCTTCCCAATGATGGTACCCTACCTTGTACCTATTGGAATAAAAAAGCTGGTTCAGATGCGATATTAATGTGGTGAAAGCATGGCTTTTTTAAAGCTATGGAGCCTAAACCTTAAATATTTAATAGTGAAATTTTACATTCTGAACTGGACCAACCCAGCTCCAAACTCCAGCAGCCGCATCACCCGTTAAACCAATCCAATAAAACTGAGCGTTTGAGTGACTGCGATGTTGCAGCTGAGATCGGAGAAATTGATGGGTTGGCTGGTCGATATGCATGGCCAGAGACGATTGAGACTGAAAACGCCTGTACCAATGAACTTGTGTTCGATCAACAACAACAACAACAAAAATAACAACAACAACAACAACAACAACAACAACAACAACCTGCATGCAAGTGTTGTGGGCACCCGACCAAGCCAGGCTGTTACCAACTAAAGATTGGTGATAGCATTCACCGTTATGGACGCCAAGTAATTCCATTGAACCAATGGGATTGCATTGGAATTGCGATGCTAAATTAAGAAAATTGAGTGAGTGAATTAGTGAGTAAGTGAGTGAGTGAGGAGTGAGTGAGTGAGTGATTAAATGAGTGAGTGAGTGAGTGAGTGAGTGCGTGAGTGTGTAAAAAAGGAGTGAGTTATTCTGCACATAAATGAGTAAATGAAACTTACAAGCAGCAGTAGATAGCACGAATACCTCGCACAACTTGACCGGAGTGCCCACAACTTCCAACGTTACATAACGAGCCGTCAACGATTGGTCACATACAAATGTGTGTAAGACATTGGTCTCTGCAAAGATAACAATGGCATCGTAATTAAAACAAGAACTTATTGTCATTCTATGATCGTTCAACGAAGGAGGAAGCTGCAAAGTACACATGTTGCTCACTGAGCTTTATTCAACATGTCATGACTGGAGAAAAACTCGCGCAAACCGATATTTCCGTGAAACCGGGTGCAAATGACGGATTGGCCCTGCAGTTGATCGTGCCGCACGTTGATATGCATGTTGATCAATGTCAATGACGTGCCTGGAAAATACCAAATACTCATTAACAAAACATCATTATCTTTCGTTTATTGGAACACCCGGCAAAAACATGTTGAGAAAACAATACATTTGAAGTTGAAACTTTTAGAACTTGTTGCTCGATGCATGCATACTGTCATGTTACAAAATATACAACGTCTAAATTCTTCAGTTGAACACTTAGAACAAAGGATTTTCACATGATTATTCCACAGGGTAGATTTTTAAATTCAATGTTTTTCCCTTGGTGTTTAGAAGGATATTCACCACGCAAGTTTTCTAATGTAAAAGTTTGTCATGCCCATAGCAAGGTGACCAACTTTTGTTGAGTCTATCGCCCAGCAGCAACTCAACGGCGTAAATGGGCCGTACATGGAGCAAGTCGACTGTCCACCTGTAGCTCTCCGGATGTGTGAGTTGTGCCAGAATGCAATGGCCATCGAGCACTCCGTCAACTGCCAGAGTCGCTGGTTCGTCCGGTTCGAATGATGACACCGAGTGAGTCACTGGTTTATACAGCGCCAGGTTCACCGCTGAACATTGTACTTGTAATTTTTATGCAAATTGGTGTTTCGGAAAACTTTATATTGACAAGAACCCAACGGTGGAAAGGAAAAAATTCCTAAACACCTTATCACTGGCGGGCGAGGGAATATTCCCAAAGAGGGGGGAATCAGCAGGAAGAAGGTCATTTTACCTACACCTTAGGGAACAAATTCCACTTCTTGAAACCGCCAAAGAGGGGGGAATTCCACTTTTCCCACCCCTTCTCGTCCGCTAGTGCACCTTATAGGACTTTTTAAAGTATATTCTGATAGTACACTCAACGAATTCGTTCACTCTTATAACTCTTACTTAATAGATTCCCACTAACAAAAATGTCTATGTCTTTTTCTCATGTTTGTTATTATAATAATAAGCCAGCACTTACCACACACAGGTGCCGTATCACTCCAGGTTCCATCGTCCAAACAGGTGCGTTCCTCTGGTCCAACATGGATGAATCCGAGATCGCAACTGTACTTGGCCCGGGAACCTACTGAATACGGAGACGAACTCGTGAACACAACTCTGCCATTCTCCGGCACGTACGGTTGGAGACAGGTCGAATGGCTGTACGTGATTCAAGAAGTAAGTTTGCAAGTGAGTCATGGAGATAAAAAAACTCAAATTAACAACTATGTTTTAGTTAGTTAGTGAGTGAGTGAGTGAGTGAGTGAGTGAGTGAGTGAGTGAGTGAGTGAGTGAGTGAGTGAGTGAGTGAGTGAGTGAGTGAGTGAGTGAGTGAGTGAGTGAGTGAGTGAGTGAGTGAGTGAGTGAGTGAGTGAGTGAGTGAGTGAGTGAGTGAGTGAGTGAGTGAGTGAGTGAGTGAGTGAGTGAGTGAGTGAGTGAGTGAGTGAGTGAGTGAGTGAGTGAGTGAGTGAGTGATTGAGTGAGTCAGTGAGTCAGTGAATGAGTGAGTGAGTGAGTGAGTGAGTGAGTGAGTGAGTGAGTGAGTGAGTGTGAGTGAGTGAGTGAGTAAGCTAACCAGAAGCCAATTAGTGCACTAAAAACGATGAGTTCAGACCAGCGTGTCATTCCAAATTCATGTCATGATATCAGCAATGTCTGATCACTAGTCCAACATCACCGTCTGCTATTCATTATTAAATTATAGCACGCACTGTAAATAATCCTTATTCATGACCAATCGAAAGCAGGGCAATTCATCACGAACATTGCATTTGTATTGTTATTTATGAACACAATCAGATTTCGAATACACGAGGATCGGCCAGTTTCCAAATTTAGTTGCCATAAATAAGTTTAAAATAAACTTAAAAAACATTTTGAAGTTAGATAAAAATGATTTTCAGTTTTGGTAGATCTCCCACTTTAACGTAAAACTCCCTTCTCGATGACCTTCATCCGCCGCTCGAACGCATTCAATAATCAAAGTACAACACAATTTGTCGCGACAAATATGTATCTATTATTAACATTCGAATGCATGTATAAAAAACATGTTGCAGCAACAACACAACAACCTTTATCAATACAACAACAACAACAGCAACAACAGCCACAATAACATCGGCAACAACTGAATGCTGGAAGAAATCGAACAATCGGTGGTGTTTTCACGGCCACGGTCAACCAAAGCCAGTGGCGGGTACAAAAGCTGCTGCTGTGAATGTGACTGGTTTTGTATTGGCACTGTGTTATCAGTTACGGTACACTTCTCGATCTTATAAGTTATCGGTATAGATTCCACAGGGCAAATGGATTGTTCATAACCCTTTATACATATCACTTCTGCAGCCTCCATCAGCGAGGCAGCCAATATTCGCAGGATAAGCTATAAAAAACAAAATCCTGAATGAGATGGTTTACAGAAAACGCAACCAGTGTTACTCGAATCCGCTTCAGTTTTATATAATCGGCAAATCAGAAAAAGCAAATCAACTGACAAATCAAAAGACTTGTAATAAAATGGTTTATCCACTCAGTTTTCAGTGACCGTACCGACTTGACGACGATGAACTTGAAAGAGTACAGATGGATGCAAACAGGGCGCGTGCTCAGAGCCAGTTGTGGATGATAAAAAGTGTAAAGTATATTGGTTGGAGGTATGAGAACAACCAGTTGTGTGGTGGATTGGGTGGTATAAAGTGGTATAGAGTGAATGGTGCTCAGGTTAATAGCGAGAATGCACCGTCGGTCGCAGCTCAATTCAATTCAGTATCATATCCAGTCATGAAAACATTGGATCATGTTCGGCATGGATGCTTATTTTCAACTACCCTAAATTATTGATATTACAGTCGAGTGAAACTAGAATATAAATTTAATTTCAACTAATTGATCGAGATTTCCGAGCGCTGGGAAAATAGCAATCATGGAAATCATTCAAATAATTTCATGGTTATACAACTGCGGGATGAGACGAATCTTTTTTTGATAACTTTTTTGAGTTGAATGTATTTATTTATTAGAAGTGTTCGTGGTGATCGGACATTGATCGCGTGACAAAGTGCTGTTTAACTTTCCTACAGATTCATTATTGCACATTGCAAAGTAGATAAACATGTACGATAAAACGACATGTAATGTTTACGGGTGATTGATATATGAATATGTAGAATAAATAATAGCTATAAATACATATAGTGTGTGACAGATTAAGTTAATACATCCAAAGTGCTGCCCTTATTATCACTATTACTCCCAATAACATATGATATTCACGGGTTTCGAGTTTAGAGGCAGGATGCATCGTGGAACTGTACAAACTCAAATTGTGTTATGAAGTATTAACCCCAGATGTGGATGGCACTATCAATCTTTGTAAAATTGATACTAAATACATAAAATCTAGATCTCTTAAATTTCTGATAAGCCTGGAAGAATGGTTACGACAACCCTAAGATGACTAAAATGCTAGAATTACGCTTGTGGACGACCTCGAAATGGGTATTGGTAATCCGTAGTGTGGTGAGGTGACTGACGAACGTTCACTGAGATCGCTGATTTGTGGATGAATAAAGATTAGTAGAAATGATAATTAATAGACATTTGGTATTATGCTTATTTGTCATGCATTTGCTAGTTTTTAACTTTAATTTAACCATCATTATTTCATGAATCGACGATATACAAAATCCCGGTATTTTTTTTATGTTACTCAGTGATTATGCACCACAAACAGACTAAACAAGAAGTGACTTCAAAACCAATAATGAATTGATGCCAATGACATCGTTCATAACAATAATAAATGATATTGATGTATGTAGGTATGTAGATGATGAAAGCGAATCTAATCCACGCCTTCTGCCGAGGAGTCACAATACTCGTTGTCCAAACACAGTATAACAAAATAGATCAGACCTACATAATACATGAGAAACCGCATTTCATAGTTTACTTACAATTACTCATCATCAGAGTATGCGTTATTTTGCGCTACAAAATACAAACTGCAATAGCGAGCAATAAAATGAATGGGAAATCAGAAATTCGTCTTTGAAAAACATTTGTCTGACTGATTCTGTGCAGAGTACCTGACAGACAGATAAGCATGTTTCTGCCACGGTTTGAAAGAGTTCAGGGATATTCACAAAACCAAAGTAAAATGTACTAAATCGTTTTTTTTCTAGTAGACGCAGAGGTTCTTTCAATACAAAAGCGAGCGTGCGCGCATTGGGTTGGAATATGTGACCCAGTAATGTTGAGGTTCTACAGCGTATAAAATACAGAATTACATAGGGCTTACACTCAATAAAGGTGATCATGATTACTCGTGTGATGGTTGAATTATGTTACTAGTGCTTTTCTCTTTCTAAAATCTATGAGTTCTTAGGAAAAGTATTCGCATAACAAAATTACGATTTGACGAAATGTAAGATATACGATAAAATAAGTCCGACATAGGGTAAAAAGCATGGCTGTGGCTGACGGCATCTGTTTGTGCAGCTGCATATCCAGGCGTCCTGCTAACATTGTCAATTGTGATAATCAAACCACATTTACAAAATAGTTCAGCTTTATTCATTGCGTAACAACCGCAGAAAACTTCTCGAAATCTTTTTTTCCAAAGCTAACCCCATCGAGTGATTTGTGTTAAATAATGTGCTCTGTGTCAATAAAGTACGTTTCTTTACCACATGACGGTCAGACAACACATCCAAATCCGACTAAAGTCCGCCTACTTAGCAATATGTACTCAGCCCATTATATTTTATTCTATTACAAATCCCGCGCAACAACAAACATCAATATTCAACATTAGAATCGCACGTGCCGACTCAAAGCTCATCTCGTTTTTCTCGCCATTCTCGTCAAAATCTGTCCGATTTTGTGCAAATCCGCAAACATCTGTGCAAAATACCGGCTCAACGCCGTTCTGTACACAAACATGTGAGGAGATTTTGTCCATTTTTTATGATAATAAACACGTTTTTTTCAGTTTTAACGTTTTTGCTGCAAGGTGCATTATACCGTTATTTCATCATGCCATATTATGAATTTATCACATGCTATAAACTCATTGATATCAACCATAGCAGAAATCAACACCGATAAAAGTTTATATACAAAATAGCATGGAGACTACGGAGTACTCTCGCTAATCTTGTAATATTGCAGCTTACACTAAACACTCCTTCATAATAAATAATCCCATATCGTTTCACGCCCAAACGCCAACAAAAAAATTGTGAGAATGAGTCGAACTCGCGTGCCAAGCTGATGCGTCAAAAACGCAGATTTATGTTCATTTCGGGTCGATCTTGTATTTGATAGCGCGACACCAGATTAGTGAAAATGTCACCCAACTTGTCTATTTACGTACTGATTGTAGTTCTGTGTTTGGTGGCAGGCACGTCACAAGGAACCCGATTTTAGACTACGCAAAAGGTAAACGTGCAAACTTTGTCTGCGGAGAGTGAAATAGATTTGTGTGTTTGTGAGGACTCTTTAAGACAGTGATCCCGAGATCTCAGGGCAGGATTTTATATCTTTGACAGGGGACCAATTCGTGTTTACTTGTCAACGATCACACTAAAAAGTGTAGTACTTTGCGCACCATACAGGTTTCGGTTGGTGAATCGAACGCACTACATTAATCTCCATTAAAGGTCAGTTATGGAAATACTAAAAAGTGGAAACTTATTGTAGCTCTTGAGGTTGTACAAAAGAGGTAAGCGATTTTGAATAGTTAATACGTCACTTATTGATATAATCAGTTAGTTTTTGTGTATTTGCCCGGAGGCAACATAATAAGGCAGTGAATGCAGTTAGCTGCTAGGGACTACACAACGGTGGTGGTACGCGCGTGCGACGATGAGTAAATGCAAACAATAAATGCAAACATACAAATGCAGGTGCGGATGGCACATTAAAAACATGAACGTTTAGGCCACGTATCCGAGTGTTCATTTTCAAGCATCACCAATAACCTAAGCCTAAAATATTCAAACCATAACTCTGAGATCGGAGGTCTATTACTTGGGTTATCGTACTGACATCCGAAGCAGCCTGATTGCAACGTACTGCAATGTTATAGTCTTCAATGTAGCTGCTGGACATTTATTAGTTGATGGAGACATTTACTGGCTGACTTAGTGACTGACAGTCCGACTGGCTGAATCGCTGCAGTCCCACCGTTGCTTATATATATGCTCTTGACTCGGCAGCGGATAAACAATATCGAATCTATTCTACTGGGCAACAGCTAAAGTTAAGCTGCTTTAACCAGTTCTCAATGAGATTAAATAACAGCTTTTTAGAAAATTGAAATTTTGGCATGTTTTGCGGATAGGTAGGTATCTCCCCCAGGTTGTCGTTTAACAGCAACGAAGACAGTTTCTGTTGAATCACTATTACTATTGAACCAGACGTAACGGCAAGTTCTTTGGGTGGGTCTGGCCCGTGCGTGGGTGATCTCTTTACGAGTGCTTTATGCCGAGATCACACTCATCTTTGATTCGAACCGAAACCCGTCTGAACACTCGAGTGTTCGTTGATTGACGATGTCGGTTTATATATAAGTAGAATACGGTAACTATTTAATGCAGTAACCACCGGTTTACGTTGTGATTTATCCTTGCTTTTTTTATCCGATGTAAGTGGTTACTAACAGGAATGTTAGGACTGTTTTAACACATCATGGAAGCAAAGACATTCCCTAAACTCGTTAATATTTTTAAAGGGTTTTCAGCGTGCAAATTGCGGACAATGTAAACATAGGATATAATTGTGAAGGTGTATCCGGTGTTATGTACCGAACGCTACCGTATTATTTATAGTGTATACCGGTTGAATGTACTTTTGTTAACCCCCGAGACACCCGATTCATCGAGAATCTATCATATGGAAAAAAAAGACACGCAACTGAGTCGGATAAGCCAACATGTATCGGATATATGTACATACAATATCCCATTTACTTTGTGTGAACTCCGTGTCTATATTTTTCAACTTTTGTTTGACAATTTCAATGCAACAGAAAGACGTAAAGGATAAGCTATCAAAAAGTAATCTTTTTCGCGACCGGTCAATAAATAGATACGTACTTGAAGTCAAAGTTTTGCTGAGAACTCGAAAGAATGCATGACATTGTCATCATAATAAGTTTGAGAGTTGAGACTATCCAGAGTTTGTATACACTGAATGCATGTTGAACGCTAGACATAAGTGAGTGAACAGCGTTATGATCAAAGTCAAGATGTGGACGAGCATCACAAGTCCAGTTGGTACATGACACAAAACAAGTCAGGACTGGACGAGCAAGCGAACATGATTTGATGTGCTGCCGGGCTGTTTAACGACTGAGTGCACTTGAATACATCGTTTGGATATCGGACCGATTTGGTTCGTACCGAAGTCGAGCGGCTTAGAAAAAAGTGTACAAAAACAATACCGTACAATCATACAGTTGTTCTGAGACAAATAAACAGTATGTGCATGAATGCATACTTCTGAAGATGGTGACTGCATGTTTAGTGAGTCTGTGAGTGCGTGTTTTCCCTGATCCGTCCAGTGTTTATAAAGGCTGTACTTGACGCGCGTCGTCATCGTTCACTATAAATATCAATAATAATCCTTCCATCAATACAAAACGATCGCACGCGATTTCGATTATTTCGTCAAATAAATAGAAAATCATAACATAAGACGAGTTTTACAAAGTTTTCTCGCGATCGGACGGCGTGTTTTGACAATTTTTTTGTGCGAATAACAAGAAAAGTATTTGATAGATAAAAATTAATGCCGAATGAATTGGTCAGTGGCGCGATCAAGATGTTTGGCCCGGCAAACGAGAGAAAGGGAAGGAAGGATGAAAAAAATTCGATTGAAATTTATGAAAACTGAAAAAAAAATTTACGTTAACGAAAGTTTTTGCTTTGGGTTCACAGCTATTTTACGCTGTATGAACGTATCATCGACTCTATTAGGAAGGGTACATATACTGTATGTATTTCAGTATCACTATACAAGGAAAGGTAACACTTAAAAAAGTTGAACGCTACTGATATTTGGCACCTCCAAAGTGTAGAAAATATATAAAGGCTTGATATAATTTGACATGGACACTACCTGAGTAAAAGTTTGACACTCTGGCCAAAGTAAACGGCATAGAACTACAATGTATATCCGACCATATGATAAAATCCTAACCAGTAACTAACATGTGTCATGATTCCGGTCAGATTTAGATTACAAGAGCTAGAATATCTGGGATGTCAAGTGAAATCCTTGCTAAACCAGTACACTGGAAAAATACAAATCTATGAACTATGAATTTTTGACAGACATTTTCGAGCTGACATGCGTAACTGTAATGGCAGATACGAACCAGATGTTATTGATGAACAGAATTTATGTTATCTTGCTGCCTGACCAGACCATGTTACAAGATGACACACTTGTCGGTTATCATGATCACTGACGACAATCACTAATCTTGGTTATACCATCGTACGCATATCTGTTTTACGTTCGTGATGAAAAAACACGAGTATATATAAAAACAATGAGAGTTGCGCGTTGTTTTATCCGTCGGTAATTACTTGACCTTGCGGCCTGGGAACAGCAAGATAGTACCTAAATACAATAACAGTTAGTATTTTCCATGTATTTTCTATAGATGGCTATAGCTTTATAAAACCTTTAAGCCATTCATATCTAAAACTTTCTCGTTTATGTGGCGATTCGCATACCAACCGATGCACGCGACATGTTTGCGTGATGAGTACTTGACCTGCGGCAACTGCAACGCACACTAGTCGCCTGCCGCTTAATATTCTTTCATGTCTTGGCAGCCAACTAAATGCACCATTCTGTCTCTGGGTATCTTTAATGAGACAGTTTTTAGATACACAAGAAAAAATAGTGAACGATTAATTTGCTTACACGATTTAGCGGACTGATCCGTTGTGTAACCACCGAACGTTATCATACCGATTATGTCAACATGTTATTTTGTGTTTCACTGGTTGCGTGCGTTGCACATATCCATCTGCAACGTTCCGTACCAATAAAACACCCATGCGAACGACCGGGCGGCCACGATTCCGGAAGAAAGTTGTTCCCAGCTTTTTTGCTAATTTTAACACGACTTGCGGCACGTGCAATTTTTTATTCAGTTCAAGATCACAAAGTCCATCTCCCAAGCCGATGGTCCTGGTCTGAACCCCGGGTTCAGACACAGCACATTCAAGAACGTTGTTGATGATAAAAAGAGTGACCGTTATTACACTAGATTTGGGATTTGGTATCCAACTTTGCTATTATGGCAAAACAGCTGAATAAATTTGAGTTTGAAAATATTGTATGAGCAAAACCACACTGTTATTGAGGAAGGATCAGATGGTATGATCTGAGCCGACGTAAAAGATCCTATTTAACCTTTGCCTGTTTCCTACACGAAATGCAAGTGAGAAATCAATGTTGGTTTGCTAGACCACGGATTACTGTAGTTGCATCCTGCGGAAGCACGTCGTTCGGGGTCAATTTATCAACGATAGTCAAATTGAATTACCGTGGTCATGTATTAAGTTAGCTGGTGATTGAATTTAGCTACTCTCCGCATTGCATATCTGTATGGTTTCCAGAGGGGATGGGTAAATTAATTATTTTATGAACTATTTTTATGTACATATTTCCGGTTGAGTTCAACAGCCAGTTCACAAGGTTTTATTGCGCTGGCAGCTCATCATATTGTGGGATTTTTAATGTTTTACTTAAGTTAAGTTCTTTAATGAAAAGTAAACTAATTGCCGGTATACCAATTGAACGATCAGTTGTATATCATAATCTCACGTTTCTTTTTATTATGTCCAGATAATTATTTTAATGAAGAGAGAGTGAACTACGAGATTACAATCATACCGAGCAAAATTTATTAGAATTATTAGTTGGAAGTAACGTGTTTCGGCGGATTTAAAGAAACTAGACTCGTTAGCTTCCGGCAACTCGGCTCCGTCATCTTCAGTAGTCTACCGACGTTGCCATGAAACTCCTAAACTTCCTGTCAGTCATACCCTATACCTTACTCTAGTGAAACATAAATAATGTATAAATGTTAAGACTATTATTTTAATAAAACAATTTTCTTATCCTTTCACCAACTATTCGCTCGAATCCTTCTAACTAGTTTTATATTGGTTAAAGGCACAGAACGTGTTGAAATGAAACTAAATAAACTCTTTCCCTTGATGCTGATTATTTCTACTTCAGAAACAACACACGTGCATATGTAGAATATTTGTGGCATACCAATTGTGGTGGATCGAGAATATTACAACTTGGTGATTTATACTCATCGTGGAGTAAATACAACTGGCTATTGGGGCTTGAATTTTTTTGCAGGGTCATAACATTATAGTACGAAAGCTAGCGTATTTCTGACCTTCTCATCCGCTTGACACTCATATCAGTTTCGCAAATAGCAGATAGCAACCTAAGCATGCTTCTGATAACAGCCGAAATCAAAGTACAAATTACAAAGTATATTTATCATCGTTCACCAATTTCAGGCATGTTGAAACTGTATCATATGAACACACAAATTTTTTCAGTGACACGTTCACATAAACCAATCATATAAAACAAAATAAAAATTCATATAAAATTTTAGTGCCTAGATTCATTTCAACGTGAAAGCAGTACATCAAGTTGTTTTTGCACAAAATCAGATTTCACATAATAAATTTCAAGAAAAAGTCGAAATGATGATACAAATTCTGTTATAGAATCAGCATAAACGTAAAAAACAGCTAAAATTCATTAATAACAGCTAATCACAAAAAATATATAAATAATAAATCATACCCTAATACGCCGTAATCGCGTTCATAATACAAAGTGAGATGATTCGTCACAATTGCAAATCACTAAACCAGCATTATCGCTAGCAACGCTAGATATCTTGAAAAGGGGCAAACAGAAAAAATTTAAACTGACTATCTCATTCAGTTATAGCCGTTCGTTATTTATCAATTAAGGCAATCCCTTACCCTATCATAGAAATCTCAACCATTTTTGTTAATTATGAGGGGTAGAACTTCTTGCTGGAATCTTTAGCGTGTTGCAGCAGCAGATCGCACGGCACGAACGCCTCACCGCCATAGGCATTGTGGAATCGGTCCATCTGTTTAACCAGCTTGTCCGCACCGTACAGATCCACGAAACGGAACGGACCACCCCAGAATGGCGGGAAGCCCAGACCGAACACGGCACCGATGTCACCGTCACCCTGCATTTATATTATGAAACATTTATACACCCAATAAGTGAGATAATGGTCTTGACTCGCATGGCTTATAACAGCCACTACCAGAGGAGGATTGTACATTTTTATTGTGTTTAGTATAACTTTTAATCAAAAAGACTGTAATGAAAAAAGGGTGAGTGTAGACGACTAACAGGTCGTGAGAGGATGCCCTCCTGCAGACAGAGCAGCGATTCGTTGATGAACCTGCTGGCCAGACGCAATTGACGGTCTTCTGTTGTGTCACTGCATATTTAAAACAAAAGTTAACGAAAAAAACCGTGAAATTAGAAATAAAATGTGACCCAACCATCCCTTGAGCGGTGTTTTGTACTTGTTGATGATGGCGACAGCCTCGGAATTAACAGTCTTCTTCTTGCCATCATACGTGAAGATACCCTTGTTTGATTTCTTTCCTGAACATGTTGGCTACTGATCAGTGAAAACACCCAACAAACTAAGGGAAAAAGCCTTTTAAGAGGTGAAGGTGATTCATGAAATAGTGAGTATTGAATACCAAAACATGAAACGAACTTACCCAACAGTCCCTTCTCCACCATCTCGGCCAGAACCTGCGGGTCAGCACCAGCAGCTCGGGCACCCAGAGCTTTGCCTCAAACACAAAACAAAACGTTGTCATGCAAGCAATAAAACAGTAAAGGAACTTAGTATGGTTACGTTTTTTATTATGTTATTGTTAATAAACTACCATTGGTATAGTAGTATACTAACCCAGAAACTCTCCGACGTGCTGTGCGACGTCGATACCGACTTCATCGGCAAGTGTAGCCGTGCCCACTGGCCAGCCAAACGACCGAGTCAGCTTGTCCAGTTCAACCGGGTCAACGCCCTCCTGTCATATCAATCAAACATCCTTGAATCATAAAAACATATCCATGGTATAATCAAACTCGTAATTAGATAGCTACAAAAAACGAAGTGCTACAAAACACCTAAACTCTGAACAATTGTAAATAACAGGGAAATAATGGTAACCTGGAACAGACGCATCACTTCGGCCATCATGGGACCGAGGGCCCGAACCACGTAGAACCCGGGACCATCCTTGACCACAATCACGGTCTTGCCTTGCTTCAGGCCGACCTGAACAGCCGCCGCTGCAAACAAAATAACATAATCAATCAACAAATATAGACAGTGTAAAAATACGTACATTGTACATAAATATCTTCCCGGTCCTTAAGTCAACACATTTCAATATACAACTACATAACGACTAACTACTATTTTTTCTAAGATGAATAGTAACAAATAAGCAATTATAACCCTTGGTTTCTTGCGAGGTGCCGGCGTGCGTTATGATCTCGAGCAGCTGCATCTTCTCCACCGGTGAGAAGTAGTGCATTCCGATCACCTACCATTTTATACAGGGTCAACAACAAACATGAATGCAAAACGTACTAGAATAGTTTAGTAAGTAGTAGTTAAGAGTTAAGACGTAATTAGACCAACATTCTCCGGTCGTTTGCTGGCAGACGCGATCTGAGCAATGGGTAGGGCCGAAGTGTTCGTGGCGAAGATGGCGTGCGGTGGGAGCACCTGCAAAGTTATACAACTAAAAATGTAGGGATAAGAGTTACACCTTTTTTAAGGATACGAGTAGACAAACTTCTCACCAAAACCAAAGTTGCTGTAGTTTGTTTCGTGGCTTTTCTATATTTTTTGTCCAAAAACATCTATAGTGTCTCGTTTTTACGGCATTCATCTTGCATGTTTAACCTGTTCAGCCTCTTTGACAATGCGTTGTTTGAGTGCCAGGTCTTCGAACACGGCCTCGATGACCATGTCTACATCCCTGAACTGGTCGTAGTTGATGACGGGCACCAGGTTAGACATCCATGCGTCGCGGTCAGACCTATAATCATGTTTTATTTACAGAACGAAAATTGTATACTCAAAATTTTGCACAATTCATCACTCATACCCGGCAATAATCGCCTCTTAACCCAGAACAAGATTTCCTGGTGATAACCTAGTTTTGGCCTAGTGTTCCATATAAAACCCTGTGTTAAAGAAATAAGAATTACGACAACGACATGGAAAATCAACAAACGTGCTGTGTTTCTTCTGTTTTGCACCCTTTGTAAGGTACTTGTGCACATAGTTAAGTCCGTTATTGAGTCCTTTAGTGTTCATGTCTTTGAGCAGTACTTGATAACCCTTTGGTACTGACACCGCACAGATTCCGGCACCCATCAAACCGGCTCCAAGAACGCCAAGTTTCCTGCGAAGCAATGAATTAGAAAAAAAAGTTGGGATTATATGTAAGTAAAAGTACAATAAACAACAAGAAACCGACGAACTTTGGCGAGCGCTTGGGTTCGCCAAACGGATTTTTCTTGCAAGCGGTCTGACTGAAGTACAGACCAATTAGAGCTTTGCTCTCCTTAGTCATGCCGAGCTCCGCGAAACCCTGCAATATAACATCCTTATTGAACATAAAACGGATGCAATCATAACTGATGATATCGAAAATTCTCAAAACACATTGTTTCTAACCTTGGCTTCGGCCTCAAAGCCAGCCGCTTCGCCCTTCCGCAGCCCAGTTTTCAGCACCTCAATAATCTTTTTCGGTGCGGGGTATTTATCACCTCCACCCATTTTGGACATCTGTTTCTTGACCATGTAGTCTACCAGAGGGAAGAAGAGTCGCTCGCGGATAGGACCGACCGAAAGCAAAGAGTCGGTGAATTCTGCAAATCGAAATTATGTCATTGGAGTAAACAATAAACAAATATTAGTGTATATTAACTAGTCGCAACATCAGTTCGTCACGCAACACGATTATTATAAAAACGAACTCTTGATCTTGGAAGGCTCTTTTTTTGACTTCAGCGTTCCCGCAGCCAGTTGTCTGAAAGTAAAAACAATGATGTGTGTAAGTGTAATAGTGTAAACGAAAGGGATTTGAATATGTAACAAATAGTTTATGTTCAGATTCATTTCAAAAAGTCAAATAACCTGGCGGCTTGGATGGCAACTTGTTCAACGTACTCGTGAGTGGCTGTGGCCGCATCCTTCTCTCCGGGACCTACAAACACACATAAGTTGTTGGCAATCAAACATTTCACTTACTTTACTACATATTTGTAGCTTCTAGTTCAACGCTGATGCTTACACAAAAAATTGCAAAAAAATCGATCAAATTTGAAAAAGCGTACGTAGATGTTTATTAACGTACCGAGTGGTTGGACGACCTGATGTATGAGACCCATGCGCTTGGCTTTGGCCGGCACCAGTTGCTTGCCAGTTGTCGTGTACATAAGAGCATCGTTGAACGAAGTCTACAATAAACAGTCAGCCCGTTTTATCATTCGACGAAAATCAAAACTAGCTACAAATTTGTTGAAACCCAATTATAAGCTTGTTTGAATACAAGTTTCGATACAAATTATTAATTCTAATTGTACGCTTATAAATATTGAGCACACCCAACCAATCGCATGAATCGTTGAGTACCACCGGCACCAGGCAGCAAGCCGAGCATCACCTCAGGAAGAGCCATTTTCGTCTTCTTGTCAGCAACAGCTATTCTGTAGTGACATGCCAGTGCGAGCTAAAATATCTGATTAAATGTTATGTAAGTCACGAAAAAACTAATTGAAGCAATTTTTATTAAGATGGATGTGACAAATAACAAGAATGCATGTTCACCTCGAATCCGCCGCCCATGCAGGTGCCCATGATAGCAGCCACCACTGGCTTAGGACTGTCCTCGATCAGTTTGAATGCGTTCTGACCACTCTTGGACAGATCGTACACTTCTTTGGCCGTTTTGCACGCTTGCAGCACCCTTAACTCACAATTATATAACTCTCTTGTAACACGTAAACAAGCCCATAGTTATAGGCGATTCACACTATTGATTTATTTTACTACAGTGATGGAAGCTGGCAATCTTTTACCCCAAACTGTAAATTTCGTCTGATAAACAGTGTTGTTAGTTGGCTCAA
>OZ038443.1:17101246-17166246 GCA_964036265.1 Daptonema setosum
TACGGGAATGGTTGTGCTCGTGGAACCACACATTTAGGGACGGCTTAGTATATAACAATGCATGCATAGAAAGTTACCTAATGTTGTATAGAACTACGGTACACTGCCTTGCGAGTTTATACAAGATGTTTCACAATCTTCACAGGAATGGTTGCGTTCGTGGACCCACCCGTTTTAGAACGGCTTAGTATATAACAATGCGTGCGTAGAAAGTTATTTATTGTTGTATAGTATTACGGTAGACTGCATTGTGAGTTTATACATAATGTTTCACACTCTTTACGGGAATGGTTGTGCTCGTGGACCCACACATTTAGAAACGGCTTAGTATATAACAATGCATGCACAGAAAGTTACCTAATGTTGTATAGGACTACGGTAGACTGCCTTGCGAGTTTATACAAGATGTTTCACACTCTTTACGGGAATGGTTGTGCTCGTCGACCCATACATTTAAGAACGGTTTAGTGTATAACAATGCATGCGTGGAAAGTTAATTATTGTTGTATAGTATTACGGTAGACTGCATTGTGAGTTTATACATAATGTTTCACACTCTTTACGGGATTGGCTGTGCTCGTCGACCCATACATTTAAGAACGGCTTAGTGTATAACAATGCATGCGTGGAAAGTTGATTATTGTTGTATAGTATTACGGTAGACTGCATTGGGAGTTTATACATAATGTTTCACACTCTTTACGGGAATGGCTGTGCTCGTCGACCCATACATTTAAGAACGGCTTAGTGTATAACAATGCATGCGTGGAAAGTTAATTATTGTTTTAAAGTACTACGGTAGACTGTATTGCGAGTTTACACAAGATGTTTACAAACTTTACCGACTTCTGCGTGGTTTTGACCAATTATCCTACGTATAAACATGTCCTCCCATGATTAAAAAAAACGAATTTATGTAATGTTCATTCACATTACAACCTCAAATCTACAAATAATTTTGTGACAGAGGGTAACTGAGGCATGATTACAGACCCCACAGATTTTTTGTTTTGGTTTTTCTCTAGCAGCATTACTGTTTCATGCAAAGCGTTGCTGTCTGCCAGCCCCCGATAACCTATCGTTAAGCGCGTGAGCCCCGCAGGGGAATTTTCAATGTTTGTACCTGCACGTTTTGTAGCATGGGCACTGTGCTGTAGACAGCATGCGCGCGTAGTATCTATGCATGTCATAGTTTCTACTTTACAGTTCTAAAACGTGTGGGTCCACGATCGCATCCATTCCCGTAAAAATTATGAAAGATCCTGTATAAACACACAATACAATCCGCCATACTTCTATGACAAGTTAAATAGCTTTCTATGCATGTAATGCATCTACTAAGCAGTTCTAAAACCTGTGGGCCTCGAGCGCAACCATTCCCTTTTAAAGATTGTGAATGATTCTGTAAAAAAACACAATACAATCCACCGTAACTCTATGACAAATTAAACAACTTTCTATGCATGTAATGGTGGGGTCGCTTGATTAGGCCGAAATTGACTATGCCGAGTTTGACTTGGCCGAAAATGACTAAGCCGAATTTTTGATTATGCCGAATTTGACTATGCCGAAAATGATTAGGCCGAATGGGGATTAGGCCGAATTTGATTATGCCGAAAATGGTTATGCCGAATTTGACTATGCCGAACAGAGATTAAGCCGAATTTGATTATGCCGAAACCATAAGTTTTAACAATGAATCAGTTCAGCGATGTTATCAAAATTATTGTTTTAGTACCTACACATGTTACCCGCTTAAGGGGATTCCATTTTTCATCACCCCTCCCCCCATCTCATCCTATGCTGTAAGGTGTGCACGCAGTAGGGACGTGTTCAGTTGGCCGACTTAGGGGATTTTTGTCCTTCCCCATCTCATCCGCTACTGTCGGCTCTGCCTATGACCTTGCGTTTTTGGGTAGTGCAGTTGATCCCTGGGTCGGTGTTGTGTAAACATTATGTATAAACTCACAATGCAGTCTACCGTAATACTATACAACACTAAATAACTTTCTAAGCACGCATTGTTATATTCAAAGCCGTTCTAAAACGGGCGGGTCCACGAACGCAACCATTCCTGTAAAGATTGTGAAACATCTTGTATAAACTCGCAAGGCAGTCTACCGTAGTCATATACAACATAAGGTAACTTTATATGCATGCATTGTAATATACTAAGCCGTTTCTAAATGTGTGGGTCCACGAGCACAACCATTCCCGTAAAGAGTGTGAAACATTATGTATAAACTCACAATGCAGTCTACCGTAATACTATACAACAATAAATAACTTTCTACGCACGCAATTGTTTGTTACAAAGCCGTTCCAAAACGGCTGGGTCCACGAACGCAACCATTCCTGTAAAGATTGTGAAACATCTTGTTTAAACTCGCAAGGCAGTCTACCGTAGTCATATACAACATTAGGTAACTTTCTATGCATGCATTGTTATATACTAAGCCGTTCCCAAATGTGTGGGTCCACGAGCACAACCATTCCCGTAAATAGTGTGAAACATTATGTATAAACTCACAATGCAGTCTACCGTATTACTATACAACAATAAATAACTTTCTACGCACGCATTGTTATATACTAAGCCGTTCTAAAACGGGTGGGTCCACGAACGCAACCATTCCTGTAAAGATTGTGAAACATCTTGTATAAACTCGCAAGGCAGTGTACCGTAGTTCTATACAACATTAGGTAACTTTCTATGCATGCATTGTTATATACTAAGCCGTCCCTAAATGTGTGGTTCCACGAGCACAACCATTCCCGTAAAGAGTGTGAAACATTATGTATAAACTCACAATGCAGTCTACCGTGATACTTTACAACAATAAATAACTTTCTACGCACGTATTGTTATATACTAAGCCGTTCTAAAACGGGTGGGTCCACGAACGCAACCATTTCTGTAAAGATTGTGAAACATCTTGTATAAACTCGCAAGGCAGTCTACCGTAGTCCTATACAACATTAGGTTACTTTCTATGTATGCATTGTTATATACTAAGCCGTTCCTAAATGTGTGGGTCCACGAGCACAACCATTGTCTTAAAAAGTGTGAAACATTATGTATAAACTCACAATGCAGTCTACCGTATTACTATACAACATTAAGTAACTTTCTTCGCATGCATTGGTCTATAATAAGCGTTTCTTAAATGTGTTGGTCCACGAGCGCAACCATTTCCGTTAAGAATTTTGAAATTCGCGCCAAAACGTGAGAAAATTTTTTATTATTTTTTTGACTTTCATCACCCGGGGTTTTCGTACTTTTCCCGGACCCGGACGTAAACATGATGAAAAACCCCCATGCCCGGACCGGGGCCCGGGGTTTTCGTATATTTTCATCCGGGGAATCCCCGACCCCGGATGAAAATGTACGAAAACCCCGGGTTTTTTTACAACTTTTTGTTCATCCGGGCCCGGACGACCCGGGGTTTTCGTACATTTTTGTGCGAAACCCCGGAGATATGGGGGCGGAGTCAACTTCTCCGGGGAATTCCTGGGGGTTTTCGTACATTTTCATTTGTCGACCCGGGGAAATCGTATGTCATCTCCGGGGTCCGGGACCCGGGGTTTTCGTATTACCCGATAATGCATTATTACATAGAAAGAATACCGTAAAAAGTACGGTATTTTACGGTATGTTTTTTTACGGTAGGTATATAATTTTTAACCAAATATAAAACCAAGTTTTATTGTGAAAACAAGGATTTGAGTAAAAACTGTAGCTTTGCCATGGTATCTTGTTATAAAAAATTTTACAAATGAAATGAAATGAAATGAATTAAGGCCCCATACACGTCCAAATCCTGGCTAAAGACGCTTTCGAGATTCTAGTGAAATATTAAGTGCTATTTTCGCTCAGACAATGAAACATCAAACTCACTTTTGGTCCACACATTTGGCTAACGTGCGTGATGGTGATTGGACCTTAACTCAACCGGCCAATCATCATCACCCAAGGTCAGCCAATCACGCGAAAGAACAGCAGAGTATTGAACTTGCTCGTGGCCCAACATCTGAGTTCGGTGTAAAAAGTGGTGTTTTACGGGCTATGATGTTTTTTTATTAATCAGAATTTTTGTATTGTCCTTGTATGATTTTGCTTGCATTAATTTTAAACAAAATTAGGTTTGATTTCACCCAACAAAGTTTTCAACCTGATGTTTCATGGTCGGACCAAAAATGGTGCTTCATATTTCACTAGAATCTCGAAAGCGTCTTTAATCTAGATTACCCTGGGTTAATCTTTTTTCGTAGTGTAAAAGTATGCCCATGGCTAATCTTGATTAGCCTCCGCTCAAATCCTGGCTAATCAAGACTAGCCATGGGCATACTTATACACTATGAAAAAAGATTAACCTAGGGTAATCTAGATTAGCCAGGATTTGGACGTGTATGGGGCCTAAGTGCACTTTGTTTGGTATGTTGTCCGAACGTTGAAGAAAAATAATTTATTTCTTGAAAATTTGAATGCCCGCCAACCGCAGATTTGTGTTCAAATTGCGCGCCAAAAAATATTTGGCCAACAAGACACACTGGATATAGCTTGTTCTGGGTTTCTTGTTAGGGTGCCTTCATGGCTTCATAGTCCGTTGCAACTTGTGTTTCAACAGTTGCAACTTTTTTCGAAGCTTAGACATTCCGAAACGTTTCGTTTCGAAATTTTCTTCCCTCTTTAAAGTTCCTAAATATTTCGGAACGTCAAAAAGTGTTTTAAAAAAGTTGCTTTTTGTGTTTGGGTTGGGACTATGAACGCCTTTTATCAAAAAAAAATTTTTGTGAGCCGTTTACGCACGTATGCAAAGAGTTAAGTGCAATTTTTTTAATATACATAATATACATATATTATATATATATATAAATTTTTTTTGAAAAGTTTTAAAGTGGGTCAAAAACAGATTTGAATTCAAACTGTGCGCCAAAAGGTTTCTGTCTAACAAGAAACCCTGAATAGGCTATACGCTATAGACACAAAGAGCATGTTTTTGTTTAACCTGCATTTCCAATGTTATCAATTGATTAATAAAGAAAACTCAACGGGATCACAATAGAAAGTACTGTGTGTTACCGTTCTTGTACAAAAGCAGAAACAATCACAAATATTTTAAACAAATGTAAGCCCGTACTGGTAATATTAGTGAAAAAGTTTCCTTTACGCTTTGTGTTTTTATGAATGGTAAAATCAATTTTATGTTTAGATATCACTATTGAAAACCATTTGTTTTAAGTTAATTCCGAAGTTATATAAGAAAAAAACTACACCAGTCACCCAAAAAAATGCTTATTACTATTCCATGTAAAGTTTTACTGTCCCGATAACCTAACGTAAGGCTGGCTTGTCTGAGCGGAGCGAGGACAAGCGCGTTAGTCCCCGCAGGGGAGATTTCAATATTTGTTCCTGCACGTGTTGTATTGTAGCATAGGCACTATGTTGTAGAGAGCATGCGAGCGTAGCGAGCCAGTTATAGTCGGGTTTATGCAGCTTAGTTGCATCCGCTCAGTATAGTGGCGGTTGAATATCCTCGGAGCGAATATTATAGAATTTCACCCGAGCACCGCTGCCTGACAACTATATACACGCTCTTATGCTGTCCAGCTAGCACTCAATTTGAACAGCTGGCCAATCAGCATAGAGAGCCAGCCAATCGAGAACGCTGTGCGCTGTTCGCTATCCTGGTTGGCCGGCTGTGTATTTTTATGCTAGCTGCACGGTGCTTGGGTAAACTTCTATATTTCTACTCCGAGGATATTCAACCGCCAATATAGCACAGAGCAAGAGCGCTTGCCTAGCATGCGAGCGGCCCGGGTCCGTCTCCCAGATTCTTGATAAAAACTGTAAACTTTCGAAAAGTCTGTGGGGTCTGTAAAACTGCGTCGTTTGGTCAGTGAGTCGACCTGTAAACCGATGTGTGAGTCAGTGGTTTTAGCCAATTGGTTAAATTCTTGGCTGGTTGTTTTCTAGGTGAGGGCGTTGGTTGGTCGGTTAGTAAAGAATTGATTCATGAGGTGGACAGTTGTTTCATTCAGAATCATTTAACGGTTTTTTTGGTTAGTGGGGTGGGTCTGTCGGAGGGTGAGTCGATGAGTTAAAATGTTTGCTCGTCCCGTTAACTATTCTCTCTTTGTTTCAAAAATGATTACCATGAAATCTTCCTTTCTGGATAATTTGAACAAAATAAATAATTGTCTGAACACTTTACTGTAACTCACCGTGTTTAACCGTAACGTTGATTACTGTATTCTTGATTGTATTAAATAATTTGCCATATATCTTATTTTTAATTTTGATTTTTCCAAAAAATTATTTTCAGGATTGAATCTGAAACGCCTAATTATTTTATTAAGGGTGCCTTCATAGTCGGAGTTGCAACTTTGTTCGAAACTTTTCCGTAAACCCTTTCCACTTCACGATCAATTACGAAACGTTTTCTAAATCGAAATAGGAAGAAAAAAATGGAAAATGTCGAAACGAAACTGTAAAAGGTTTACAGAAAAGTTGCGAACAAAGTTGCAACTCCGATAGTGATCACTAACGAACGAAACGAAACGAAACGAAACTTTTGAGTTTCGTTTCGATCCAATCGAAACAAAACTTTTTTGCTTCGTTTCGATTGATTCGAAACGAAATTTCCGTGTTTCGTTTCGTTAGCTACCGAAACGAAGAAAGTTTCGTTAAGGGTTTCGTTAAGGCCTCGAATGATTTAATTAAATAATATCGACAAAGAAAATTTCAAAATAAATTCAAATTCAAAATTCAAATAAATGAGGGTATGAGTAAACCTGGTAGGAAAAAATTTCACTTATTTTTCATTCATCGTGAGCTGGTAGTCTGTGATTATCTGAATAAGTGAAGGAGTGAGTGAGTGAGTGAGTGATGGAGTGAATGATGGAGTAAGTGGGTGAGTGAGTGATTAAATATTTCAATGAGTGAGTGAGTAGGTAAGTGAGTGAGTGAGATTTATTCTAACAAGTTTACTCATACCTTAATTTATTTGAATTTGAATTGATTTTGAAATTTTATTTGTCGATATTATTAAATTAAATCATTGGAGACCTTAACGAAACGCTTAACGAAACGTTCAAATTTCGTTAGTGCGAACCGAAACGAAAACCCAACCGAAACTTTTCGATTCGATAGCTAACGAAACGAATATTAAAAAAATTCGTTTCGAATACTCCGAAACGAAACAGCGTATTTCGGTAGGAAGTTTCGTTTCGACAGTTTCGTTAAGGTCAGTTTCGTTAGTGAACTCTAAACTCCGACTATGAAGGCACCCTAACATCTGAAATTTCTTTCATGCATTCATGGAAAATCCAGAATTGACCTTCATAGTTCATGCACCTTTAATTTACCCTAGGCCTAAACTAACTTCCGCTCCGTCACTGGTGGAACGAATGCAGACAATGGTTGCTCCATCTCATCCCCTTATATTGGTTTATTATAGATTAGCGAGTTTGACATCAAAAGCAGGTTGTTTTTTTTTCAGATTCAGCGTATTTTTTCATCATTAATCAATTGTGGTTTTGCAATGGGCTTCTGCAGATGTACGAATCGAACGGTGGTGTTTGTGCTGGGTGTTGCCTTTACGTTGGTCGCACTCGTGCTCTGGGTCGTTTCCGGTGCCGTTATCGCTACTTATCAGCATTTTGAGACCTTCCTCGAAAACCGTTACACTCTGGTTCCCGCCGTTATTCTCATCCTGATCGGCGTGGCGTTTTTCTTCGCCGGACTGTTGGCCTGCTGCGGCACATGCACTGTTAACCGATGTGTACTCTTCTTGGTTGGTTTTTAATATAAGTATTTTGAATCCTGGGTCTGTACGACATTTACAGTTTTGAAATCAGGGGCTATCTGGTGATTAAAAGCATCAGTCGATGTCATCGACAAAAGGTGCTTTATTATTTTTTGTGGAAATAACATGGTTAACGGTTGCGGCGGTGGTTAGTTGGTGGCAGTGATCGCTATCGAAACGAAGTATTCCGGAATCTTCGGAACGAATCTTCCTTTCGGAATTCCGGATTTCGTTCCGAATATTTCGGAACGAAATTCGGGATTCCGAATTCGGAATATTCCGAAATCGATTCCGATTCGAAAACTCTTATCGGAATTCCGATTTCCGAAATCGTTTCGAACTCAACGACAGCCACCCCCGCCCACAGAAAGGGGAATCTTTCCAAAGAGAGGGGAATTGACAAAAATTAGGCCATTTAGGATACTGAAACTGTTTGAAGACACAAATTTCACTTTTGGAAACCGTCAATGAGAGACAATCCCACTTTTTCCTTTCTTTATCTTCTGATAGTGACCCCGCCGATAGGATTAGTCGCTAAGAAATAGTTCACGTTTCATGAACTTATCACAACATTTATATACAGTTTTACACTTGTGATGCATGTGCTAAGCACACACCACGCGGTGAATTGGGCCTAACGACTTCGGAATAATTTCGGAATTATCCGAAATGGCCCGCAACGGAATGGAGGAATTTCGTTCCGAAACCATTCCGGAATGAATTTGAAAATTTTTTTTTCGTTCCGTTTCGTCCGATAGCGATCACTGGTTGGTGGTAGTAGGTATTGACCGCTTCAAGCACCCTACTACCTGCACTCTTCTCGGGTAAGTTGTGCCATTATGACGGACCATAGAAAGAGTCAGTTTTTTTTTGTTCACGGTAGTTTCTTTTCCAGCTGGGCGCTTTCCTGATTCTGCTGTGTGGTCTTATGATCGCTGGTACGGTATCGGCCGTGATGTACAAGGACACGATCCAGGACTACGTGCAGAACGACACATTGAACGCGTTGCGTAAGTACGATGTGGACAACTCGACGGCGTGGAAGGACCAGGTCGACTACATCCAGTCACATGTTGGTCTTCTATCTAGTGATCGAACGCAACCGTAATAAGGGACGTCCACTGACATGGGGTGGGCCATAATTTTGGCCGAACTGGTCGCAGTTGTGTGAAGTCAAATGAAACAATTATATATACCTAATTTGAAAGGTTTTAATTATTTTTCGCAGTTTTTCGTTTTGGTATCAAGTGACTGCAGCTCATGATTACAGAAAAATGACGCCCCCCCCCCCGTTCTTTCAGATGGTACCTCCAGCTCAGTGTGCCAAAAATGCTGTAATTGCAGAGTTTGAAAATTAGAAAATTTCGAGATCGATATGATCGACATATTTTTAATATGTATGTATTTTTTTTCATATATTATTATAATATTTGAATATATGAAAGTATGAATGTTGTAATGTTGCAGCTGTACTGTTGTGGCAGCGAGAACTACACGGACTGGGCGGACACGCCATTCGGCAAGGCCCACGTCGGATTCGTTCCACATTCCTGTTGCGCTCTTGGTTAGTGCTCTTTATGATTTTGTGCTGGCTGAGTACCTATGTTATTTATATTTATACGATAATTACTCTCTAATCATTACTGTGTTCTGTGATTATATCATTTATCAAGGCAGCATTTCATGATCATTAAAACATTTATTGTACCCTTACAGTGGCGTGACCGTACCCGTACTATTTGTTTATGATTCTCATTTGCAGACTGTGACGATGGCAAGGACATCCCAGTGGGGAACGCAACCCGTATTTACTCGCGTGGGTGCTACAGCTCGATCCGGGATAAGCTCACAGACAACACCGAGTGCGTACTCATCGTCCTGGCCGGCATTCTGCTGCTACTCGTTGGTGCTATTTGCATTATACATTTGATTATTATACAACAAAAATTCAGTTATCTTCTTATTTTCACCAAAAAGCCGGTTTGTGGATATCACACCTAGAATAGTTTGACATTGGTGGAGGGGTGGATCCATGCAGGGGTGGGCCGGGTTTTTTGGCGTTTTGCAGGGGAGGGGGGGGGTAGAATTTTGAAATCTCAGATTACCCCCTCGCCCCGAAAAGTGCGGGGGGGGGGGGTAGAAAATTTTTTCGCAAAAAAAGCCTTGTTTTTTGCTCGTTTTTGCTAAAAAAAATTTTCTATTATAAGGTATAAACATCACATATACCGGTTTTTTCAGGTTTTAACCAAGAAAATTGACCCAGAAAACGTGTTTGTTCGAAAAAAATCCTCACAGCCAAAATTTTAAAAAAATGAGCCTCAAAATCGAGGTTTTGAGGCCGATTTCCTCAAAAATTTTGAGTATGGGTGGGGGGGTAGGCGACCTAAAATTTTGTCTAGGGGGGAGGGGGTAGGCTACCCGTTGACCCTGAAAAGTGGGGGGGGGAGTAAACCCCCTACCCCCTCCCCCCAGCGGCCCGCCTCTGGATCCATGTTTATCCGACTGTCGCTTCTACTGGGTTTCACGTTGGCTATGGCTTATTTAATTTCCTTATCCTCCAAGTTGAGACTGCGATGTCCGATTGTCGCGAGGTATTGTTCAATTGAAGATCTAGTGAGATTTTTTTGCTAAATAGTCTTGACATCTGACTGATTGTACGGATTTCTCTCTGTCTGAACCGTTTGTGTGACAGAGTCCCCTCACGTTTATTTTTTACTTAGCATAGCACTGATGGACTCTTATGGTTCATCCTTGTTTACCGAAGGAAACTTACTTGATTACTTCTTGACTTTCCTAATTGTACAATATTCTGTCACAATAATAGATGCGTTATCACGTATCACACAACATATTTGCTCTCGCACTGAAATATCGGACAATCCTTTTGGAAGTCACGAAATAGATAATTCAGTAGTTGTCGGATTCGACTTGTGTTCTAATTTTACTTACTCACATCTGTACTTGTTCTAACTCGTGCATAAAGTTAAGGAGTTATCTGACTGACGTGTCGCGGGATGCATATTGAGTGATAAAATGGAAATTTGCTTTGAATTATGGTCGCATGCGCGATTGAATGCAAAAGTGCTGATGAAAAAACGTTAAACAGCTGCTGACTATCTCCCTGACTGACGGCTGGAATAAATTGACCTCGGTGAAGTACCATTGGTTGACAAACCTATTTTTTCGCATGTTAGACGTTTAGCCGAACTACTGGCGGACGAGCCAAACCACCAAAGAAAGGGGGTCTCTTTAAAGAGGGGAGAATTGATCGAAATTAGCTCATCTTACCTACGCCTCAAGGAACAAACTATATTTTTTAAACCGCCAAAGAGGAGGGGGAAATTCCACTTTTCCTCTCCTGCTCGTCCGCTGGTGAGCTGGACTATTGACAGTTCGAATCGATGCTGATTCGATCATTTTAACGGTCATGGTCATGTTTTCGAAAGGGAACGGTATGCAGGGATTCGTATTGTGCTTTGCCTGGTTAGACGTTTATTTAATGGTTTCAAGTATTTTTGTGTCCTAGTCAAGACATTGTTCATCTTTGTTGTATTTTGGTTTGGTTCCTAGAAACCGGGCCGACGCCCACTTATATCAGCTAGATGGTATTCAAATCATAGAGCAACAATAATAGTAGTGCACTGACTGATAGTTGTTATGCGGGCATGGTTTGTATTTGCACTACTACATTGCATGACCACTATGTTTCCCATCTTCAATACCGTACAATCAAACACACAAATCACGCTCATGATGTGGTGAGCGAGAAATAAACTACAGTCCTGCTCAAATGCATGAGATTTTGATAGAGACCTTAATCGGGTTATTACTTTCAAAATGCAACCATTTACTCCATGGACTTGATGCTTTTTGAGCCTGTTCTGCTGAAAAGTGGCCGTTCGTGATTTTATGAAGATGCGAAACGCACACATGGTGAGCTCATCAACTAGTCTATTAAATGATACTAAAAATAATCGAATTTCCCCCACCATCATATGTGAAAATGTCACTGGAATGGAATATGCGTTAGTATGAGTTTGTATGTTAAAATGTGCCGCTCCTCAGCTGTACTGTTAGTGGACGGGGTACATGACAGATTCATATGCCAGTACTGCGGGTGCCCACCATCCCAATTTATGTACATTTGTTCATGATCATCATGCAATGCAGGGATGGGTTCCATCCAGACTGACATCAGATAAATGCTGGATAACGACTAGTATATATTGCGACTAAATCTGTGTTTTTACGAATATTTTTCGTAGACGTGGTAACATGGGCTGGTTTGTATGTTTATCTAGTAAGTTGATTGTATGTGTTGTATTGGAGGGAAGGGATGGTGCCGTTCTGGAGGCACATGGGTTAAGTGGGTCGTGATTCGGGGTATTGTGTATGAATGAATGCAGAGGCCTGCAAGTTGGATTGTGGTGCTCATGTAGTGAGGGCACATATTATAATGGGGCATACCTGTTACCGCCGCTATATATACCGCATGTTTACGTCTATGTCCATAAGCTTTGACAAATGCATGCTTGCACTCCGTTTGATGGGGAACCATGGAATATACCATGTTGTGACGTGATGTTAGTCTTGTAGTGTAAGTTTTTTTACTTTATTTTTGTGCCAATGAAACTCTGAGTAATTCGTTTGCAATTTAGGGATGAAACTGTTATTTGAAAAGATATGTACGTACCTGTTTGAAATATCTTGCATTTCAATGAATATGAAACACCACCGAACCCTGACTGGGATAAATTAAGAATCTCATGTTACAAAAATCAGTAATGACGTGTCATTTATTGTTCGTCGACTGTATGTGGTGCAAAAGCATGTACAGTATGTATGTGCATGTAGCAATGACATGTAATGTATCCTGTACCTGTAGGTAGAGGGTATAAAGGGTGCACCACATCTTGTGATATTGCTGTGACTAGATGCCAAGACGTAACAGGGAACCCTGGTACCGGGCTGCATGTACAGAACCATGGTATTATACCTTGGTATGGGAACATTTCATGTCCCTATAGTCTACTTTCTGTTACTCCTTATTGGAATGAAATACAGGAGAGTTTTCTTGCTATGAAGCATTAAATACAAACATTTGGTGGAATAAGTTTGTGTTGGGTTAAAAGCGGTTGCAGTGACAGAGGTCACCCCTGGACAGAGCCTCAAGAAAACCTGGGGAACCCCTTCCCCAATGCCGTGCTTATCAAACACAATTATAAGTTCACTTGGCTGTGGCAACATTATATTTTTCGTTTTGATTCTCATCAGTCATAG
The DNA here is from genome assembly GCA_964036265.1 of Daptonema setosum. Classification (NCBI taxonomy): domain Eukaryota; kingdom Metazoa; phylum Nematoda; class Chromadorea; order Monhysterida; family Xyalidae; genus Daptonema; species Daptonema setosum. The sequence goes on from OZ038443.1 coordinate 17,114,335, forward strand.
TAATGCGGAAGAAAATATGCGAATCGCTAATTTTTCGAATTTTGGGTGAATTGAGTTACATCCTTACATGAACGAGAGAAAGATGTCATACCGCTATCGCATATGTTATCCAAAATTTATGTGTTTTCACTTGTGGGTTACAAAGTGGTCGAATTGAGAATTTGAGATTTAAACACTGTATTTATTTGTGATAATTTGATTGATCACCATCCGCTGTTGATGAAAAAATATCGCACAGCTGAATCAGAGTCTGAAATCACTAAAATGCTGCTGCTGTGTTGCGTACACACTTTTTATTGAATTTTAACAGCGGAGAAATGTCATAGCTGTTTAGTGGGCGAAAGAGCGGACGGAAAATCGTGAAGTTTTCAAATTATACAAAAGCCATCGGTTGAGTTTAACAGTTGTTGTAAAATAGTATATATTCAAGATTTCATTCACGTCATAAAAAATGTGAACGAGTTTGAGTTGAGATTAAGGTTTTATATAGGAGACAGACGCGTGCATTGTTTACTTGACAGCAGTAGTGAAAACGTTGTGGTTGTTGTATGTGCGTATACTACTGCAACATTGAACGGTTTCGTGCGAGGACACAGCAAGACGGGGGTTGACACGCTTTCACTTTCTATTGTACTCATAACTTTTTTGTTATAGTATAGAGATTTAAGAATTGTCGTTGTAAGTATTAGTTATTGATTTATCATGTTGGAATGTGATGCGTTGTCTGATGAGTAAACGCGAATAAGGTGTACGTACGCCAACAATAACTTAAATGAAATATGTACAGTCGATAAATGTTGCTAAACTTCCTTGAATCATCACCGTAGTAAAATTATGTAGGAACGGATGTGGTACACAGGGTGGCTTTAAGTAACCCGTTTTCTTTTGGTCGCTTTTCATAGTCCTATTTCATTAATTTTACATAAAAGGTTGAATAACTTTAGTGAAGTTTTTGTAATCTACATGCACATTTTGACTTTTAAAAGCAAGTTGTTGATTGATATATTAAGCAAATGTACATGTTTCAGGTAGTGGGATTGCTGTCAACGTGTGCGCTGATGTGCATGCGACGTGTGGACGACACCCCGTACTACAGTCTGGCCACGGCTTGAGCAACACCATATCATTCACATTACTATCATAACTAAGCCATCTTGTATCTGGCAATTGCTGAACCACATTTGAATTTGATTAACAGGTTTGAGTTGGTTCACGCCGTTCCTTGTACAAAATGGTATTCAACTCCTTTGCGACGAAAGCTTTTTTTTAATTTAAGATTCAAGCATAACAGAGATTTGGTCCTGACATTTGACCATCAACATTACACTTATCTCCTTTTTGCATCTTCCTCTTAAACTCGAATCTTTTGTTTTACTTATCATCAGCCAGTCATTTGTACATTGCTTGTCATTTTACTCAAGTAGAATAATATTGCTGACGTAGACTGGCATTCATTTCCATCGTTGTCGGATAAACACCACGTTTTCTGGTTTTTGTAATCAGGAACTTTTTTCTATCATTATGGGAAGTTGTACGTTGGAATTTTGTCATATATCAACATGAACATCATAACGTATTTCATCGTAACCTAAAATATTTGTCAATTACCTTATTATAGGCATAAACGTACCTTTTTAATTGGAAAATTTATGCATAAAACAAGAATACTTCGAATAAGCAATTCTGAACCGGATTAGTTATTCTTGTTGCGTATATTTTTCTCGTGTACACAAGCTTTCACGAACGAGAAGTCCGTGTTAACCCATACCCACCTCTGATCCCAACATAGTGTGCTTTTTTGTGATATTTTCTTGGTGTTTTTTTTCTTTGTGTCCTCTCTTGTACCGAAGTGAACTGCCTCGTATTTTGCTTGCTTACTCTTATTTACCAGTTTGAATTTCAAAGTGTAAACTGTTAAGTTGGAAGCTAAAAAAAGGAGATGTGTTTGACTGAAATGAAAATTTGTAAAGTTAAGTTGGGCACAATATGGTGTGCGATAACCGACATGATTCATCGTTTAGTTAATTTGATTCGTTGTCCCGTCACGTAGCTTTTCACAATTAATCAACTCCGATTCCTTTAAATCCTGATCATTATTGCTTGCTTGGTTCGAATTCATCAGAGGTAATTAATCTGTCTTCATTAACGTGCTTGCATTGCTCTAATCGTCATCGTTATCATTGCTTGTCTGTCCTGTCTGGCATTCGTGTATATATACCATACTTACCACCATACAAACATACACAATATACATATTATTGGAATTTGTTGTTACATGATTACTGTTTTTAAATGAGTGGGTGATTGGCGAGCAGGAACATTTCAAGTCAAGATAGTTTGAATCTTAAAGTCGTAAGTACAACTGTTCCAATTTTCTCTACTCAGCTGAACATCATCGAGGTTTGGTTGGTCGGTGAAAATCTGAAAAGTTTTTTTGTTCGTGTTTAGCTAAATGTTTACAATCGATTCGACCAACCTTCTTATTACTACAATGATGGTAGCAACAATGTCAAATGTGATTTCCGAATGTGAACGCATACATTTGTGTCCTTCATTGTTTGGTCTCGAGCCAACGCAACCCATGTATTTTATCTAATTCTTTTATTTTAATCCGCGGTTGATGTCAGTAGTTATCGTTTCAGCAGACGGATTTTATTATATCATCACTATTGCTTACTATTCTCATCCGCGGCGCATGTTAATCGTTTGATCAAGATTACGTTGTATTGTTTTCGCTACTTCTAATTGCAGCAAAACGTACAATACGTAGTCACTTGCGAAAACGCGTTTATTTTATTCCTAAAATGTAACCATGTACTTGATAAATTTTTATTCCAGCATACTTTAACTTTCTCGTATGTGCAGTCATCGATAGTATCATTTCTGACATTGACGTCATGTGCACGTTTCTTTTATCCGTTAGACAATAAATGTTAAAATGTATTTGTTGGTGGTTATTTATTGTGAAAGAGTTTCTAATTATAGGAGTTCAAATTTTTGCACACGTTAACAAACAAACCGTTGTTTTTCAAAGGGTTTTCAAAAAAATCTAAGAATCTAAACTTTGTGTGAGTGATTGTTTTGACGATCGACATTTTCATGGTAACCATATAAACACGTTTTATTGCGGATAAATTTTTTTTCATCATTAAAGTTGTGGCGTTGGATGAGTGAGTACAGTGATCAGCCATCTGAGCCCAGAGCAACAACATATTATCGTGCTGAATTGAACGCAGTTTATTGCTAACATACAGATGCATAAAGCGAACAGCTGTAATGGTAATTTCGGATGATTCAGTTGCAGTTAGGAATAATATCAGTATACATATTGTAAAAATACCATTGGAATTTCTGTTCGTTTGACTTGACTATTGACTGCTAAAGGTCTCAATTGAATAATATCGATTCCTACACTAGACTGAGTAAAAATTATGACATCATTTGTGAAATATGATTATAATTTCTGAATATTTGATATTGAATGGGGATTTGTGTGTGACTGATTGACAAGCCTACAAAGGGCAGGGATACACCCAGTGGATGAACATTTTTGCATTCATTTCAATGGCATGCGAACGCGAAAGAATGTGATGACGAATTTCGCGTGAAATGATGGCGATATGAAGAAAAGCTGGAGTATGATGATTCGATGAGACAAATCAGTTCTGAGCGATCACCATTGTAACAATGATATTTGGAAAAACATGAAAATTGTCAATTACGGTCATGCTTACACACATGACCAAAAATAGTTCCCAAAGTGAAACAACAGACATTTATGAAATATATCATAACGGTTATCATAATTCATAAGTTACCAACAACACTTCAGTCTCGAATGCTGAAACACTGAAATTTGTTTACAACAAACAACCTCACATGATAGAGAAAATAGGTGATTCAAGCTCGCTCAACTATACAGTAGATTGTAAATATATACCACATTACACTCAAAAGTGGAACCGATAACAAGAGTACGATAATACGATACAGCAGACGTGTGATCGACATTCCGCTTATCTGGCTTGCATTCTATTTGCCGTTGATCACGTTACTGGCATCAATCTGATTGAATTTCGTAACCATTATATGTTTATAACATCGACCCTCGGTTTAAAGTTGATTATTACATTATACCCATGGTTTGTTTTCGATTGGTACTGCTGCTTCCACTGTTTTTATGGTGTGATGATTCACTTTTGGGATTAATGGAATTCGATCGCCCATTATAATAAGGATTCGCTTGTATAGTATATTCATTTGAATTTTTGATGTAATTTTCAAAATTTCGTTCATTCATTACATAATCGATATAAACATGCATGACTGAAATATGTAAATGCATATATCGAATGTACAAACCTACTGTACTTTCATCAGATCAAACAATCCAAGTTTTATCAACATAGAAAAGCGAAAAAAAGTTATTCTTAACCTTTTGAACTTCAGCTTACATTCCATCTATTATACCAGGAAATCAACAAAACTTCACGGCTGAATTTATAGTAGGTTCAGCTCAATCTGCCGCACCGAGCGAAGTCTTCGACAGAATAGAATAAAAGGTATATCCGTTCCTCCGAAATATATAACTAATGGGCTGCAAACCAAGCTGTCCAGTCAGGACCCAACACAAAGTGGTCACTCTGCCAGACAGTCCTCAGATGAATCAATTCGATCGAGCGCGCTCTGAATCGAGTGAGTACGTGCTCGAAGGATATGAGTCTGTGGAGGCGGCGGTGAGTTACGTCTGTGAGTAAATGAGTGAGTGAGTGAGTGAGTGAGTGTGTGAGTGAGTGAGTGAGTGAGTGAGTGAGTGAGTGAGTCAGTGAGTGAGTGAGTGAGTGAGTGAGTGAGAGAGTGAGTGAGTGAGTATAGTCGAACTTTTTGGTTACGCCTTTTTTCGGGAACTTTTTTTTGTGTAAAACCTTCCCTCACCCAGAAATAGGAGGTCGAAAGCAGCAGTTTGGGTTGATGAAAATGTTTTATACACAAAAAAGTTCCAAAAAAGAGTCATAATCATCTTTTTAAGAACTTTTCTGTGTGTGAAACCTGTTCATCAACCCCAAATTGCGGCTTTCGACCGCCAATTTCTGGGTGAGGGAAAGGTTTTACACAAAAAAAGTTCCCGAAAAAGGCGTAACCTAAAAATTCGACTATACGTGCTGGAAGGATATGAGTCTGTGCAGGCGGTGGTTGGTAACGTCTGTGAGTGAGAGTGAGTGAGAGAGTGAGTGAGTAAGTAAGTGAGTGAGTGAGTGAGTGAGTGAGTGAGTGAGTGAGTGAGTGAGTGAGTGAGTGAGTGAGTGAGTGAGTGAGTGAGTGAGTGAGTGAGTGAGTGAGTGAGTGAGTGAGTGAGTGAGTGAGTGAGTGAGTGAGTGAGTGAGTGAGTGAGTGAGTGAGTGAGTGAGTGAGTGAGTGAGTGAGTGAGTGAGTGAGTGAGTGAGTGAGTGAGTGAGTGAGTGAGTGAGTGAGTGAGTGAGTGAGTGAGTGAGTGAGTGAGTGAGTGAGTGAGTGAGTGAGGGGTGATGTACATGTATAAACGTCATTTTCTTCATCCTACATTCATGGTCAGTGTATTTTCAGTATGAGGCCGCGTTGCTACAGTTTCAAGTCGTGTCGAACCGATGAAAACAGCGATGGTGGCAACTCGAACATACACATGTCGTTTTGGAGGTATTGAAAGTCGTATTGATTATTTCTTTTATCATTAACCATCATAATGAATTTGCTGCTTGAAATTGTATGCTAAAATTTCTGGGATTATCGTTGTGGTACTCAAAGAAAAGTTGATGTTTTATGACACAACAACTATCGTTCTCAACGACTACTCATGAGGCACAAACAGCGTATCAATCTTACAAACCAATTGCGATCTTTTATTTTTGATGATGATGACTTGCTGCCTCTATTCTCATATTAATCTCATTTTATATGCATTGACAGTTGGTTTGTCAAATATAGGCCTCGTAATTGCCAAATTAAATTGACAGTTGGTTTGTCAAATTGTATGAAAAAATCAAATTCGGGTTCACGAACATCGAATCGTGCTGAGAACAAGACTTTTCTCAATCATGCATGAACTTTTTTATCTGGCTCAAAGAAAATCCAAAATGTGACACCGAAAATTCATTACTTGAGAATCTGGTTCTTACCATGCCAGAATTCGATTCTCAACTTCATGTATTATACATCCGCAATTTAAAAAAATTTCTTACATGTATAATAATCAGTTTCTAGGCCTAAATATATCTTCAAGCTGTTGTTGGTTGTCATACATTTATTTCCAGATAATGTACATGAATTAATTTGTGGTGCTCTTTGTTATCCATCAACATTTTTCATTTCAGCTCAAGAGATGATTTTCAATGCATGAATATTACATGAAATTGCACTTCGCCATCACACAACATATACATAAACACATATACCTGCATGGTCTGAGATGGTCTGAGGTGGTGAAGAAGGGTCCTCTGCTTAGACAGGACTGTAACCCGAAAAAGCAATGAACATGAATATTTCGTGAGCATTCAATGCCTTCCGCTCAACAATACATAGCAAAACCGAGATTATAAAACAATTCTCAAAAGTTTCCTTATAAATATAAATAAATAATTACACACAACAGATTACAATGATTTTCGAAAACGATTAAGTTTAGTCGATCTTGTGGGTTTTGTAACATCAATGTTGTTTCACGTTTCAATTGCTATGTAATGATGAGAAGAATGGACTGGTGTTTGGAAGCGTCTCATCGATCAGTCGACGACGACGGGTGTTACGTTGCTTGATCGTCGCTGAAACCAACATTCATTCACTCACCCACTCACTGAATCACTATTTCACTCACTCACTCACTCACTCACTCACTCACTCACTCACTCACTCACTCACTCACTCACTCACTCACTCACTCACTCACTCACTCACTCACTCACTCACTCACTCACTCACTCACTCACTCACTCACTCACTCACTCACTCACTCACTCACTCACTCACGCATTCACTGTGTCACTCACCTTGCAACGAGTTACACCAATATGGAGCGGGTCGTTGTTCACATCGGTGAATCGCTTTTACAAAAGCTAGTTCACGACTCCGAGCTGAGGGCACTTGAGGAAAGAAGCCAAATCCGTCCAATGAGAACACCGAAGTGCTCAGGCACAGGATCACCAGTAATCCGATTCCGTTCATTGTCTGTATAGTGCAAAACCTGCAAATATTTTGGTAAAAGTACTCCGGTTAAAATTAAGTAATACTGGTTAAAATGAGGCCGAGATCGCCACAATCATTGCTAGAACTTCAGATGTCGCAATGAAAAGTTTAATAAGCCCATGGATGAAAAAGCTGTGAATGACAGACTGAAATTAAATAAGCAAGGGCTCCTGAGTCCTGAGTTTTCATGTATGTAAGTGTCAAAGTTACATGTACATACAGGGTGCATCGAATTATCTCAACGGTGGCTGAAGAACATTCTTGGTAAAAAAAAAATTTGGACATTGTAGGTCGCTATAGGAACTTCCAATTAGGAGTAATTCATATTCAGAATCACAATATAAAATATCAGTTGATTCTATCCAGTGCCATATTCAAAGAATAATAGGAAGGTTTTTATGACACTGTGAATAAAACGCCAAGGGACCATTACATTTCACGCGTAGGCGTAACTCCTTTCTTAGATCCCTTGTTTACTTTGGCTGGACAGTTGTTTTTGAAGGAAACTCAAGTTTGACATAGACATATCCGACATTTGGAATAAGGGTGACGACAAGAAGACACTTCCATTCAATTTATACCAGAACCTTAACAGTACAACATCGTTTTATTTTTTAAGTATACGTTTTATAAGTTAGTAAATACCGTATTAGTAATGGGCATTTCCTGTGCTTTTCAGTTATATTACGGAAGTGCGGAATTACAGTATTGTGCCTATGGGTGAGAGTGTTTGACTATACAACATATACCGTATTCCTACAACCAACATGTACTGTACATACAACCAACAAGAGCAAGTTCAATCGGAAGCGGAACCAGTTGGAATATATGTACAGTATGTAGGAGTTAATTACTTTACAAACGTTGTCCAGTGTTTTAATATGAGCTTAGCGTGACGTCTAGAGTAAATTACTCTTTACCGCAACTAAAAAAACAGATGTATAGCTAAAATAGCAATGACTATGCTAAGGCGCTAGAAAACTTTTTGTTATATGTGTCTGAACTATTCATAATCAGTGAATGTTTCGCTTATGGCGAGCATTGAAGAAAACTTCCATCAAGTGAATCTTAGTCATTTATAATCTATACCGCGTTGTTGTTATTATATGTAGCTGTCTCTGTGACGCACTACAAGTGAAGAGTTCATCTACCTTGTTTTTATTAAAGTTACTATTTGTTTGGTTTCCAATTACTTCAGTGTACCTCTTAATCATGTTCTTACGTACATACTATACTATTTATACTACTTACTACTATTAAATGGATGACACCAGCACAATAATGAATATCATAGCGTACATGTAGATAGATACTGTTGTTTATGTACATACATATGTATGTAGTGATGATATCAATTAATCGTTCACCGATTCTCATGATGATTAAATGACCGATGGGAGTACATGGGTTTCGACATTTGCATATATTCAATACAAAACTATAGCTGTAATTAACAACTATTTGGTCGGTCACTTGATGATAACCATTAGAATGAGTGCGAAGTCCTAAGTGTATGAGTGTGTGCCTTCTTAATTGGTAAGAAGACTGCTCAATATTTTTCAACTTTTTTATATTCCAAATAACATTTTAAGTTTTATGTAATTTGCAGACGGACCTTATGCATATGTATACAGGGAGGCCCAAAAGTCTCTACCCGCTGTTTGACGTCGAATTTCTCGAAAAAATCATATTTGAAGATTGGTGTTCAAATATGCAAATACAGGTAAAAACACCTGAAAAATTGAATTATGTTGTCAGATTTGACCTATTTCTTACGATTTTATGACTTTTTGTTGAAACTCGGCGAAAATCAGGTTTTTTTCTGTACTTTTATGATCTTCAGTCGAATTTTTTTTAAATTTAAACGTGTTATAAGAGTCAAGAATTGCATAATTCTGTTTTATGATGATGTTTGAACTGAACTTATCACAAAATACAATTATTATTGGCTTCGACCAGCAAAATATGAGCCAAATTGCGCAAGTCATTTTTAGGACCAAAATCGGTAATTTGGCAGTTTTCAGCCTTTATCTTGTTTTAAAAGCCCTGAACGGCGTTTTATGACGATACATCCGCACATTGGGAGTTGTTGGAGCATGATTATATCGACTAGAAACTAATTTACCGATTTTTTAATTTTTCGATTTTTGTCAAAAACGTAGATTTTTTTTCGGTTACCCAGACTTTTTTTGTCGTAAATCACTGTAATATCAACCTGTGTTCCTACATAGTTATCATAAAAACCCAGTTAACACTTGTTTTCAGCAATGTGAAATTCTTTTACAATTATTTGAACATTTAATCACATAATTATGTCCAGTTTCCATGGTATTTTGGTCAGAATTGCCGAAAATACACGAAAAATCCATTAATTTCAGCAAAAACTAAAATTTGAGCAATCCTATAAGAAAATAAACCACATAATGAGAAATTTTAGGTGTTATTACGTATATTTAGGTTGTAAAAGAGAATCATGCAATTTAATAATTTTGAGAAATTCATGGTCAAACAGCGGGTAGAGACTTTTGGGCCACCCTGTATATATACAAGCACGGAACAGTTTTACAAAGGTATTCAAAAGGGACGAACTTTCAGACTTAGTTCCTCAGTAAATTTGATTTTTTGCTGATGATTTATTAAATGACTGTAATGGATTCATTTCGGAATGAATGATTCTAATAAAATAAGTCTGAGTAATTGATTCTAACAGTTTTTAATACCTAATAGTACCACTGGTTTGGTTCCACTTAGTGCATTACAAGTAATTCATTAGGCTGGAATGTATCCATCAAACATTTATACTTATCATAATTCTATCAGACAAATGTAAAAGATTTTTTCAGAGGCTTATAACCCAGCACCGTTTTTTTCGCGATGATTTTTTAGCGACGAGATCATGCAGCAACCTTAAGTGCCAGTGATCTTTGTCTTTAAGCTTTTATACTACGTATATTATGTATTAATAAAATACAGATTTCAGTTCTTTGTCTTTAAGCTTTTATACTACGTATATTATGTATTAATAAAATACAGATTTCAGTTTCTGTTAATTACCAATGCATTAATCATAAGTACGTATTATATCAGCTGTAAGATTGATTGAATTCATGTGTTATAGCTTGGTCACAGTATCTTGTTGCAAATTATTTTCCTGAAAACCTAATACTGAACAATTAATAAGTTGGGCATGTTCAATAATATGTTATACAGATGTAATGTTCAATAATATGTTATACAGATGTAATGTTCAATAATATGTTATACAGATTTAATGTCAACAACTGAAATTTTTCAATAGATTTGAACGCGCGCCTCAAGTTGAATGCGCGCGCCAAATGGATTACCGAAAAAAATTCGGAGTAACGAGAAACTGTGACCAGACTTTACATACATATATTTATCACTGCCAGCTATCAATGTGGAGGGAGTTAGAAACCATCAATTTATGACTTGAAATTAGAATATCCATCATATTCAACTACAAAAATCGGAGCAATGAAAAAATCATAACATTCCTATGAATGAATGAATGAACATTAAGCCGAAAGAAATGAGCATCATTAACCAGTCATCTCAGTTTTCAATCATCCCAGTAAATTATCAATCCTCTCAGTTGATCAATAATCTATGTAGGTTGATCAGTAATCTAGGTTCACCAGTAATGTTGATCAGTGATCTAGGTTGATCAATCGTCTCGATAAACAGACAATGATGATTGACAATGCAAAATCATTTTCATCGAACTCAGACTATCTTTCTCGTTTTAACATACTTACATAATTGAATAACGTCAAAAAAGTACCGAGGGGAACATTCATTACTACGATTAATGGTATAAAACATGTTAATCTTGTATCATGAGATCCTTGGCTTCCCGAATGAGTTCGGCTAATTTCTTGAATACCACGTATTTGACGTCATGAAACTTTCGCAGCGAAACATCGGGCTCAAATGTGACCATACGATGTGCCAATCGAGTAGGGCTTGATTGGTCAAAGCCAGTTGCCAACATGGCTGCCCCCACGGCCACAGGTTCACTACAGTCCGCTGTAAACACCGGCAGACCGAGAACATCCGCGTGTGCCTGAGCAGGTTCACATTATTCATTTGTAACACTAGAGGACGAGAAGGGGAGAGAAAAGTGGAATTCCCTTCTCTTTAGGTAGTTGGAAAAGTGCAGTGTGTTCCTTAAGGTGTAAGTAAAATGGCCTCAGAAATGCCAATAACACCCTCTTTGACGAAATACCCCTCCCTTTGGAGGTTTGGCTCGCCAGTGATTTGTAAGAATGATGAAAGAAGAATTTAGGTCCTGAAATTCTATCATATAAACTGTAGGTTTGAGCAGTTTATTTAAGCAAACCTGGACGTAGAACACATTCTTCTGCATACCACCACACAATGCAACACATTCAAACTTGTGGCCAGAATCCTGCAGAGTTTCCATGATTAAACGACTTGAATAGGCGAAGGCGTAAACATGACACAAGTAATAGATTGCCTTGGAGTGTACATCATTATTGTCTGGAAATAATTGTTGTTGTCAGCTTAACATCATCATCATCAATAATAATAACAACAACAACTACAACTACAACTACAACAACAACATCAACAACAACAACAACAACAACAACAACAACAACAACAACAACAACAACAACAACAACAACAACAACAACAACAACAACAACAACAACAACAACAAAAAGAGACATTCAATATCAACGAACTGACCATGCATCGTTAGATTGCCCATTGTCAAGCCCAGCACACCAGCTGTCATGTTCGGATCACTCCAAGGAGATCTGTTAAACATTTCGGACTAACTCACCTCACTCACTCACTCACTCCCACTCACTCACTCACTCACTCACTCACTCACTCACTCACTCACTCACTCACTCACGCACTCACTCACTCACACTCACTTCACCTGAACTTACCGATTACCGTGATAGTCGGGGTACACATGCATATTTCTACAGTGATCAGTCAAAACTTGCACACCATGTTGATTTCGGAAATCTTGCAGATGAGAGATGAGAAGAGTATGCTTTGACTCTACTTCGTCTGTTGTACACCTTAGTGAGTGAGTGAGTGAGTGAGTGAGTGAGTGAGTGAGTGAGTGAGTGAGTGAGTTAGTGAGTGATTGAGTGAGTGAGTGAGTGAGTGAGTGAGTGATTGAGTGAGTGAGTGAGTGAGTGGGTGGGTCGCCTGTCTAGTCGAGTGCGAAGGGTGCCGGCCTCAGAAACCGGCGGTCCTAATTTTGAAACCTGACTTGAGACAGATTCCGGCGCGTTGCTCTGGGGTTTCTGCCATTGCCCGTCAGTTTATTCAACTCTCTGGCCACTACGAAAACCCCATTCTGATATGGAGTTACTGTAGTTTGCCTTATGACTTCATTTAATGAAGATATCCAAGTAAAAAAAGGAAAAAAAGTGATTACATGCCTGAACAAGTGCTTGATGACTGCATCCAGACACGATCCCACAGCGCTCTGACCAGCCTCATTTAAGTAACTGTTTGGAAGAACGGCATTTTTGTACGGACCCCACACACCTAAAAGTGAGACAAAATATTTCAAATGTTATCGACAAAATATTTCAAATGTCACGAAGCTAACCAAAGATTATCAAGTCAACTCAGTTAGTGTGACATGCAGTATACAAAGCTGGCAGCAATTCTGTAACCATATAATAAGTGCGTTACGTGATGATTACCTGATATGAGTTGATTATCTGACCACCAACCCAACCATTTACAAAAAACGGCTTGCTGGCAACGGCCATATGGCAAGTTGACGTGCCCGCGATTATGGAGAGACACTCGGTTGCAGTCTCAATGATTGACGAATGGTGAAGATGCTATTAATATGTAAAAATATTGTAACAAGGTTGCTAATTAACAACAATTGAAAGTTAGTTTACTACAGTAATAAAGAAGAAGCAAACTTTGCAGGCAGCAGCCAGAAGATAGAGAGCTCCGGCGTGTGCGTCAATCAGACCTGAAATACGAACATTCTTGCAATCATATAATATCAATCCGTAGTCAAATATGTACTTGCGAAAAACTATTCTGAAGAAATAAAACAATTAACATTGTAGTAAGTTTTGATTAACCTAGAGCCACAGGTGTACCCAGTGGTAAACCCAATTCCGCAGCGGCTCGTTGATTCAAGCCCTCCTTGATCAGGGTGCCTGGCTGCTGAACCCGGTCGAATCCAACCAGCGATGGTCGATCAGCTATTGTGGGCAGACCGATGTCACGCCAGAATGATACTGAACCAAGACATGTCAGATTGACTATCTGATTAAATGATTGACTGACAAAAAAACATACTCAGCTATTTCAACACGGGTAATGAGATTATTGAGATCATAAGTCACATGTTATCTAATCCAAGATTAAATTTCCTATAGATTTATTGTACTAACAATCGTTTGGCTCTCCGGTGTATCCCCATTTGCAGACAAGTGTGCATTGTGATCTGAAAGCATCAATAACTGAACGAGCATTCATATAACCAGTTATTATACCTGGTATCACATCCAGTAGCTCTGAACGTGAGAAAGTCAGTCAGGTCCATGAAATATCCAGTAGATTTGAACACTTCCGGCTGGTTTTCCGACAACCACAGAATTTTGGGTGGCTCCATTTCAATCGACATCTGGCCACCTGAAACGGATAATGTCTGATCCTGATGTACAGGGTGAACCGAGGGTGACTATAGGGTGATAAAAGGAATGGTATGAAATTGTAATCATTGATCATACAGCTCGTTGCTTTTATATTTTAATGTTTTAATTCGTTGTTGATATGATTCGATCGTTTTTAAGAATACATATACGTCGGTAATCAGACTGCACCGACCTACATACTTGAGCACGTCATGTTGGGTGTCATTTATACGTTGAGTCTGCTGCCCGGCTCGATGGTCCATCCACATTATTATGTTCGTGTTCTGATTGGAGTTCATGATGTTCGGAGAACCTGGTATTGGTCAGTATATGTATCTCGATACTAAAATGGATTTCTATTTGGTACACTGGTCTTACGTTATCTAAGTGTAATGTAGAAAATGACAAATCCCCAAACTTCCAGAACGCGTTGCAAAACGCGATTTGAATTTGAGCTCCGGGAGCTGAAAACTTACTGGGTAACAAGATACTCTGCGATAGGCTATATCGGTCCCCAAACCCTGGATAGTTTATACACATAGCTCACCAAACCAACTGCATGACTCACCATCTTCTTTGAGCAATACCAGTGAGCACGTGGCATCGAATCCAATGCCCAGTATCTGCTCACTCTCCTGCTCACTCATCAACTCCCTCACACATTCACAGACTGCTCGCCAGATCTGCTCACCGTTCTGTTCGTACCAACATTCCGTGGGTGAAACTCGAATCGTCGATACCTTTGTTTTAATGAAACTATTATGCTTGGAAATATCAGGTCCGTACATATATATAGTATTCTATTCTTCTTCGTTTACACTCATTCATTTTGTTACTCTTCATTCTTACTATTTATATTATTATTGCAGTGAGTGATTTAGCCGGTACTGAAGTGTGCCTATAGCTCAATCAAGAAGTGTATCAGGTGGTTAATCTAGCCCTTGCCAGGTACGGTTTGTTAACCTGAATGGGTCGTGAGGCAGAGGTAATGATGGCATTTTTGGATGTGTGATCGGCCGGAGTAACGAGTACGGCCCGACAACTATGACTGCCAACGTCGATCCCGATGTACGACATCTCATACAGTGGTGGGTGGTGAGATCAACACTTACAATAAGAAA
The DNA here is from genome assembly GCA_964036265.1 of Daptonema setosum. NCBI lineage: Eukaryota > Metazoa > Nematoda > Chromadorea > Monhysterida > Xyalidae > Daptonema > Daptonema setosum. Next base: position 17,129,348 of record OZ038443.1, read on the forward strand.
ACTATTGTATTTGTTTACAATAATATTTAAAAGTTTCGTTTTTGTGATAGTTAGGTTGCGAACTAAAGCGTAATGTGTAGAGTGTTGATAAAATAAATCTATGGTGTATAACCGTGTTATCGGCAGAACATTTATATCGGCGATTTTATACACAGACCAGCGTATGCAGGGTTGTGTTCACCACTGTGTTGAAACCATCAACCATAAGTGTTTGTTTATATTCATTTTTTATTGTGCCAAATTATTCAACTAATTATTGACATAATCGTGCTCGTGCACATAAATAGTGTACTGGTATCCGCTTCAAAATAATTCACACTATCTTGTAGATAAATTGCTATACACCTGTTCTGTTACACGTCAAATGTGCAATTGAAATTTACAAAGGAAACTTACATTAAGTCAGGAAATCATTTTACACAAATTCACATCACAGTTGGGGTTAAAATAACCGAACGAAAAATACGCATTAACAAGCAGCCATCATACTGTATATTTGTCTTTAGTAGGCACTTTCAGTGACAGAGTTGGCATGGCAGTAGTTCCAACCATTGAGAAAATGGGTTTTTGCGTAATTTTTTCAATTATAACAATATTACAAAATCTTATAATCAAGCACTACACAGCATGGCTTTGTCCTATATATAAAATGTTTAGCTGATGGATAATGCTTGGATGAATATTTCTATAAATAGACAAGACAAAAATGCATAAAAACAGAGAGACGCACTAACACATAATTATTTCAAATAAGCTTGCAGAAAAACTACTGAATTGTTGCATCCACTGAACCACAGCCACTTATCAAGGGTGGCCTTCAGGGGTGGGGAAAACTCATAGGAGTGATAATGTAAAGTCAAAACAATTATTAGAAACTTGAACAAAATTCGTTCACTATTCTATAAATCAGATAAAAATCTCCAAATAAATGTATTTATGTTAAACTTTTTTTAATTATTGAAATATTACTGTTATCGTATTGGGACGAGCAACATCTCAATTATGCAGCACGATATCAGTAACAGTAATTACAATTAATAGTATAAGAACACTACATAAGTAAACATTATAAGTTAACTGGCATCGAATAACATGAAGGAGAGATCCAGTCGACGAGCCAAAACTATTCCTTATAAAAAATGGGCACTATGACTATTTTGGAGCTTAATAAAGCGTGAACATTAAACAATCTTAAAAAAAGCAATGATAATGAAGTAAACAAATGCCTACACGAGAAAAATAATACACTACGTCCGTTTTTATAAGTACCTCTAAAGTCTAAATCAATGCAAAAATCACATGAAGAATTCACCGGAGATGATTTGGACATTTATTCATAAAAAACACCCATGATGGTGAACAACTTTTGTCCGAACCGAAGGTGAATCAATTTTTTATGTAAAAAACTATATTGGAAATTTTTTCTCGTGCAGGCATAAGTTAACACAATTTAGTTGATAAAATGAAGATAGAATTTCAATCTCAATCGACACCGGCAAAAATCTCCGCATTTTCAATAGCACAAACGAGTTTCTCTCGAAGGTCATGATAAGACTGATAAGGAGGCAGATCGATGCGGTTGAAGCTGAAATACAACAATAATGGGCGCAAACCATATAGCACATTTATGAAATATTATTTCACATGCTGGAGAATTCAAGAAAGTCTTAAAAATCATTTCAACATATACCATTGTACAACTCCAATTTGTACAACTTACAAATTTCGGTTTGTTGGTTAAAGAACCGAAAGGTTTCGACAAGAGGCTTATTTAAATAAGCACTGACGGAATTTCAGAAGTTTCGATAAGTATGTTCAACTGCGACCCGTCGAGACAATACGTACTATATGCGATACTCTCTCACCTAGTGACTCATTCAGTGACTGACTGTATGGCTGACTTAATCATACCGTAATGACTCATTAATGCCTATTACCAACCAAGTATGAGCCCTTGGCAACATATCAGGTGCTCCCCACTTCTCGATGGTGAACCACTGCAGTCCACTGCTGCCATACAATTCACGGAATCCATTCATGGGCACTCGCGATGTGCCCGTGACGAACTGCAGCAGTCGTGACCGGGTCTCGTTGTCAAACGTTAAAATGCACTGCAATTTGTATTGTAATATGTATCAGTTCACACCCATATTTTCAAGACACTTCATTGCAAACAACAAGTACCTCCGATTGTGTTACCGTATTTAGAAAAATTAGTAACCTTCCAGAAGTTTTGAATGACCGGATGGTTAGGTCCGTATCCACCCTTGTAATTGGTGTGATCTTTCCAGTCTTTTACGTCGATCTTTTGCAGACCACATAGCAGCAGCTGAAATTAGCTGAAGTTATTATGGTGAATCAGTTTAGTGAAGATCCAATCGAACGATAAATAGTAGTACCCTTTTTTCGAATCTCCCTTAAATGACGTAACATAACTCAAAACCAAGAATATGATAAATCAGTGAAGTAAGCCGAAAACATAGGCAAAGATAAGAACACATGAAGCGCCCAACTTCCAACTCATTAGCATCGAATATCTGCATCAGACTGTCAGGTATGAGCTCACGTACACCCGCCATTATATGAGACATCTGGTCGTTGACTCGTGACACGAAACGATACCGGATAATCAGACTGAAATCAACATTGTCAACAATTAATGCGACCATATATCAACTATGTACTAACCAACTAAATATATATATATTAACCAATATTGTCAATCAGGGGTGGGCCGGGTTTTTTGGCGTTTTGCAGGGGGTGGGGGGGTAGAATTTAGAAATCTCAGTTTACCCCCCCCCCTACCCCGAAAAGTGGGGGGGGTAAGGTCGGGTAGGGGGGGGGGGGGGGGTAGAAAATTTTTTTTCGCAAAAATGCCTTGTTTTTTGCTTGTTTAAATCTTCTATTATAAGGTATAAACATCACATGTACCGGTTTTTTCAGGTTTTAACCAAGAAAATTGACCCAGAAAACGTGTTTGTTCGAAAAAAAATTCTCACAGCCAAAATTTTTTGAAAAATGAGCCTCAAAATCGAGGTTTTGAGGCCGATTTTCTCAAAAATTCCGAGTAGGGGGGGAGGGGGTAGGCGACCTAAATTTTTGTCTAGGGGGGGGTACTACCCGCCGACCCTGAAAAGTGGGGGGTAACCCCCCTGCCCCCCCCCAGCGGCCCACCTCTGTTGTCAATAACTCAATCAAAACGGTGCTGAATTGTACTATGCAATGTTTGCTAATATTGTCCATAACTCACTTAAAACGTCACTATACTATCAATTGCACTATGCAATACTTGCCAATCTGGCATACTACCAGGGTTTGTAAAATAAATAAATAAATGAAAACTGGTATTTTCTTTTTTTTTATTTAATTTTTTTTTCGTGAAATCATGGAAATTTTCAGGCACACATGAGTTGCGTGATCAATTTCGTGAGTTGCGTGATCAATGTCTTACTTGCCTGCTGGAACTGCTTTACTTTGGTATTGAGGTGAACAGCCAGAGTTTAACATAAAAAAATATTTTGGGTTGGGTGTGCGTTTGTGAAAAAAAATCCTTCCTTGAAAAAAAATCTGCAATTTTTTCATTTCGGCACTTTTTTATTTTCCAAACTTTGCATACTACCAACTCGATGTATTCCTGTTTGTTGTCATCATTCACGGATATATCAGCACCACCCGGTTTCAGCTCACGCGTCTGCATCGAGCCGAAAACCTCCTCGTCCACCTCGAATTTCAGATCCAGTCTGAAAATGGTAAAAACCGATAAAAGTAAGCTACATTTCAGATTTCATTGGGTTGATTCACATATATGGGGTCTTAAAATTTATCAAATACCAATTGAACCTAATTAAAAAGCTAAAAAAATCACTTGGTAAATGATGTTCATTAACAACAACAACACGACTATTATGCGCACTAATAGCGACTAACTCGGTCGGATCGTTGTCAGCAATCCAAATGAGCGAGTTGTAGTACTCGCTGTCCACCGATTCCATATCGGACAACGTAATCGCCTTACCCAGCATCATCTTGTAGAACGGACGGATGAAGAACGCTGAAAAGTACAACATTTAACAACTATAAACAATTTTAAGTTCAACATTTTCCAAGTTTAGTAGAAATTAGGCAGCTTGTCAATCAAGAGAACAACATACATAAACAGAATCACATAAACAAAAGAATGACAAGACTAACCGTCGAGCATCTTTCCATGGAAGAGGGCGATGCCCATCACACGACCGACGAACTTGAAGTAGGACAGGTGGTCCTCGTTGCAAACACCCGAGTTCGGGTTTATCTGCAGCGTGTAGTTGTCCCTGAAACAATAAACACAACACAATTATGTATTATCATCATCACATGATTCAAAAGTTCAGCACTCTACAAATAACTTCGGTTAACTAAACAATTGCGTAGAAAATTATAAACATCGGTGAATTATCCTTATCATATGATGATAAATATTAGGGAGCACGGCCTGATTAACTCAAGGTACTAACACGGCCGAATACTCGAATAGTCCATAATAAGGATTGAATATTTCGTGGGACAGCTGGAAGAACCACTCTCGAGCGACACCACCGTAGTCGAGGCCTGTCTGAAAGAGTACAATCAATAATATTTGGTTAATTCATATTAAACTTAGCTGTTAAACATTATAACACGAAGATGGTAAAACCCGTCCAACCCCAAAAATTCTTTTAAATTAAAACCCACCTCGCCGTCGAAGTCAATCCAGAGATGGTACTTGAGTACGTCGACCTTGTCTGATGGCACTGCCATAATGGCGCGGAATGAATCCTGTTAAAATAATACACACACAACAGTGGAGATACTACTAATCACCGTTACATCAAAACCAGTTTGATAACCAATTGAAAGTCATCAACAATGCATAGTAAATCGATTAAAAACTCAGGCAAACGAAGAAACGAGAGCCAACATTGAGAATGTTATCCCGTCGCACGTGAATGTCGAACTTTTGTTTACCCGCTCCAGGCTGACCCGGGGCAGGACCGGGGGGACGCACCTATATAGACATATATTTCATTAAATAATAACTTATCAAGATATCACACACACAACAATTTGCTTAAACAACAATTTGTGAAACAATGATGTTTACACTAACCAGATGCGACCTGAAGTACTCGAATTTGCGTTTGTAGTCACGCGAGTACGGTACGGCCGGTCCGGCAATCGACTGGTTATAAAAGCGCGGATCCTCCCACTGTGTGGTGCGCAGACCTGAATTGTATGAATTGCAACGCACTGTTAAATTATAAATTACCAATTTCAGTAGATTCTCAGCACCAGATTTCAGCAAAATCTAAAACCATTCAATGTTGTAACAAAGTTAGAATTGATAATAAATGTGAAAATCACTAAACCAGCAGGCATTTCAAAAATGTGTCATGAAACAAAGAGCACAATCAGAGGATGCCACCAACTGTGATTAATAAAGAATATGCGTCCATCTGTGTGTTTTCGTTCCTCCCATCCTGGCGGCAGAGGACCGATATCGTCCACCTGGTGTTTGCTGCCCGATGCTGGCTTTTTGGCTGGTACTGTCGTTAGCTTGCCCGTGCGAGGATCACGCTAAAATACCGATTTGGACACGCCACCATTTTTATGCCCATAATACTTTTATAAAAAACCAGATCACTCATTCACAATTCCATACCCAGAACAACTCAGTTATATCCACTGAGAGTAATTCAAATCAAATATGATAAGCAATCACTGATTTTCATTCAAAGTACCCACATATAACTCAGTTATTTCCTGTCTAAAAATAATAACTCAATAAGTCAAACAATACAAAAAAGTCGCTGATTTTGCGTTTGCATAATATAAACTCAGTTATTGAATAACTCACCCACGTAGTTGTCCGATCGGCGTGATTGATAAAGAACTTCCTGCCAGTGGGTGCCACCTGCATCTCCCAACCGGCAGGCATATCACCTTCTCCGTCGTCCTCGATCCACTGCGCCACCTCTTCTGACGTGTCCTACGATACAACCATGTGGTTTACAATCAGAATTTTCAGTAAATATGTAGGTGATGCAAGCAAAATCAATAAAGTTTAGCTTAAAGAAGTATTCGGTTCCAAATGCTTCAAAACACGGTCTTTATACAACATCACTATAACGATACACTAACTACGGGCCTTAGGTATAGTAGAACTGATAGAACGTTTACAACATCTGGCAAATTATACAGTTAGTAATTGATTAATATAAATTGCAGTACCTATGACAGCCATCAGGTATATAAAAACTGGACTCGGTTTGGAAAGGTTATCATGAATTAAGTTAAATTTACATAATTACATCTACATGGACTGCCGAATCGGATTTAGATACATAGATTGCTAAAGGCTCTCAGAAACATAATTTTCTATCCGAAAGGACAACAAATTAAAGGTAAGGTAAAACAAAGTTAGGCACGCACAAGACACATGAAAAACATACCTGATGTTCGGGCTGCAATGCAAGCAAGTTTCAGTAAATTTGTGAGTATGTTTCAAATATTTAATCCAAAAATGTGAATGCCAACCGAGTGTGAAGACATAAATGATGAATTTTGCTGCGACCCGCGTGCATAACTGGCAGACAGGGCATTGGAGAGCTGGAAGCAAATCAGCAAGCATACGTGGCCGGTGATGTAGAACACATAACCATTGGAAACATCACATGGTATTAAATCCCATGGTATTATTGTAGAAGTGATCAATTAGCGTGAAAACATGAAGTTGAGAAGATTTTGTAGAGAATCTTTGTAGTCAAAAAATTACCAATCGGGTTTTAACTTAGATTTATTTAGATTTTTTTAAATAAAGTGATTGTTTAGTAGATGTATAAAATTTGCTTGATTCAAACTACATCTTTCGTGTATCTATACTCAGTCAGTTGATCGTACGGGCCTTAACTTTACTTATATCCACACACTTCTTTTAAAATATTTCTCTTATGCAATAATGCTTTCGCAAAACGTCTTTTCTTGAAAAAGAAACTGCGTAAGTTTGGTGTTTTGTAAGTTGAAATCAACAAAGTGGGCACCTGGATAAAATTTAACAGAACGCCTCAGCTTCATAAATGAGATAGACCATATTATTACTGTGCAGTACAATGGGATACAGTGTGTGCCAGATAACGTACAGGTTATAACTAACGGCCTCGACTTCGCTGTTGAGGTGTTCACCAGTGTTGGCAGCCCCTGCGACTGGTGCGGCCGTCTGGTTCGTTTCCCAGCGCTCGCGGAAATCATCGCGTTGACGTTGCCAGATTTGCGATGAATTCTGACGTTCGTAAGTACGATTCTCCCTGTAACAATAAAGAATAACATCAACAACAACAACAGAGAATAAAAACAGTGTGTAATACCAACGGTGTATTGGTAGCATCCGGTGGTGGCCGATGCCATTGAGTAGTCCGATCCACGTGATTCACGTAGAATATTCTGCCATTGTTGTCCGTACGTTCCTCCCAACCAGAAGGCAACGGATTCTCTGGTGCTGTTAGACTAGTGGTACGATTCACTGGTGCTGGAGCTTCTTCGGTAGCCGCTGAAAATCAGGACACTGAATCTTTAGTGAATTTCACTGTTGAAATCTGAAACGCTTAACTGTAGATAAAGAAATATTATTAATTTATTACTAATTTATAGATATAGGTGTAGGATGTAGCCATTCAACTGTGTTATCTGAATGATTGGGTATGTTTGATGACTAAACCAACTAGTAGATCGACGACTCGCTTGTGCAGCTAATTCACTCGAAGTTGGCAGTGTCTCCCACGACTGCTGAAACAAGTTGTTTAGTTAGATTCAGATAAGTATTGAAACAGGAACTATATGATTATGTTTATGTACATATCTGAATCAGATTAATGATTATTTAAATTACTCGCAGACACCAACATTGGCAGATGTCGAGCTATCGTTCTCCTCATCTACCTGACCTTCATTCAGGTACGACAGGGCCAGTCGCAGTTGACCGCGGACACGAGACCGATGACTGTAACAAAATAGTTGATGACTGTAACAAAATAGTTGATGACTGTAACAAAATAGTTGGATGAATAAACCAAATGGCAGAGACTTCAATAAAATAGTTGATGTGACTGAAACAAAGAGTGGATGACTGTAACAGAGAGTGGATGACTGTAACAAAGAGTCGATGACTGTAACAAAGAGTCGATGACTGTAACAAAGAGTCGATGACTGTAACAAAGAGTCGATGACTGTAACAAAACAGTTGATGACTGTGAAAAATAATAAGCATATCGATTCCATAAAATTCATTGAGTCAGTAAAATGAACTGTACCAACGTTCTGGGTCGGAGAATGAGATCGCGCTCTCTGATGGGTCGTCCAAGACGTTCGGTGGGCACGTGCATGTGAACCAGGTCACATTCAACAGAACCCAGGAAGTCATCGCGTGTCTTGAAAGCAGTTGTTGTAATGTAAGTAAATGATTCAGTAAGTGGGTGAGCAAGAGAATATGTTAGCAGGTGAGTGATTTCAAGTTAGTGACTCAGTACGTGAGCGGTTAACTATGAACGGTCATTCAGTAACTATTGGGTATCAAGTGAGTAGAAGATATTACCGATCGATCGAAGGAGCGAATACCCTAATCAAAAGTTGAATTTGAGTAGTCTGTGGTTGATGAATAACTGAAGGAAAAATCACAGCGGATAACAAGTCAACGAGTGAATAACAGTGTAGGTCAACTTTTAAACCGCTTCGTTCGGACTTATTTCCTACGTAACCGTCTTCATCTTTTATAAAAAATTCTGATCTTCACTGGTCATGATAGATATTTTGTGCACAAATCAAGAGTAACCAACAATTCGATTTTCATCGAACACCTCGAGCAGCACCCGACAGTTGGACGGATCAACCCGAAAAACAAACTCCTGGTTCCAGACTGGGTTAAGCGACTTCTTTATTGTCGTGGTCTGTACCTTATCAATCAACGTCTCGCCTTGCAGAAGACTCACTGCCACATACGGATCACTGAAATGAAGTTTTTTTGAAACCATAAAAAGCAATTATGTCTTGAAGTCTTCATTGCATTTACAGACACAAATTGATTGATTGATGACCAACCTGGCACCGAATATATCTTTCTTGGCCAACTCCACGCCTCTGACCACTCGGACGCGCAACTTCTTGGTCTGAAATTTTAGTATTTTGTTGATCAGTTATAGAACTCAATTGATTCACTCACCTGAAATACTGAATGAATGAACCAACATTTGGTGTTGCAGCATCCAGTCCATGAACACTCGAATTTGCAGGCATTGTTTTGTTCTGAAAAAGGGTTTTGTTTATTTCAAATTATTCAATCATTCAATGAATGAATCTACATGATAAAACCCTTGAATTGAATAAAATTCAAATTCAAAGTACTAGCCAATGAGTGCTGAGGGCGGAGCTTACAAGTTACAACTCCCTTTTGATTGGCAAGCCCGCTATTCTGATTGGCCAGTCAAATTCAACTTCTGACTGACGGTGCTGACTGACGGTGTAGTCTAAATATAGCTTGGTCAGTGTTTCTTGTTTTCAAAAATACATTTTGTAAGTAAGGTACGCAAGTATGCAAAGAACTTTGTTTTTGTACATTGTCCACATTGTGATGTGAAGAATAATTAAAAAATTTCGAAAATTTGAAATCGCGCCAAGAATATATTTGAATTCAAACTGCGCGCCAAAAAGTAAAAAAAGAAGAAACCCTGGATAGGCTATACACCCGTATTTTCATGTCGATTGAAATATGGGTTTCCGTTTTCCTTTCCCATTTTTTCTTTCGAAAAAACCTAAGACTAGAGCGCCTACTTATCCAATCAATAAATAACCCTCTCCTGAAATAGATTTATTGCTTCAACATTTTCGATAGATTTATCGAAGATAATAATCCCTCGTTCTTAGACATTATAGTTGATATAAAAACACAAAAAAATCTAAATGTGTGAACCATCTCACTCTTTATTGGGTTCTGGCATGGCAGTGGAGGTTCTAAGGGTTTTATTTTAGTTATCTGGTATGGCTTCATGCGGTTGTGCTGTCATTGAATCAAAATATTAATTTTTATATGCGTAACAAACATGGAACGGTAGCAGTAAAACCAGTAAGAACGTTCACATGCACTAAGAATTACACGCTTCGTCTTCCGTCTATGATGGACCGCCTGCACGCACTACACCACCACAGGCCAGCCAAAACCAACACTACTGAAATGTTGCACGTGTAAACGTAATGTTTCACGGTTGGAACGCTAGAAGAACGCAGGGTGACAGTAAAATCTGGTCAGGAAAGTCATATAAAAAAGTTTTCAGTTGCCTGTTGCCTATTTCCCATTATCATAAGCATTCTGCTCTGAATCTCTTATAGAATAAGACAAAATTTGGCGGCATTGCATATTTTGAAATAAAGCGAGTATGACTGCTGCTGCTCATGACATGACAAAACGAGAAGCAGAAAAGCTGTAAACTTGAAGGAAGGCACCTGAAGATATGGGCGTTGCCGCGTTGGGTTGGCCGAAACTTGGGGCTTCCTTACGGCAAATGTAAGAACATGGCCAATCCAACCGAACGAACCATAAAAAGAACCAAACTAAGAATAATAGATTAATGTATCACGGTCATATAAATTCCTTTTTTATGAATATATTCTAAACAAAGTTCTGCTGACGTACGCCCATATCATATAATCACGAGTGAATATGTGTAAATAAAGCAAATATGGCGTCACGAGGCTAAAGACTGTTCATCTAAGCCAACGATTCTGAAGTAAAGCACACAACGAAAAAAAAACGAAACAACTGCGTAGTCTACAAAAACAAACAAAAAAATTACTCCACACCACACACTGATTTCTGTTTTAGAACTAAATTCTTGTTTCTGTTCTGATTTTCCATGGGGACAAAAGGAAATAAAGACGTATAACTTTTTCTTTCTGTTACAAAATAATTTACCCTCATTTTAATCTAACTCAATTTATATTAATTAAACTTGTTTAGCATACTTAATGAAGTCTTGTTAGACACTGCGAAAACACGCAGAATCGAAGTTTATGTCATTGCACATTATTTCCCAACCAATCTGTGCATATATAATCCTATATATATCTATGTACATACTTTCATCTTCCTATACCGTTGTGTTCATCGGAAACGCGTCCGCACTCTGGCGGACGAGCGAGTCCTCCAAAGGGATTGCAACTTCTTCAAAGAGGGGGAATCTTTTAGAGCATTCTACCTACACCGTATAGGGAACAAATTCTACTTAAAAAAACGCCAAAGAGGGTGGAATTCCATTTTTCGTTCTTTCCCCGTTCGCCAGTGCGTCCACATGATGCGAATGAGTCATTCTGTAGTTTTTTATGAATACGTTTCATACGATTTTTCTCTGCGACACACAACGGATATTTTGGTACGGCTAAGAGCGCGGTTCAGACTCCTCTTGAAAAAAGTTCCAAACTTCTTTGTGGTAAAAAATTTCGTAACTCGTAAAAACTAAACTGGCTTCCAACTCAGAATGTCGAAACTTTTTTGAGAATTGTTTTATGTTTTCATGAAGTTAACAGCTAAAAAAGTTCTAAGACTCTCCCTAGACGACTGAATATAATGAGCCATAAACAGGAAGGAACGTTTGGAACATACCCAACGAGTTTACTATAAAACGTAATAAAAAGAGAAGTAAGATGCACATGAGCTGAGATGATGAAACGAATCAAGGTTTCGCAGAATGTAAAATGTTAGAGATTATACATGTAGTGTAGCATGTGATTAACAAACATACATATTTCGTATATACGGTCATAACGCAAGTCGCAAACAAAACTAGTGCTCCGCGTGACAACTGGTATAAAAACACTATAAAAACAGGCTGTGTTGCAAACGTTTGCCTTACGCTCCTACGCTCTGAAAAGATACGGATTTTTTTCAATGGTTTATGCATGCATAATTGAAAAATTCATGGTTGCATACATTAAATGCGTGGTTGAAAACATAACTTAGTATAAGTCATAATTATATACGTTCAGTATGGTTAAATAAACGCAATAAGAATGTTACGGATAAGAAATCAAATCTAAATTAAAAACGGTTGTGTTGAAACATCAATGTTTGTTGGCATCCTTTTCAGCAAGTATGTATGATACAAACCTTTATGGTTTCATGCCCGTGAAATGTAAACAAACACAAGTTGCACCACTATCAGCATTGGAGTGGAGCTACTGCTCATAGTACAATATGTATCTTACATATTAAGCAAAACGAAATTTCGATAAGTATAAAGGAATCTTAGAAGAGTTGGTAAAACTATCATAACTGAACTGATATCTAGTCTATCTAACTGATAAACTTTTTATCTCCTAAAGTTTCGATTAACTATTCCTAATATGCATACTATGGCACAAATGCCCACGGGACAAAATTTATTATGTTTTTTACTTTTGTTTTATTACAAGACTCGAATCAGCTGGTTTTGTGTAAATTAGGTTATTCATGTTGCAATTTTTATACAGATTTTAACGTCAGAGTCTGTAAATCCTATGGATTTTTTTCACTAGTCCACTTCAGTGTGGTTTCATTATGTTGTTTGCAACAATTGTAACAAAACACAGTGTCAATACCATTTAAGTTCCCTCTCGTATGAAGTTTTTCTAACATTTTCCCTCAACGTAAGTATTCTACTTATCTCAACGATGATCAGAGCCTGGAGATGTGAACCTTGGCATAGGAAGGCACATATATGGATGTATTCTATCCTCTCCAGAGTAGTTTGACTTTGACATTGATTATAAATGTGACTTGATAAGACATGTGTGCCAGCCAGCTAACCATGTGTTGTGTTGTGACATGCCCAGTACACAGCTGCATGCATTCATGTGCTCTGTGCAAGCCTTACTTACTAGCATGTATTCCAATAACACTACGTCACATTGGATACGTGAACGTGTAAATAGATAAAGAAATAAATGATGAGGTTCGGAAAAAAGCCTTGACTACCTTCGTATTTTCATCCATTCCAAGAATGTGTTCCTTCTGCTAATAGTTTTCCGACAAGGCATTGTGATGTTTGTTGGCGCTGGCACGCCCTGCATGCATGATGCCACACACACGCACATGCATGTACGAAGCATGCGTGCACTATGCCACATACTACCAGCTAACCACGCGTATTTCCGTCCTTATTATTATACTGCTATATCGGAGCAAAAACAACAAATCAGCAAATACAATTGAATATAACATATTATAATTTACTTGTACTATGGGTACGTGAACACACTCACTTTTTGATACGATTTCAACAGGTTACAGATCACTTACTTCTTTTCCCATAGAACATTTTGAAATTATTCTCAGTGATTTTCAGTCCAGCTACAAAAGTTTGATTTGTCACCACGAGCTGTTTCCCCTTAATTCAATTCATATGAATATAGCTTCAAAGCGTTTTCATCCCGGAGAAATTCCACTCGCCGACTTTAGAAACATTTCAATGCATTAGTTGCTCAGTTATGTACATATCTATTATTATTTGTTCAATGATTATCTACGTGCATCAAAACTGTTTGATCGACGATTTTCCTTCCCATTTGCTCATCTACATTTGATCAATTTATTATATCTGCTCAGTCCATGGCATTCCTTTCCCGGTAGTCACTCATTCGTTGTATAATCCGGCGTGAAATTGAATATACGGGCCACAACATCGGGTACCATGACCATATATACCACTGTACTCAATCGTCTCCCACGCTCTGTTCCGACTGGCCGTCATCTAATTACTTAGCTCTCATTTGATTTCCTGCTGTTGTCCGAACTAGTGATTCGAGATTCGAAGAGGAAAAACAAAAACTAATTCCACTTTATATACCGGTGCAGTCAGATGGTCAACAATCAACATTGAGTATCAACATGGTATTGAACACAAATAAAAAAAAATGACGGTTTCAGCTACAATAGCTGACTTTTTTGAAAATTTTGAAATGCTCGAGCATCACGTTTTACGTTTTCGTTTCATGTTCTGCATTTAGCCATGTTATACTTTGGAAATGACATGCGGATTCTTATTGCCTTCGTTAACGTCAATCACCACAAAAAAATTATAGAAAAATAATTTGTATGGTGTAGCTCGCGGTGGCAGGTGTGTGTGGCCTGTGGCCAGTAATTACAGTGCATGTTGTAGGGCCATATTGAGTTACGAGATGGTCACCAGCCAGCAAGCCAGGCCAGACCGTAAGCCACCTTAACACTACGATCACAATTCATTATTGAAAACAACATTTTTGTATGTACGGTCCGAGTTTTTTATAAAAAGTTAGCTGACACTTGTTTTTGCACCCATGTCTCTTCGTAACACTTTTCTCACGCATAGTTGAGCTTCCATATTTTTTTACCGAAAATCGCATTCTAAACTTCGCATTCGTTAACCTAAAACATGCAAGTAAGCTTCTTGAGTTTTCGCATGTCAAAGTTTCATATAATCAAATAATGGGTTTCCAAGCATTATGATGATTACAACCCATCATTCCATGCGTCCAACCATTATTTCTGTCGTGGATAGTCTATCCTGTTCTGTTGGCATTTTTTTGAAGAAATATTCTAGATGTTGTTTGTATTATGAACCGTATCTCAACCTGATTATCAGAAGCAAAATACGTATAGTCGGCGATGAATTACTCTGAAGCCGAAACACGATAATTTTTTTCATGTCCACCAAACTTTTGCAAGAGTGAAACATACAGTTGGTTATGCTGGCAAGTTATACATATTTTGATGCAATGAAAAACTTTCTCTCTACGAATTCTAAGTACATTCAACTCAACTCATCAATTTAGCTACAGGACCGTGGCCTGTCATATTTATATAAAAAATTTCTTGAATAATTTTTCAACTGTCTTAGATTTTTGAATAGTTCATTATAATTTACAATAATTTTTCCGCTAAGTTCCCACCGCAATTTTTTTATAAAACAGACAATATTTCTGTTATTTTACATTGTTTTCCATTCTCTGACGTCTAAAGTACATACATGTATGTTGGTCAGTTTTTACTGGCACACACTCCTTTTATTTGCGCGTCCAGTGTAGTGTACATGTAAATAATGGGGCTAATGGTCTATTAGAAAAAACAGTCTAACCTACTAAGAGAACGAGAAGAAAGAACAATCTAACTTATGTTTTACTGAACAGTAACTTATCGGCTACCAAACAAATATACGTGTACTTACATTTACTGTACAGTGAACATGGAATGACATTAAGCTCTGACAGTATTCGATGCATGGTTACGTAAGTAAAATGTCTTCTTAGTCCGCAATTTTCGTCCAACTTTCCATGGGAAGCGAAATCCGCAATAATGGTCCTCATTTGCTGATCACAAGGAAAATTCCATGCTGTCTTGTCTTGTGGCTAATTTTGAAGGATAACGAATACTGTAATGGCGCACTATATAATACAATAAGTATATATAGAAGAGAGAGTGGATAAAACCGTCAGCTAATTCACTTGTCAATGCTGATATATAAAGTGCTTAATCAAATTAAATTGTAAACCAAAAATTAAGCGTATTGTCGACAGTAAATATCTGGCAATCTGATAGGTCAGGCAGGCATACGTGGTCGTAATCCGTTATTGACTGTAGGCACTAAAGTCGAGCGAACCGTCGCGCTAAAACAAGCTACATACCATTGCGGTTACAAGGATTGACTCAATCTTAATTTTTTTCTAAAAAAGTTAAGTTGCGGTTATTGCCCAAAATGATAACTAAAACACAAACATACAGTACTTCGTCGTTCTATGGTTTCTGAAAAACATGTAATGTTGGGTCAACAACAAATGTAGAGTACGTAGATGAACCCAACAATCGAGTACGGTATAGCCACCTGATATGAGTGTGTTATTAGCTGCCTCAGGATGTGACGTTACTGCCATGTATGTATGTATTGTATGTATGTCATGTACTGGCACCGTAAAGGCAATGTCATATCCTGCGCCTTGCTTGTATTTTGTTTCCATACTTGATTCGCCATTCCACAATTAGTATTATCTATATGTAAGTTATAAGATAAGAATTCTGAACCAAGTGACTTTGAGCGACATTTTTGTGAAATGATATGTAGTCTGTTTTTCTAGATTTTATATGTTGTGCATTATAATTAATCAAAATGTTATGACTCTCCATGTCCCTATTTGCAGAAACATTCACAACACCCAAACATCGCCAATCAAAACACAATGTGAACCCCCGTCAGGTTGATTCGGCTCAAAATGCTGCAACTATAAACCAGGCCCAAATTAAATAACAATCAGGGAGTAAATATTATAATTATAATAAACACTTACAACGCCAAACATTTCAACCAGAAACAAACCAATATGGAGGCGATTTTATTGAAGATCATCAATGAGTCGTCGACCAAGCATTGTAACCTGAAGCAGTTGGCCACAAAGATACATGGTTTGTTGTTGTTGTTGTTGTCGTTGTTGTTGTTGTTGTTGTTGTTGTTGTTGTTGTTGTTGTTGTTGTTGTTGTTGTTGTTGTTGTTGTTGTTGTTGTTGTTGTTGTTGTTGTTGTTGTTGTTGTTGTTGTTGTTGTTGTTGTTGTTGTTGTTGTTGTTGTTGTTGTTGTTGTTGTTGTTGTTGTTGTTGTTGTTGTTGTTGTTGTTGTTAGTGTTGTTGTTGTTGTTGTTGTTGTTGTTGTTGTTGTTGTTGTTGTTGTTGTTGTTGTTGTTGTTGTTGTTGTTGTTGTTGTTGTTGTTGTTGTTGCTGTTCTTTTTCATTATTATTCTAAATATTTTTCCTCTTATTCGTGTCGTATTCGTCGTTGTTGTTTTTTAGTTTATGTGCTTTACTTTTTACAGATCTGCTGGTATCGGAAAAGGTGAACAAGACACTGGATCTGTGGCAGATCAGGGAATCGTGTCTGGAGGTTCTGGAACAAGCTTTGGATACTCGAAGGACTAGGTTGTGCCAACTGGCTATGGAAGGATTACAGGTGAGTAAGTGATGGAGTGAGTAAGTGAGTGAGTGAGTGAGCGAGTTAGCGAGTGAGTGAGTAGGTGAGTGATGAAGTAGTTTCAGCTAATGCTACGTGACTCAAGTCTACACTCATTGGGCGATGCCAACGAAGGCATCAATGAGAGTCTACCTATGCAGATGCTGCACACACTTCACTGTCTGCCAGAGTACTACAATGAAGCAGACTTGCAATGTCATGCACTTACGGTTGGATGAATCAATTCTCGACCAACTGTCTGAATTAATGGATATCTGTGTAATACGGCTGTATGTCAAAGATTGACTGACAAACGGAAATATTTGTTTGGTTGCAGATCGTGCTGCAGCTTATGTGCAGTTCAGCTTGGTCCGTCAGCGCCCCTACTGTCGAAGCTGCACTTGAGGTAAATCATGCTCATGATATTAGTATACTTAGTACTTGCATTTTCGTACAAGGAATTATGTACGTAAGCTTTATAAAAAAATTGTTCGTGTTAAAGTGTGAATGAAGTAACGTTACAGCTGCTTGAAGTAACGTTATGTTACAGCTTATTGAAGTAACGTTATGTTACAGCTAATTTAAGTAACGTTATGTTACAGCTGTGCATCTGCACGTACGCATCCGCTCGAGCTACCAGTGTTAAGATGGCTGCCCGTGCCACCACATCTCAGATACTGCACTCCTATTGTAACGGGCTATACAAGGAGCTGGTGAGTTCCGTTGCTGCTGGTGTTTGTTGTTGTTCTTGTTGTTGACTCGAATTATATTTTTTACAGGCAGAAGACGCCGCAGAAGACGATTACGCACGTGTGTACCATGAAATCACTGAGCTGTTGAAGTTTGCCACCGAAAAGCTCGGTGTCATGATAAAGTCAGTCAAAATATCATTCATTCATTCATTCATTCATTCATTCATCCGTTAAGACATTCATGCATTCAGACATCATTTTATAGTATTTCATATGTTGACATATTGTGACCATATTTTGTTGCTAACGCACATGTGGCAGGTTTCCCACAAAATATGTAGCTAGTGTGCTGAACTAAGTCATAGCGCGAGTCTGGATTCATCGACTGTTTTTATCCAACACACACAATCTCTCAAACATTTTCACAAACAAACATGCTTCGTCGACTGAGAAATTCAATAAGCGGTGACCAATCTGATAACTTTTTGCTGCATAAACGAAGTGATTGGATGAGACAGACCCGTTCGATTGACCATCATCATGATCTGGCTGAACTGGCTTTTAGTCGAAATCCTTTGATGTATGAGGAGGCAGGCGACTCGTTAGTTGGTCGATCCCAAGTTACAGTGAAACAAACGATTCACAGACTTTAAAGATCACACATGTTTTTGTATGAAAATGATTAATTGAATGATTTTATTCAGCAGCCGGTCGACGGAGTACCAATCGCCATCTATTCTGATGGTTGTCGATGCCATTCACACCGTACTACAGCTACAGCCAGATGGCATTCGATCACATGAAAAGTTCCTGAATCTGTTATGGTTAGTCATTCGACAACAACAACAACAACAACAACAACAACCGTAAGTGATTTCAGGCAAGAAATATCTCCAAAATTGGTGGCACTGCTGGGCACTCCACTACTCGGTCAAGGTGATGGCAAGGGTGAAGCTGGTACTGGCGATGGTCAAGGTAAACGCAGCATGAACGTCGATCAAGCCATTTATTCGTGTGCCGACATGCAGAATGCTGTTTACAGGTGCCTCATTTTCATAAAGCTACATGTGAATTTTGTTTTAGGTGTCCACTAGAAATGCTTACTGAGCACTGAAAATGTTATACAAACAATTTCTAGCCAACCTCAAATAAAATTCAAGAACTTAGCTAGAACGAGCTCGTGGACTCAGTGGTCAGTCAATCGCATTTAAAGAACCGGGCTCGGTTGCACTCTAAATCAATCAGACCCCCGTTTTCTTGATTCCATGTGAGTTGGTGGCACAGCAGAGACTACAAATAAATACCATAAAATACATTTACCTATTTCAGTGTTTGTGCGGAATTGTTGCGTTTGTTGGCCCCGATTCCTGACATGAACGCCGTGATCGAATCCTTATTCCATCGGATGCTACTCTTCCCTCCCGTCGAGAAAAGACTGCTCGCACTCAAAACGTTCAAAAAAGTTGGGCTGTAAAAAAATTACTGCAAAACATGTGTATGCTACTGACTGACTGATGACTGATTCACTAATTGATGATAATGATTGGCACTCGTTAATATAACCACAATAATTTCTATAAAACTTTACAATGCCGAATCCACGCATGTTGGTGACCAGTGCTGTTTGTTATGGATTTCACGATCGTTCTGCGTCGTCACCATTTTGATTATTCAGTCGATATTATTATTCTGTCATACCTCATTGATTTCTGTTTATATCGCTTCAGATACTCTCCTCAAGGGAACGAGTGGCTGAAATCTTCGAAATCGGCTTCAACTCCAAATCGAAAGACTCGAGCGGGTATCGTGAGTTGGCTGTATGGAAAATGTGAGTGTAAAATAATTATGGCCAGCATCAGACGTTTTTGATAAAACCCATTTGTTTTCGTCTTTTAAGCTTAAAACACACACATGAAAAGCAATAGTAAACACGTAAACCGAAACCAACTGCATGTAAATGTTTTCAGCATCCTGGACTGTCTGGTCGAGTGTTCCATGTCATCCAATCTACAAGTGTCCGTAGCAGCCGTCGAATGTGCCGATGCTGCTCTCAAGTCACTCACTTCCATTTGTTCAGAAGATGAAAACCCGGTTTTGTCGGAACCGTTTATCAACAGTATCAATCAGAAAATTGCCAGTTATACGGAAGCGGATATATTACGTTAGCGGGCGGGCGGGCGGGCGGGCGGGCGAGTGAGTGAGTGAGTGAGTGAGTGAGTGAGTGAGTGAGTGAGTGAGTGAGTGAGTGAGTGAGTGAGTGAGTGGATGATTAAGCAAGTGAGTGAGTAAATGAGGAATTGAAACGTCTCCTCTAATTATTTCAGCTTTCGACTACTGCATTGATGCAACATCCTACACATTTTCGCTACCGTCTTTGGATTCCAGCTTCGAGCCAGACAGTCTGAAGGTTGATTCTCCGGTCGTTCAGATGTCACCGGTTCGAGTGGCAGAGCCTCTCCCACCAGCAGCTGATATATCGGAAACAAACGGTAGAGTTTTCGCACATTCACTCATTCACTTACTCACTCACTCACCCACTAACTCACCTA
Organism: Daptonema setosum; assembly: GCA_964036265.1. Lineage (NCBI taxonomy): Eukaryota > Metazoa > Nematoda > Chromadorea > Monhysterida > Xyalidae > Daptonema > Daptonema setosum. Next base: position 17,149,594 of record OZ038443.1, read on the forward strand.
CTCATTTATTCACTCAGTTATTCTTTATACACTATCATTCCCCTTTGCAGGAAGCACTCACGCCGATGAATCCTCAGACCCAGAGGCCAGCCAGAACCAAACTGATGCTAAACCCGAAGAATCACATAAAGAGAAAGATGAGGCAGAAATGAATGAACGTATGCGGCAGGTCTGAACAATTTTTCCACTGCCTTAATATTCTTATAAACTTTACAAAACAGTTGAATGGCTCACTCAATGAACTATGTACTGACCGATTACCTGAACGACTGATTGACTGACTGACTGACTGACTGATTGACTGACTGATTGACTGACCGACTGACTGACTGATTGACTGATTGACTGAGTGACTGACTGACTGACTGACTGTCTGACTGACTAACTGACTGACTGACTGATAAAATGACTCACGTACTTGCAGGTTGCTAATCGTCTCGGATCGGCTTTGAAGGGTCTGTCACATGTTAATGAAGAAGACGCCGAATCGGGTGACTACATGAGTCGACTGGAAACACGACTGAAAGCCAACGAGCAGTTTTGGAATCGAGATATCCGACAACAAGCACCTAACAATAGTCATTATCCGGTGGATAAAGCGGTGTGTGAGTGAGTGAGTGAGTGAGTGAGTGAGTGAGTGAGTGAGTGAGTGAGTGAGTGAGTGAGTGAGTGAGTGAGTGAGTGAGTGAGTGAGTGAGTGAATGAGTGAGTGAGTGAGTGAGTGAGTGAGTGAGTGAGTGAGTGAGTGAGTGAGTGAGTGAGTGAGTGAGTGAGTGAGTGAGTGAGTGAGTGAGTGAGTGAGTGAGTGAGAGAGTGAGTGAGTGAGTGAGTGAGTGAGTGAGTGAGTGAGTGAGTGAGTGAGTGAGTGAGTGAGTGAGTGAGTGAGTGAGTGAGTGAATGAGTGAGCGAGTGAGTGAGTGAGTGAGTGAGTGAGTGAGTGAGTGAGTGAGTGAGTGAGTGAGTGAGTGAGTGAGTGAGTGAGTGAGTGAGTGAGTGAGTGAGTGAGTGAGTGAGTGAGTGAGTGAGTGAGTGAGTGAGTAAATTATTTATCATTCTATCATTCCAGCGCATCCAACAACGGGAGCACGAACTGGCAGAGAACTTTGTGAACTCCTTATCCGGACAATTGGACAAATGGTTGAAATTGATGTCGGTGATTGAGTGCGATCAAACCATACAGACGTTCTCGTTTCAATTTGCCGATGGCTAGTCAATCACTTGATAATTTTGTCAATAGTCAGTCAACCTTCATTCAAGCAATATAGGCCTCATAATTTATTATATGAAATGATGAAAAATTCGGAAACCAATGAAGTTAATAATCAAATTCTGGTATAGCCAGAGCCAGATTCTCAAGTTCTTAATTGTAATACGTTCTAGAATAATCAGAACCAGATTCTCAGCCTATTAACTGTTAAATGTCTTACTCGTTGTGATTTAACGGTCTTGAATCGAATCTTAATAGCCTTTTTTGTAACCAATCAATGAATCAATCAATACATTTCAGCATTCATGAAATCGCAACACGAACAATTTGCCGACGATCCAACCCAGATCACATTCATCAATGCTGATGCCGTATATTTGACTGCATTTGCTGTATTGAGACTCACCTATGTGATGCAGAAACATGGCCAGACTGTCAATCAGGTAATTCTTACTCACTCATTCACTATGAAATCAATCAATCACTCACTCACTCATTCACTCACTCACTCACTCACTCACTCACTCACTCACTCACTCACTCACTCACTCACTCACTCACTCACTCACTCACTCACTCACTCACTCACTCACTCACTCACTCACTCTCCTTCCCATAGGATTCGTTTGTACGTGAGGTGTTAGGCTCCGGATGTATCGTTTACGCCACTGAAACGTGGGTGCGTCAAGTACACACTCTTTGCGTTCAGAACAAGCTTACCTTACCAGTGGATAATCTGGGTGAGGGTGATAGCAGGACCAGTCCTTTGATTGGAATGATTAAAGGTTAGCGGAGTGAGTAGATAATATGTGAGTTTTAACAGTGATTGAAAAAAGAGCTATAATAATAACCAAACCATGAATTGTACGAATTATGAATTCAACTAAACATTGCATTACATGCTCAACAGTATATTGCAGATTACGACGGCAGTGACTGCCAAATTTTATACGAAGTTGGTCGTCTGGAACGCGTTACCCGTTCATTCAAGTTAAACTTGCATACATTGACGGCTCGCAAGCTGTGTCGTCGACTCCTTACTGCTTCATGGCAAGGAATTATAGCCGTATTGTCTGCCCTGGTTGAGGGACTACAAGCCGTCGCGGCAGGTTAAACATAGTTAAGCAGAGTTTAGAATTGATAAGCATTGAGAATATGTAAGCAGTCTGAACATTGCAGAGCATAGCACTTTCTATTTATGACACAATGTTTTCATTTGCTAAGGTGTAAACGTTGAGAAGCACCTTGTTAATTATACTACGCAGCGAGTAAATAAGTTTCAGGTAAATCGAGCTACGGCATGTTGCAATTCCTGCGTCATCAGCAAACGTCAGTCAAGTACAAGCAACAGGCGCAACTCGTTGCTGACGGACTGGCTGCAGCACTGAGTGGACTGCAGCACCTGGCAACACTATGCAACCTGCTCAGTTCGTATCGTTCACTTTTAATTTAGACAAAAAAGTTTGAGGAGTAATCGAAATGACCGAATCTCATTGTAGGGAGATTCACGCTTTTGAGTAAGTATATAACTTCGTTTATCTGGTGTTGAGGGAACTTTAATGGAAACGCTTTTCACGGGTCGGATATTACTTTAATATTCCTTCACTTTCTAACTTCTCCACCGAAACCTTTTATAGAATGTTCTGTACGCCATTTAAAATTATTCAGAGCTGCAATCACGAAATGGTTGGATCTTCGGAAAACTGGTTGAAATCGCGTGTCCTCTTGACTCACTACGCGCTCTGTCTGCTCAGGCGAAACAAGCCAACAACCACAAAAAATCTAAAGACGGTCAGTCAATTTTCTGGCTTCACTTACCCAATTACTCACTCATTTAATCACTCACTCGCACTCACTCACTCACTCACTCACTCACTCACTCACTCACTCACTCACTCACTCACTCACTCACTCACTCACTCACTCACTCACTCACTCACTCACTCACCCACTCACTCACTCACTCACTCACTCACTCACTCACCCACTCACACTGATTAAGGGTGCCTTTCCGAGACATAGTGATCGGTCTATTGAGTCACCAGCTGTTGCTGCAACTGGTTGGCAATCTACTGCTGGAACGGACTACGCTCTCTACTGGAGGTGCCTGCAGTCTTCTCATCAAACATCTCAATTCTGGACATCGTAGTCATGGCGACACTCTGCCACCTTTGCCAGGTTGTTCATTATGCTTGGTAAAATAGAAAAGGTGTTGTAACATAATAATACAAATATAAAAATAATCTCATCGTAACAAAGTAAACTTGCGTAAATGACATAATGACTATTTCACCTTTTGCTACTTAGAGTTTTACTCAGAATGTTTTAATGAGTTTAATATAACAGGCAAACTGGAACGTTTCACGTGGGTGCATCTGTCATCCATGTTGCTCTGTCTCGATGCATCCTTCCAGTGCGCTATCGAGTTTGACCGACGACCCGGATTGAAGTTTCTGCTGAAGAAAGTTTTCAACTCAGGGGTTGGCTTTGGTTCATTTCATGATACAGACTCAGTCAACGTAACACGTTAACTTCGTGAGTTTGTTAGTTTAGTAAGAAACTCGAACATCTGTCAGGTTGCCGCCAACCTCTATAAGCAAACGGTCACTGCGTGGACGCTCAAGGCATTCACTCTGTACGAATTGTGCCGACGAGTGACTTTGAAGCCAAAGGAAATACGTCAGATTGCTGGGAATTATCCGGTGAGTCACCCTCACTCACTCACTCACTTACGCATTCACACACTCCCTCACTCACTCCCCTCATTCACTCACTCACTCATTCACTCACTCACTTAGGTCAAATGGGCATGGGCCGAAACACCCGACCTAACGCATCGTCACATCCGATGTCTGTTTGACAATTATCAGAGAGTTTGCGCACATCTGTATACTTTCGAATTGATTGCGTCTGAAAATGCTAGAAAAGCGGCAGAGGAAGCGGTTAGTTTGAAATTAAATGAGTGGGTGAGTGAGTGAATGAGTGGGTGACAAGATATGGACTGAGTGAGTGATTAGTGTCTTAAACGCAACCATTTTCCAGGCACGTGAAGCTCGTCAGAACGAACCATTCATCGTGCTACTCAGATCAGGTGAATCGACAACGAAGAAGAAGAAGGTAAAACCGGGAGAGGTTGGTGGTATTCTGATGGTTGCTTTTGTTCGCCAAACTGCTGATATGTAGAAGACATGATGCGTATTAGTGTGATGTACCACTGTTTTCATTCAGTTGTTAATAATTGATTAGTTAATTAGTTAGTTGTTTGATTATTTGAATAATTACTTCAGGTGTGCCCTACACCACCGATGCCCACGGCTCAAAGTCTTCGTGCATCTGCCAGCCAGTCACAAAAATCAAGTCCCCAAAAGTCACCGGAATCCACGGCATCTGCTCCGATGCCTGATCTCGAAAATATCGAGTTCCCTGATGATAGCGAAGAGAAATCACCGAGCAAAACTGCCGACCTGAAAACTGCGGAAGGCGATGTTGAAAAATCCACTGAAAACAATGAGATCAAGCACGAAAACGGTGATAATAAAAACCAGGATGATGAAGAAAGCCAGGAAAATAAACCAGCTGATGTGGAGGTCTCTGAAAATCTTGCAGTCGCAGAAGATCACAATTCGGATGGATTTGATACGGCGGATGAAGAGTCAGAGCCTGAGGAGCTCATCATGAAGCTTGTGAGTCGCGACGAAGTCAATGATGCGATGGGAGGTTCGTGAACACTTTTACAGTTATATTAAATTTTAGTATGTTAAGTTTATAAAATAATGTGGCACAAACCTGTTTCTATAAATGTTTATTTCAAACAGAATACAAACGACGCAAGAACCAGGCGACACTGCGAACCGGGCAGTCAAGTCGACAAAATCCCTACGATAAGGCAGATCTGGACCCTGAGGCACAAGAGGAGTTGCTGGTTAAACAGCAGGAGGAAGCTGCTGTCCTGGTTAGTGAGGGTGATCATTTCAGACTGAGTTAGTTCAATGTTATCTATTTTAGATAATGATCGAACTGAGAGTGCATCCGTCATTATACTGGCCAGAAACTTGCATTCAAAATATGTGTGCATGCATTACGAGTTGACCGAGCAACTACAGGAATTGATTGAGTTATTAATTCAGGACAACATTGCGCAGTGCCAAGCCTGGGCCGAGATGTCCCTCTGTGTGGTACAACATCTGCCGGCAGAGAACCAACAAACCTTCCGACGACTGCTGCCGATTCTGTACAATTCTGTAGTCCAGCTGACCACGGCCAGCGCTCAGACAAGAATTCGTCATTTTGTAGCTGACTTTATGATTCATTTAGAGCAGATATTCGATTTTCTCGATTCGGACGTCTAAGACAAGTTCATTTTTATAACTACATACAATACTTTAATGAAGTGGCGCAGGTTCCAATGTACGAGGGCGTAACCGTACAGGGTGTTTCAGATTGTTGCTATAGAATATGTTTAGTCGAAACATGAGTTGTGCATGAGTGATTGTGAAAAATGCCGTATCATTTATTTAGACAACTGTTATTGTATTCTGGTTGTTTATTTTCGTCTTCTCATCTCACTGTCAGCCTTTCCTGATTTTTGCCATCGTTGTTTGTTCCCTCTTCTCGTCTGTTGCTCAAGTTTTCTTAATAAGAGAGACGTTCCTCTGTTTCTAACGTGTTTCATTCTGATTGAGTGTTCTGTTTACTGTTTATCTTTTTATCCGCACCCGAGTTGTGATCAGTGTCAATTATTATGTCTTTATTCATAACATTTTGTATCTTCCTTCATTCATGAAGGAAGACACCCAAGTTGATTTTGGCTTGTTTTGTATGTTGCTATTGCTACCTGTTTTCAGACTGTAGCACAACCATCCTGAGATTAGAAAACAGCGGTTCTTTGTAATCTGAACTTAACTATATATTTTTTATTTTGCAACGATTCGTTTTATACTGCGTTATTCGTTTTCATGTATGTGTGTGTTATGTATTTCCTATTTAGTCAGTCGATATTTTAAAATTAACTAAACTATATATTCTAGAGTACATAATTTTCCAATCAGTCTGTCTTCCTCCGATGATCATGTCATTTTCGTAAACCCTGTCCTGCATAGAACTTAACATTTTGCTAGAAATATCGTCGTGACGTTTAGTTTTTCTTATTTATTATAAATATTATTATACTGTAACATAGACAAACTTAACCTGTATGTAGTTATGTGGTTCACTATAAATTGTAGACAGAGCAGAGATAATTATTATACCGTACTTTTCATTTACATAAGTTAGCAGTTTTTGTTTAGAATCTCAAACCAAAAGCTTTCCTAGGTTATTTGATATTTTCAATTAGGATTAGAAAGATATCAAAGCTGATGAGATAAGGTTTTTTCTAATTTTATTGATGTACCCAAAAAACAATCATACATATATATGTATGTATATTTTTTTTTACTTGGTATTATCCATCGCTAATTATAACCCCTAAGCCAAAGTTTATTTATTTATCAATAAAATCCATTGCTCGGAGTTCTTAGCGGCACTATGAATCTGCTCGAAAAATGAATGAAAAACTAAGACCGACCATCTTAACAATTGTAAACTGTAAGCAAATATCAAAATATGTACTATCAACTGTAATAATTTGGCACAGATATTCGTCAACAGATATGACTCGGTAAATCAGTCACGATTATATGATACAATGCAAACGGTGAACGAGCAAAACTTTTAATATCTTGTATTGTCCAATAACATTGTTTTGAGTTCTCGATCAGTTTGTCAATCAATTTGCTCGAAACAACTGAGAGATCGCAATGTAGATGAACATACCAAATTACTGTAACATTTGTATAAATAATATATTAAATCAGATTGTACATGGATTAAATGTGTGTAAGAATGGCATTAGCAAATTGGTTTGCCGTCAATAATACCCCTGGCACAAGTGTACGGTAGTTGGACGCCCTTCAGAAACAGATCTGCCGCTGGCACACACGCTTCCACACATGCCGTTAAGCAGTAGCATAATATGTACCTGCAAGTCGGGTTACTCATTCACATATTTACTACCTCACTTACTCACTCATTCACTCACTCACTTACTGACTGACTGACTGACTGACTGACTCACTCACTCACTCACTCACTCACTCATTCACTCACTCACTCACTCAATCACTCGTTCACTCATTCACTCACTCACTCACTCACTCACTCACTCACTCACTCACTCACTCACTCACTCACTCACTCACTCACTCACTCACTCACTCACTCACTCACTCACTCACTCACTCACTCACTCACTCACTCACTCACTCACTCACTCACTCACTCACTCACTCACTCACTCACTCACTCACTCACTCACTCACTCACTCACTCACTCACTCACTCACTCACTCACTCACTTACTCACCAGTGAGCGCAAAATGATGCCACCGGAGCAGCAATAAACCAGAGCAGAAGGAACCAAAGAATGGACCAAACAGCACTGGGCAGAGCCATAGTTCGTTATTGCGTTGACCTGAAATATTAAACAAGTACATATGATGAGTATACATAAATTGATAATCAGTATTACAGTAATGTTGCTTATTTTTGTTCCTAGTAAGTTTATTTACGAATCACCGTAATCTCTGTCAAAGAGATACATACATACCTATGTACATACTAGTGTGTATAATACTTGTTATTGAACAGTTGTCATGAAAAAGTTTACCGTACAAATCAACAATTATGATGGAATTTTAAATAAAAAAAACAAGCATCACGTTGGAACACATAGCACAAAGACAATGGCTATGTATTTTGTAAAGACATACTTCTTAAAACAAAGCACCCTAATGAGAGCGTTATGGTGCCATCCGGGGTTGTGGCATGCGGGTACAGGTATCTTGGATACGACCACATACAAACACATCCAGTTGGTCCATTCATTGACCAGCACGAATCAAGGCTATCTTGCATTTAATATATTTTGGTAACAATTATTTTTTCATCTTGTTTTATGTGCATCGTATGTATTCCGTGACGACGAATCTCACGGCTTTAAACCAACACCAAGTAGTACAGCAGCTGTGAAAGTTACCTTAGCTTCCAACGTTACCGTAATAATATAACTTGTTATCCATCATTTATTAGTATCATTCAACTGTCACCCAGTATTCGATGAATAGAGCATTGAATGTGCATATACCATAAATGGTGCAATCGATGGCTTCTAGTCACCAAGCACGCACTCGCAAACACCACAAAACCACAGATTCCTCGAACTTGACTTAGGTGGTTTTGTCTACTTGTAAGTTCTCCAACATATTTTTTCTGAAACGCATTTGTTATGGTTGGACGACTTTTCAATCATGTAATGGTAGAATGATTTCAGCGCCAATTTGAATTTGTGATTTGTGCGATTCTCTAAACATGAAAAACATCTGAGAAACTTTTATCATGTTTTATGTTTCGTAATTTACACGTAAATATACATGTTACTCGCATAAACGTTTCTGTCACTGCTGAAAGATCAAGTCAGCTTAAAACCTTTAAGTCAGTTATATAGTTAAAATATGGGCTTTTAGGTGATAATCCACGATGGCTGTGTTATGGTCAATCATCTGGCTGCTCATCCTCTGGTTTGTCGCGTTCCCGATTGCAGCTTTCTGTTCACACTGGTTGGTCGGGTATTCAAGACTTATTTTCAACTACATTCTAGTTTGATCAACTATAAAATCACATTTAGGTGACCTTACATAAAGGTGTAACTTTCTTAATTGCTGAGTGTGTTGCAAATCAAAATCCAATCCTATATCTTATCTAGATTAAGTTTAATTTCAGGTACATAATCTGCTACTGCTGGGCGGCATGTATTGACGCCTGTATGTCGCCAAGTGAATTCTTACTCAAAGGTTACAACACATTGTTCCATCAAAAATCGCCAATTTTGTTTAATATCATTTCGAATTGGTGCATTATGTGACACAATTTATTTAGCCATTTATGTGTCATTTGCAACCGTTCAAAAACGCCAGAACTTATAACTATCATGATCATCCATACATTTCAACCACTTATCCCGTTCACTGACCGTAACAAACTAGCATAAATGGAAAGCGTCATTTGCATGCTGAATTAACTGTTAAACGTCATGTCAGGAATAAATTTATCAGTTTGGTTGGTAGCAGTGAGAATCGGATGTGCTTGGTGTGAACTATTCGTTGTTATGATAATAAAAGTAATTCAATAATTTATTTTGCAGGCGTGCAACTTCCGCACACAGCGGCTCGAGGAGTACTTGATGGAACGCCTATATGCTGAAACAAACATCAACTTATACCAACCAACGTCCAACTTTATTCAGTTTTTTTGTAATCCTCCGTTTTTTCTTTCTTGTTCACGTTCAGTTAAAAATTTCAGAGATTTTGAATGTTGAGATTACTATGTACAAGCATGGACATTAGATTATTGAAATGATTTTTCTTATATGTGAGCGTTTGTGTCTTTTTGTGAAGAACCTGAAAGAACTGGTTGGACTGAGTTGGTTGCATCGATACGTTTTTTGAAAACAACAGTAAAGTAATAAATTTGCTAGAAGCGTTCTGTTTGTTGTTTTGCTAAAAGCAAAGGAGCAAACCTGTGAATAACAAGTTTTTTGCCAGCATAGTGCGTATGCCCGTTATCAGTGGTCTATCACCCACAACATTGTGCAGCGTCTTCATCACGGTGTGACACATAATAAATACTCGTATCAATACACACGGTCACAATGATTCACCACATATTGTAATAAACGTGAACCAATAGTGAAACTGAAAACTTTAACAGCCCGATATTTTTTACATCGTTCCAAAAACATTTTCTTTTCAGGCTTTTTTGACATCCCACAAAGCAGATTTTATGAGTGGGCACTTTCTTACAGTCCAATATCAAAATCAACTGTTCTAATATGTATATTACATCTTCACCTATAATATGTGAATATAATGATGATTTGCTATTGTGATCAGTTATCATAAATTTTCCTCAACAACAAATCTACTAAAATCAACTACATAACATGAATCTTTATTTAAATGTCGTGAAAAACCCAGATAACTTCAGATACAACGTTTTGTTTGTTCAACGTTTTTTGTATGTTTTAACTCCACATTCACTATCCCATCGCGTCGTATTGTATTTGTTGAATGACTCAATGAATTTGTGTATAGAGTACCTAAAAGCGCCAGTCACTTTTGGTGTGGTATTATAGATACATGAATACAACGAGCAAGATAGCAGAAATACCGTCAGTATTCAAGCCTTTCTGAAATAAATAATTCCGTTTTGTCTGGTAAACAAAAAATCGCAATAAATGTTTTACCAATATTCCGATTAAACTTCCTCTGTTCCATTTTATCATTAAGAGTTGGTTCGAAACGTTACATGCACCACGAAAAAAGGATCTGCATAACACGAAACTCTGGTATTTTTATTACATGTTGTTGAGGGTATAGGTGTTGTGTACTTTGGTGTTGTGTTTGGAATCCTTTCAAATAACCATGATACGAAATGACTTTATGTGTTGACAAATGTGCAAATAACATCAGATGTGTGGTTGTTTTTTTCTGTTCGTTACCGATGAATATTTTATTATAGCCTGTTTGTAACCTAACCAAAAATCTTGTTTTAATAAAATGCAAAATTTCGATAAAAACGGTATTTATATTTGAATTTGGGTACTTCTTGGAGCAGCCTTTATCCCAACGGACGAGCCAATCATGCTAGTGTACCGGCATCCTTTCATTAACGTAATACCTTTTTACATGCATATTTACAGTGGCGGTCAAAAGTTTAGGAACACCCTCAAATTGAGGGTTTTCTCACTATAAACCACGGTGTGATGTATAAATCGAGCTGAAATCTTCAGGAGCTGTGAAAAAACATGTTTTAGAGTCCGTTTCGGGTACATACTGAAGCATTAGTAAAAATATTTTATTTTTTTAATAAATTTATCAACGAATTTGTAATAGCACGCGTTTGTACGTTGCTCACATGCGCCGACGGTGTTTGCAAGGCCGTTAGATAAATATAAAGTATGTATTCAAATGAGTTTTTTAATCATTAGAAATACTTAACTGACTATGGTAGTTATGGTATCTATTGCTGTCTTCTAACAGGGAGGATACACACCTCAAGTTGCCCTGTGTTGCATTATAAAAAATGAATGGTTTTCTGGAAACCAATACTTTCGAATTTTTTCGATTTGAAGACTAGTTCATTGGTTAATCAACAGAAAGAAACACCGAAAATAACGTGTTTGCTTCGAAACACGCCATTTATAACCATGAATAAATTTCTTACTTCAAATCTCATTTTTATAAGAAGCTTTTTTTTATAGTCACTCAGTGGCTTTCTATGCATTATGCGGGATTCGCTCCAAGTAGCTTTAGGAGGTGTTGAACACGGTAAAATTATGGATGAGGTATGGATATTACCACTAACTATCATCAAGCTGATTTCAGTCTCAGTGTAAAATTAAAAACTTTTTTAACTGCCTTAAAACCACTGTCGATGCGTGTCACCCACGTACAAACGCATGCTTTCATATATAATATTTATACAACCTGAAAACCGACTATGATGAATGAAACACAGTAAAACAAATAAAACAGGCTGAAACAAATGTTTTTCACATCTCCTGAAGATTTCAGCTCGATTTACTCACCCAACCGTGTTTTATAGACACAAAACACCCAAATTGAGGGTGTCCCTAAACTTTTGACCGCCACTGTATAATCTTTCTAGTGAGAAATATGAGATTTGTATATTGTGCAATTTGTTATACATAATTATGTTATGATAGAGAAAAACTTCATGACTGAATCTATCATTTTATCATCTACCATTTAATCGAGAATGGTAAGCAAACGAGGAATATAAAAAATGCGTGGCAGTGTGTAGCGGGTTGGGCTGTAATGGAATGTGTTTTCGTTTACTATTGTAATTCATTAGTGGCAACGGCAGCAATGGATTAAGGGATTGCGTCCGTGTGCCGTCCTGTGCGCTTCACATGGAAAAAAGACATGGGGATGATGCCCAAATTAATTATCGTTGAATAGTTGCAAGTTCCATGTTTCATCTGTTCAATGAAACATTCAAGTTGCAAGTAATCTCTCATCCTTCATAAATCACGCCGATCACCCGATCAAAATACACGAAATCATTGTTATGCAAATGATTGTCCAATTTAGGGCACATGGCTAAATATGGCCAAGGTGTCAGTTGGCCCGCTCTGCCAGACACTAAAGGTCGCAGGCAATCTAATTAGCCACATCTTAGTCACTCATGCTTGAATGAATACGGCGGCCATTTCAACGGTCATCAGTCACATGAAATATGGTGAGGGTCGGTCATCAAGAACGCCGTAATTATGTACGAAGAAATTAAGTAATTCGTTATGTTTCAATTACATTAATTGATAATGGTAAACAACCCACAAATAATTTCAGGTTTCTTTTATTTTTAATTAATTTCATGCGTCATCTAATGAACCAATATTTTATTTCGACAATCTTGAAGTGACCTGTCTTTGTCATGTAAGAGGAAGCTGAAATAGGTACTCGATCTCTTCTTATAGTCATCTAATGTGTATCGTCGATTCGTAGCGTTCCAAGATGTCCGGCTACTAATGTCAGGCAAGTTCTAAGACTAAACAAGTCCATTAAAGTTTGATGCACTCGAATATAGTGAGCGCATTGTGTAGTCCACCGAGCGCTTAATGAATGCCTAAGTGGTTAACGATGATAAGGTCAGGGCATAGTAACAGTAAAATTGGGCTCAACTATTGAAGTTAACTACATATGGAAGTCAATAAATAATTTGGTGATAGCTGTACAAAGTCAAAATTTTCGTTAGAGTTCATTAGAAGTATAAATGACTTATTTATTCGATTTTTGTTCATTTACTGTTCGCTCGCGATCCGACATTAAGTTGGTCATTTAATTAGCTTACAGTCATTTTTATTCCGATTTTTTGGTGTCAACTGGCACAAGTTGTCAAACAGAGAACATGTGATAATTGGAATGTTGCTGCATTGATGCTCGCGTCATGTGACTCTCAGGGGAGGGGCATCCTAACCCGATAGATTGACTGATGATACTTGCAAATTATATTACGGCATTCCAACCAACCACACTTATTATTCATTAAGAGCTGATTGTTGGTATGACAGACTGACTGGTGCATGATATAGTGAGTGATTGAGGAGTCAGTGAGCTAGTGGGATTTGTTTCACCGTTTTTTTACATTTTCAGATCCAATCTTGAAATTCACGGTCAGGCAGCAGGAATCTAAAAGTTTCAGTTTTGGCTGAAACTGAAACCAAATTTTCGCGGTTCGGCTGAAACCTCTCCAATATATATTTTTTTTAGTTTTTGATCTTTTGAATTCTCTAAGTAAACCAAGCAAGATTGAAAAGAAAAAATCATGCTCAAAGTCTAGCAAGCTTGTAGATATGTAAGTTTGGTGCCCTTGCCATTATGACCAGCGGGTTGGAGGGCGAGGGTACATTTCAGTGTGGTCAAACTCGGTCAGAGTCCGAACCCTCCAGGGCTATAATTTACGCTCGAATCATATACCACTGGCGAACAACCAGTTGCCATGTACAGGGAATCCTATTCATCTGGCCTCAATATCACATTACGTCTGATACGAACCACAAACTTTCATTGTTGATGAGCCTAATCCGTTAAGTATTTGAAGGCCATAATATTTTCTATGGACATATGATGAGATCAAGAATTTGGGTTCAAAAATTAAAGTTCGTACAAAGTTTTTGGTCAAAATAAAAATGGTCAGACACGATATATACCCTTGTATGAGTAGGGCAGAATCTTTACAAACAATCAATCTTAGTTATTTTTTCTGTAATACAGAAACGTGAATTAATGGACATGCATTGTACATACCCATTGTACATATGTACGTACATAAATATAAGCTTTGAGTACTCCGACGCGTGGTAAAGATTTTATTTACTATTCTACTTGATGTGCGCTCTCTTTTGATGCTGTAAGATTAGACCTTGATTAATTCATGAGCTGTTTTTGTTGTTAGCCCAAAAAAATGTTAAATATTATCTTTCAAGAACAATATCCATTTCCAAAAGAGCAATACCGTATGAGAATTAGCGCGCACCCTGTATCATAGTTACATGTGTTTGCATGCCATCTGAGGGGTGAATGGAACCCATTGTGGTGCATATGCCAGTGCTAGTTATACTCATTATAGTTGGTTACACATACATACTGTACTTGTTGCGCTCTTGGACACCGTTCTTCTTCATCCTCTAAAACAATATCGCAAAACCTAATGGTACCTGAATGAAAAAAATATCTTTCGGGTCACACGGAAATGTTTATTTCGTAAGATTTGCCCAACAACGTTATGTTAGGACATTACTGTAAATCCCAATTAGCAACCTCCTCCATCAAACTCAAGCAAACTCTTTTAATTGACGAACTGATCCACCGTAGTCCATCCCGATCAATCACTTAACGTGTGTTTATTGCATTGCCAGTATATCAACGATAATATTAGCTTTTGATACGACGCTCTTGACGCATCGAATGGTTGTACCAGTTTGACACTTTTACTAAATTCCATGCATTCCCCATACATATTCATTGCGCCCATTAAACTTGCGGCATATTGGCTTTTTAGTTGCTCATATTGTGATAAACAGTTACATCGATATAGATTTCGTATTTGGTAAGATAAAAAAGCCATGGGTACACGCAAAACGGTGCCATGCCACTTTTATCAGTTACAGCTTTGCTTATTGTAAAACTTGCATACATAGTTTAGACCTGAATCAAGTTGAAGTTTCTAGTAACAAGTTTTACAGAAATACCTAGGTTGAATGAATAGTACAAGCTGTACTTTTATACTGTAACTGTAGGCTGTATGGTGATGGCGTTGGTATGTGCATGTTAACACGCCTAATCATTCCACTTCACCGATTTACTGTAACCAATCAAACAAACAGGCTAAACTTTGCCATTTCAGGGTGTGCACATACTGATTTGACGCTTCTGGTATGCATCTATCAACTTCATTTGTTCAACTTTCTAGGCAGATTTTTACAACCAAAGTCAAGAAACCCTCAACCTGAATAAATGCTTTGGTAAAAAGTGGAGATTTTCGCTAAAAACATGGGCTATTATAAGTAATTATCTGGGTTGCATCGTAAGTAGTTCAGTACTACTACACATTTGTATACATTTACCGGACTTGGGCTTGAGTGAGCGTTGTTTTCATGCGAAACGGCTCTTTCAAGCATACATACGTATGTATCCTGAATATGTGATTAGGTATTCTGTTTTCGGATACCATATCATTACATACGTGTACATTCACATCCATTATGTGTTGATTTATTGTTTGTACAATACGTTAAGCAACTTGTACAGATCGTACAAAGAACCAGTAATCTGTATAAAGGAAAATTCATGATTCCCGGCTTTTTCGGTTAAGAAAATCCACAAAATCAAATAGAAGCTCTTTAGCTTTGACTTTTAACAATTTTTATGTGATTTTTCTCATGTATTCATGTTTAATCCAAAATTCGGCTTTATACACTTGAGTGATACGGTATCAGTTCGATGGAGCCTACCGTATTCCATTTGCCTGATAATTTCCGTGAGTCAGGTCGTGATGATTCATCACAGTCATCGCAACTGGTAATCTGTGTCATCAAACTTAGGTTGTGTCTGGTAGAACATGACTTGATGCAGAATGCTCCAATATCGCATCAGTAATCACCTACATACAATAATACAAGATTTTGTTTTTGTGTTATTCATTTATCTAACATAAACATGCATAACATATTATTCATCCTAAACACGGTTTCAACGTTTCATCGTGCATCTTCTTCATGTAGTGGGGCTGGGGTCTATTGTGTGTGTGGAACAGATTTAATGTGTGATTAAAAGTAAGAGAGCACCCACAGGTCAGTAAATGTACTCAACCGTTCTTCTACTTGCTCACAATAATCAGCTGAAAAATTTGCTCATTTATCAAGTTTTTTTGTTCAAGTTTACAACTTTATCACATCGAAAAAAGATAAAAGAAAATGAGGTTTATAAACTACGATTGTAATTAGTTAATCGTTTACTACTCGATTGATGTAATGTGCTATTATAGTGCTGACAAACTTCTATTAAAAATTTTTGTTTGTAACATTTTGTCCAGCACAAATGCGAATTATGGATCCACACAAAACCACCTCGAAAATGATTGTTTTAAAGATGAAATAAACTCTAATTGCTTCTAAGCTCACATTGGGACTATAAATTAAAGATTTAATAAAAGACCACTTTGGTTTTTACTGCTTTTATAGTTTTTTTGCTATGGAAGCTATTTTTAGCTTGAAAAACGAGAAATAAGATAAAATCAATTTTTTCAAACAGTACGTTGATGTTTCA
>OZ038443.1:17172224-17205700 GCA_964036265.1 Daptonema setosum
ACGCCTATATGCTGAAACAAACATCAAATTATACCAACCAACGTCCAACTTTAATCAGTTTTTTTGTAATCCTCCGTTTATTCTTTCTTGTTCACGTTCAGTTGAAAAATTCAGAGATTCTGTATGTTGAGATTACTACAAGCATGGGCATAGATTATTGATATGATTTTTCTTATATCTGGACGTTTGTGTCTTTTTGTGAAGAACCTGAAAGAACTGGTTGGACTGAGTTGGTTGCATCGATAATTTTTTTTGAAAACAACAGTTAAGTAATAAAACTGCTAAAAGCGTTCTGTTTGTTGTTTTGATAAAAACAAAGGAGCAAACCTGTGAATAACAAGTTTTTTGCCAGCATAGTGCGTATGCCCGTTATCAGTGGTCTATCACCCACAACGTATTGCAGCGTCTTCATCACGGTGTGACACATAATAAATACTCGTATCAATAGACATGGTCACAATGATTCACTTCATATTGTAATAAACTTGAGCCAATAGTGAAACTGAAAACTTTAGCAGCCCGCAATTTTTTACATCGTTCAAAACATTTTCTTTTTCATTATTTTTCTCTCACCAAGCCTTTCTTACAGTCCATTATCAAAATCAATTGTTCTAATATATATTCCATCTTCACCTATAATATGTGAATATGATGATGATTTGCTGTTGTGATCAGTTATCATAAATTTTCTTCAACATAAAATCTACTAAAATCAACTACATAACATGAATCTTTATAAATGTCGTGAAAAACCCAGATAACTTCAGATACAACGTTTTGTTTGTTCAACGTTTTTTGTATGTTTTAACTCTACATTCACTATCACATCGCGTCGTGTTGTATTTGTTGAATGACTCAATGAGTTTGTGTATAGAGTACCTAAAAGCGCCAGTCACTTTTGGTGTGGTATTATAGATACATGAGTACAACGAGCAAGATAGCAGAAATACCGTCAGTATTCAAGCATTTCTGAAATAAATAATTTCGTTTTGTCTGGTGAACACAAAAATCGCAATCAATTTTTACCAATATTCCGTTTAAACTTCCTCTGTTCCATTTTATCATTAAGAGTTGGTTCCAAACGTTACATGCACCACGAAAAAAGGATCTGCATAACACGAAATTCTGGTATTTTTATCACATGTTGTTGAGGGTATAGGTGTTGTGTACTTTGGTGTTGCGTTTGGAATACTTTCAAATAGCCATGATACGAAATGACTTTATGTGTTGACAAATGTGCAAATAACCTCAGATGGGCGGTTGTTTTTTCTGTTCGTTGCCTATGACTTTTTATAATAACCTGTTTGTAACCTAACCAAAATCTTGTTTTAATTTTTAGTGCGAAATTTCGATAAAAAACAGTATTTATATTTGAATTTGGGTACTTCTTGGAGCAGCCTTTATCCCAAGGAACGAGTCAATCATGCTAGTGATCCGGCATCCTTTCATTAACGTAATACCTTTTTACATGCATATTTATAATCTTTCTAGTGAAAAATATGAGATTTGTATATTGTGCAATTTGTTATACATAATTATGTTATGATAGAGAAAAACTTCATGACTGAATCTATCATTTTATCATCTACCATTTATTAATCGAGAATGGTAAGCAAACGAGGAATATAAAAAATGCGTGGCAGTGTGTAGCGGGTTGGGCTGTAATGGAATGTGTTTTCGTTTACTACTGTAATTCATCAGTGGCAACGGCAGCAATGGATTAAGGGATTGCGTCCGTGTGCTGTCCTGTGCGCTTCCCATAGAAAAAAAGACATGGGGATGATGCCCAAATTAATTATCGTTGAATAGTTGCAAGTTCCATGTTTCATCTGTTCAATGAAACATTCAAGTTGCATTCAGTTTATATATCATTGTCATTGAATTAATCTTTTCTCCTTCTGGATTGTCCTATAAAAGTAATCTCTCATCCTTCATAAATCACGCCGATCACCCGATCAAAATACACGAAATCATTGTTATGCAAATGATTGTCCAATTTAGGGCACATGGCTAAATATGGCCAAGGTGTCAGTTGGCCCGCACTGCCAGACACTAAAGGTCGCAGGCAATCTAATTAGCCACATCTTAGTCACTCATGCTTGAATGAATACGGCGGCCATTTCAACGGTCATCAGTCACATTAAATATGGTGAGGGTCATCAAGAACGCCGAGTCAGGTTGATTGTAGATAATAATTATGTAATTCGTTATGTTTCAAGTACATTAATTGATAATGGTAAACAACCCACAAATAATTTCATGTTTCTTTTATTTTTAATTAATTTCATGCGTCATCTAATGAACCAATATTTTATTTCGACAATCTTGAAGTGACCTGTCTTTGTCATGTAAGAGGAAGCTGAAATAGGTACTGGATCTCTTCTTATAGTCATCTAATGTGTATCGTCGATTCGTAGCGTTCCAAGATGTCCGGCTACTAATGTCAGGCAACTTCTAAGACCAAACAAGTCCATTAAAGTTTGATGCACTCGAATATAGTGAGCGCATTGTGTAGTCCACCGAGCGCTTAATGAATGCCTAAGTGGTTAACGATGATAAGGTCAGGGCAAAGTAACAGTAAAATTTGGCTCAACTATTGAAGTTAACTACATATGGAAGTCAATAAATAATTTGGTGATAGCTGTACAAAGTCAAAATTTTTGTTAGAGTTCATTAGAAGTATAAATGACTTATTTATTCGATTTTTGTTCATTTACTGTTGGCTCGCGATACGACATTAAGTTGGTCATTTAATTAGCTTACAGTCATTTTTATTCAGATTTTTTGGTGTCAACTGGCACAAGTTGTCAAACAGAGAACATGTGATAATTGGAATGTTGCTGTATTGATGCTCGCGTCATGTGACTCTCAGGGGAGGGGCACCCTAACCCGATAGATTGACTGATGATACTTGCAAATTATATTACGGCATTCCAACCAACCACACTTATTATTCATTAAGAGCTGATTGTTGGTATGACAGACTGACTGGTGCATGATATAGTGAGTGATTGAGGAGTCAGTGAGCTAGTGGGATTTGTTTCACCGTTTTTTTACATTTTCAGATCCAATCTTGGAATTCACGGTCAGGCAGCAGGAATCTAAAAATTTCAGTTTTGCCTGAAACTGAAACCAAATTTTCGCGGTTTGGCTGAAACCTCTTCAATATATATTTTTTTAGTTTTTGATCTTTTGAATTCTCTAAGTAAACAAAGCAAGATTGAAAAGAAAAAATCATGCTCAAAGTCTAGCAAGCTTGTAGATATGTAAGTTTGGTGCCCTTGCCATTATGACCAGCGGGTTGGAGGGTGAGGGTACATTTCAGTGTGGTCAAACTCGGTCAGAGTCCGAACCCTCCAGGGCTATAATTTACGCTCGAATCATATACCACTGGCGAACAACCAGTTGCCATGTACAGGGAATCCTATTCATCTGGCCTCAATATCACATTACGTCTGATACGAACCACAAACTTTCATTGTTGATGAGCCTAATCCGTTAAGTATTTGAAGGTCATAATATTTTCTATAAACATATGATGATATCAAGAATTTGGGTTCAAAAATTAAAGTTCATACATAGATTTTGGTCAAAAGAAAAATGGTCAGACACGATATATACCCTTGTATGAGTAGGGCAGAATCTTTACAAACAATCAATCTTAGTTATTTTTCCTGTAATACAGAAACGTGAATTAATGGACATGCATTGTACATATGTACATACATAAATATAAGCTTTGAGTACTCCGACGCGTGGTAAAGATTTTATTTATTATTCTACTTGATGTGCGCTCTCTTTTGATGTTGTAAGATTAGGCCTTGATTAATTCATGAACTGTTTTTGTTGTTAGCCCTAAAATTGGTTAAATATATTCTTTCAAAAACAATATATATTCATTTCCAACAGAGCATGAACGTATTAGGATTAGCGCGCACCCTGTATCATAGTTACATGTGTTTGCATGCCATCTGAGGGGTGAATGGAACCCATTGTGGTGCATATGCCACTGCTAGTTATACTCATTATAGTTGGTTACATACACACATACATACTGGACTTGTTGCGCTCTTGGACACCGTTCTTCTTCATCCTCTAAAACAATATCGCAAAACCTAATGGTACCTGAATGAAAAAAATATCTTTCGGGTCACACGGAAATGTTTATTTCGTAAGATTTGCCCAACAACGTTATGTTAGCACATTACTGTAAATCCCAATTAGCAACCTCCTCCATCAAACTCAAGCAAACTCTTTTAATTGACGAACTGATCCACCGTAGTCCATCCCGATCAATCACTTAACGTGTGTTTATTGCATTGCCAGTATATCAACGATAATATTAGCTTTTGATACGACGCTCTTGACACATCGAATGGTTGTTCCAGTTTGACACTTTTACTAAATTCCATGCATTCCCCATATATATTCATTGCGCCCATTAAACTTGCGGCATATTGGCTTTTTAGTTGCTCATATTGTGATAAACAGTTACATCGATATAGATTTCGTATTTGGTAAGATAAAAAAGCCATGGGGTACACGCAAAACGGTGCCATGCCACTTTTATCAGTTACAGCTTTGCTTATTGTAAAACTGCATACATAGTTTAGACCTGAATCAAGTTGAAGTTTCTAGTAACAAGTTTTACAGAAATACCTAGGTTGAATGAATAGTACAAGCTGTACTCTTATACTGTAACTGTAGGCTGTATGGTGATGGCGTTGGTATGTGCATGTTAACACGCCTAATCATTCCACTTCACCGATTCACTGTAACCAATCAAACAAACAGGCTAAACTTTGCCATTTCAGGGTGTGCACATACTGATTTGACGCTTCTGGTATGCATCTATCAACTTCATTTGTTCAACTTTCTAGGCAGATTTTTACAACCAAAGTCAAGAAACCCTCAACCTGAATAAATGCTTTGGTAAAAAGTGGAGATTTTCGCTAAAAACATGGGCTATTATAAGTAATTATCTGGGTTGCATCGTAAGTAGTTCAGTACTACTACACATTTGTATACATTTACCGGACTTGGGCTTGAGTGAGCGTTGTTTTCATGCGAAACGGCTCTTTCAAGCATACATACGTATGTATCCTGAATATGTGATTAGGTATTCTGTTTTCGGATACCATATCATTACATACGTGTACATTCACATCCATTATGTGTTGATTTATTGTTTGTACAATATGTTAAGCAACTTGTACAGATCGTACAAAGAACCAGTAATCTTTATAAAGGAAAATTCATGATTCCCGGCTTTTTCGGTTAAGAAAATCCACAAAATCAAATAGAAGCTCTTTAGCTTTGACTTTTAACAATTTTTATGTGATTTTTCTCATGTATTCATGTTTAATCCAAAATTCGGCTTTATACACTTGAGTGATACGGTATCAGTTCGATGGAGCCTACCGTATTCCATTTGCCTGATAATTTCCGTGAGTCAGGTCGTGATGATTCATCACAGTCATCGCAACTGGTAATCTGTGTCATCAAACTTAGGTTGTGTCTGGTAGAACATGACTTGATGCAGAATGCTCCAATATCGCATCAGTAATCACCTACATACAATAATACAAGATTTTGTTTTTATGTTATTCATTTATCTAACATAAACATGCATAACATATTATTCATCCTAAACACGGTTTCAACGTTTCATCGTGCATCTTCTTCATGTAGTGGGGCTGGGGTCTATTGTGTGTGTGGAACAGATTTAATGTGTGATTAAAAGTAAGAGAGCACCCACAGGTCAGTAAATGTACTCAACCGTTCTTCTACTTGCTCACAATAATCAGCTGAAAAATTTGCTCATTTATCAAGTTTTTTTGTTCAAGTTTACAACTTTATCACATCGAAAAAAGATAAAAGAAAATGAGGTTTATAAACTACGATTGTAATTAGTTAATCGTTTACTACTCGATTGATGTAATGTGCTATTATACACAATAATATACCCTAAACGAGTGTTGCCACATTACTACCCCAATACATAGTACTCAGTTCGATCACCCCCATTCTGCAACCTCAAGTCTGTGGGTCGTCAGGTGTTCTGGCGTCTGATAACTTAGTTTTTTCATCGATGCAGTTGTGTTTGCGCATTCGGCACCCCCAGGCATCAGAAGGCACTAGCGGAATAGGGAATAACAAAAAATTTAATTCCCCCTCTTAGACCGTTACAAAAAGTAGACTTTGTCCTTTAGTCTGTTGGTAAATTGTAAAAAAAAACTTTCAATTCCTCCCTCGAAATTTCCCTCTCTTTGGAGGATTAGCGAGTTCGCCAACGAATGTGTACTCACTAAAGTACGGCAACCGATTACGTGCTCATTTGTCACATTCATCGAGGCACCCGCACTTGTGCCATTTATTCATCACCGCTGTCGTATGTCTTTTCGCCATTTCTTTGGTCTTTTAAACTTTTTTTGCGTTGTTTGGCCCCCAGTTGTAGCGTAAAAGATGCCGGTGAGAAGAAGGTAGTATTTCGTAACTTTTTTATACGAAAAGGCTTCCGAAAAATTGCTCGTCCACAGCGAAATTCAGTATAAATTTACGAAACTTTCGTTCACAATTTAGGGTGTCAAATAATGTTTTACCATTCTTTTATTCTGGCACGTGTTACATAGTGTTAAAAATGTACATACATGCGGAATAGATATGTATTTATGACCCTAAATCATTATGTAAACAAGGTCAAATTTGCTGGTCACTGAACTGAGTTGATTGGCTGTATTTTACTTTCATTGAAATAGGATTTTTACATATATATATATTTATAAAAACTGTGAGCGGGACAGAACCTCTGCTTATATGAACAATTACAATTACACAATTGGGTGGCGATGCAATCAAACAGCTTCATCAAAATATCATATTTCACAGTCATTATTTGTGGGAATCGGCATAAATGCACACAGACGTAGTCGAGTATTTTTACTAATGTTGACTTGTGCTGTGTAATCTTTTTGTTCCAATGCTTCTTTGGTCCATAGACAGCTTTCTGTGGTAAGAATCATCAGATATGGTACATACGATCAAAGAATACTAATATGAACTACGTTCTGTTTAACCTATATTTGAAATAGACAGAGAGGGTTGCATTTTATACCAAATATTTGATCATGTATTTGTTCGACGGTCTGTTGCCCAGATTCACAGTGATTATCACGTAATCGCGGTCTTCCATTTTATTAAAGCAAAAATAACAATGATGTTTTTTTAACAAACATATTTTAATTTTGCATTTCCCGATTTCCCATTACGTACAAAAACGGTTAATGTGCCATTCTCCTTTTTCATGGATGGTAAGTATTCATTACGTGCCTTTTACATACGAGGAGCTGATCTCGTGTGTCAGAGAACAAGTAGCGTCTTAGAGAAACAAAAAAAAATGTTAGTTTTGCCTTGACAGAGTGAGCAGTGCACGAAATTTTTTTTTTATACTCAACTATTTAGATTTGAAATAGGTTCTCACGAATCACCTCATCCGCCTAACCCGTCCTCCTGGTAAGTAACCGTTCCTCTAGGGACACTTAAGGGCCGCTCTTTTTCTGGTATGGTCCGACAGAAAAACATTTAGATGACCACTTTTCGCCGAAGTAATCATGGTTGGGGTGGGGATGGGGAGGTTTCAAGCAAAAGGCAACAAATGCGTACAATATGTAGTAAGTAAGCGGCAAACTGAGCTAACAAATGGTTATGCTTTCCCCAGTGGGATAATAAATAGTAGCTGTTTAGTTGCCCAACATACTAAGACAAATTGCGTTTACGTTGCCCTTTGTTACACATGATTTTGCAGGTCAAATGTCAGCTGATACAGAAACCAACGGATTCTTAAAATTACATACTAGACAAGTGCCAAACATGTAAGTTAATGAAACTGAGAACCGTTATGCAATCGTGACATGTGACCTAACAGTTTCTTGAAATTATAGTGAATAGGTCACACCTTAACTTTAACAGCTAAAAACTCCAGCTGGATATGATGATTCAGATCGCGATCTGACGAATAGACTCAAACTGGCTGTTTTACGATGTATGTAGCTGAAGCTGATGTTTCAAACCTGGGATAGTTAACATTCCAAATTTTTTACCTCAATCCCATGGTACTCTTTTCAAAGGTAAATAAGAAAGGATCTCTAGTCACTTACATTGATGATAAACTCTATTCGAACGAAGTAGATCATCGTGACTTACAAATGAGCAGCGGATACATCGCCTGACACATCGACATCATGTGGAATCAGTGTGTTTGGGTTGATTGATTCATGACCATAATGAACGTTTGTGGTGGTCGCTTGACAGCTGGCATTTCATTGCATGTTGATACTTCATATATGTATGTATGTGGTATTGTTCGACCAATCTTCAACTTCAGGAATCTCTATTTGCTTAACAAACCAGAATAACAGTGATTAGTTGTTAGTAAATACTTGTTTTAAACATCTGATAATTTCAGAATATATCCCATGAGTTGGTTGAGCACATAATATGCAACTGGAACACACATAGCACACAATGTCTGGAATCAAGTACCTTATCACATTATTACTATTATTGATTCACATATCGCTGGTTTTCACCGAATCAGCGGATGCCGAGGCTGTCGAAGAAGAAAATGCAGCTGGATTTATCGAACGTTCGACGGATGATTTCCCAGAAACAGAAACTGCTGCGACCATTGAATTTATAACGAAAGGACGTGACAAACTTGTAGCGACTACGGCACCGGTTCATAGGATATTGCCCGATGCTATAGACCCAAGTGAACATGAACATGTTAGTGAGTAGTGAGTGAGTGAGTGAGTGAGTGAGTGAGTGAGTGAGTGAGTGAGTGAGTGAGTGAGTGAGTGAATGAGTGAGTGAGTGAGTGAGTGAGTGAGTGAGTGAGTGAGTGAGTGAGTGAGTGAGTGAGTGAGTGAGTGAGTGAGTGAGTGAACGAATGAGTGAGATGTACTTTAGGCATTGGGGGAAGAAGAGTTGTCATGTCCTCTGCAATGTTCTAATGGAGGACAGTGCGTACTGACCGACAACGCTTATTGTGCATGTCCTCCCAGTTATTCTGGCACTCTCTGCCAGTTCGGTAAGTGTTGTTGTTGTTGTTGTTGTTGTTGTTGTTGTTGTTGTTGTTGTTGTTGTTGTTGTTGTTGTTGTTGTTGTTGCTGTTGTTGTTGTTGTTGAGTTTTTATGCCATCGTTGAACATATGTACTTTGCAGGCGACAATCCCACCGACTGTGCCGCAGTCTATCGGCTCGGCATTACTCAGTCCGGATATTACCAGATCAAACCTTTTGGTCAACCGATAACTCTAAAATGCCTGATGAAGGACGGATACGGGGTTTGTCAGCAAATATCAGTCATATTGAAGAATAATTACGTTTCATTCTTGGCCCCAATAATTTTATATTGACCCCAAAAAGAAGTTTGGCGCCAAGAATGGAACATGACTTATGCATAACGACTATTTTTGTTTGAATAAAATTTGTTTTATTATCCCCACAGTTACGGATATTTAACCTGAAATTTAGAAATTACATCATTACTTTTTATAGTCGAGTCCTAAAATCCTAGCGTGAAAAAATGGCTTCAAATTGCTTGGTGTTTCTTGGTGAACCTATAATATTTTTTTGGCGAAACACAATTAGAAAGTTTTGTAGGTAACGGTTGTTGAGCATAACTTACCGGACAACACGCTGATTCGAGATGGTGATCGATATACTGATCACATAATTGGAGTGCAATACAGGTGACGGACTGATTTTGTTTATGAGTGAGTGATGTGAGTTAATGAATCAGTAAGTGCGTGAATCAAATATAGCAAACTACCATTTCAGGAATGTGGATGATGAAGAACTGAAAACATTACTGAAAGTTGGACTTTGTCAACAACAAGTTATGTATGAATGTGCCAATGATGCGCCATTAAGGTAAGTGTCTGAGTTTGTGAGTGAGCGAGTGAGGACTGTGTGTGAGTGAGTGAGTGAGTGAGTGAGTGAGTGAGTGAGTGAGTGAGTGAGTGAGTGAGTGAGTGAGTGAGTGAGTGAGTGAGTGAGTGAGTGAGTGAGTGAGTGAGTGAGTGAGTGAGTGAGTGAGTGAGTGAGTGAGTGAGTGAGTAGAAATATGAACATTTGTGATAGACTCGGCAACGACACGTGGTTTGACAACATCAACCAACTCAAGGTGACACAAATTGGGGATCTACCTGGCAAATGTTCATGTGCTGACAACTCTATTTGTGCTTCCAGTTGTTAGTCGCACTCATAGCACGTGTTCAATACTTAAAAAATGCATTGGATTTCAAGCAAGAACCAGTCGATATACTGTAAAATATTGAACTTATAAGCAACTGAATTTAATGGCTGGAGCATATTCAATTACGTTTTCAGTATCTGGCATAACACTGGAACAAACATGCAACTGTGATGCACGACAACCCACAACTTGGACTGATGCCGGTGAGAATCACATATGTGTCATATTATATTATTTATTGGCTGTGTATTGCAGGCTGGCTCACCGGTTCACTCGCGGCCATCACCAACATTTACAGTGTGCAACACAAGGGACAGGGCCGAGCCAAACTATCCTTGTCGCCATTGTACTGCAACCACACAACATCAGGTAACGATAGACCGACAGATTGAATCACATTCTATCTCACTCACTCACTCACTCACTCACTCACTCACTCACTCACTCACTCACTCACTCACTCACTCACTCACTCACTCACTCACTCACTCACTCACTCACTCACTCACTCACTCACTCACTCACTCACTCACTCACTCACTCGCTCACTCACTCACTCACTCACTCACTCGCTCGCTCACTCACTCACTCACTCACTCACTCACTCACTCACTCACTCACTCACTCACTCACTCACTCACTCACTCACTCACTCACTCACTCACTCACTCACTCACTCACTCACTCACTCACTCACTCACTCACTCACTCACTCACTCACTCACTCACTCACTCACTCACTCACTCACTCACTCACTCACTCACTCACTCACTCACTCACTCACTCACTCACTCACTCACTCACTCACTCACTCACTCACTCACTCACTCACTCACTCACTCACTCACTCACTCACTCACTCACTCACTCACTCACTCACTCACTCACTCACTCACTCACTCACTCACTCACTCACTCACTCACTCACTCACTCACTCACTCACTCACTCACTCACTCACTCACTCACTCACTCACTCACTCACTCACTCACTCACTCACTCACTCACTCACTCACTCACTCACTCGCTCACTCGCTCACTCACTTACTCACTCACTCACTCACTCAATGCAGTGCCCACCGACAACATCATAACGCTATCCAGCGCCAGCGAGGGCCTGATCCTTCCATCATGGCGTGGATCTCAACTCTCTTTTTGGTTCAAAACTCGTCAGCCTCTTATGTCAGATGACGAAGAGAGTCCACCCCATCTTGGCACTCTGCCGACCATTTTGCTGGTACAACAAAAAAGTTCACAGGATCCAGATACGATGTTACGAGTGACATTGGTTGACGAACGACATGTTCGTTGTGATTACAGGTTAGCTGGATCAAACACTTGTTACATATGTATGTGCCTTGTTTAGATAGTCGTCAAAAGTGAAGGAATCATCAGTCGATCAGTCACTCAACCAGTCAAATAGTCATCTCATCAGATTTGTATATTTTTATACGATAAAAGTTTACGATTTCAGGGGTCTGGCAGCCAACGATCCTTCTTGGTATTCACTCACCGTTAAATCCGACAAAATACTGAACGCGGCGGAGTGGGTATTCATAAAGGTGAGTTAAATAATTCTACTTGGAAGAATTATTTTTCAATTACTTCGCACTTTCAAAACTATTATTAATATCGGAAGAGTATATGGTTCTGATATTCAAGAGCATAACATAATCAACCTCATAAACACTCACCAATATCAGATTTTCAAATGAATATTAATGTCAGATTCCTCTCAAAGAACTCCTCCGGTTTTCGATATGTCCATCAGGACAAGTTCCGTATTGTCTTGTCGTTACTCTCACTTCATATTTTAATTTTTAATAATTACGTCTCACTTACTTTCATTATATTTCATTATTGTTTATTCAAAGTAATCTGTAATTCGTAATTTGTAAGACCGATTATATACGAGTCAACTCAATGAAACTTGAAACTTGAAACAGATTGAACTGATTGAACACGAATTGCGTCTGTGCATCAACACGTTGTGCGAGCATTCAGTCGACGGTCTGTTCACACCCGAAACACCCGATCACGGAGACACCTTTCTCGAAACCCTGTTTGATGTTCCTCTAACTTTGGGAGCAGCTGATGGAATACCAGAAAGGTTACACACACCCACAAATCAATGAGGCAGACAGCAAGTCAATCATTTTGCTTGTCAGTATCAAGGGACGGCCGCTAGGCCGTTCCCTTAATATGGTTCGATTAAGATAAGCTTTTTTGCGAGTATCTCGATCTAGCCTCATTGTATCAACTTCTAGTCTGTTTCATCGGTTTTCTCGTGCGATTCTACATCTGTTTGGCTATTTTTAACCCGGTAGGGATGAATTTTCATTTTTCAGGTCCGAAAATGATGAAAATGCGATTTTCCGTTTTTTTTCTCCCCCAAAACGGTGTATGGAAACTGGGTAAGACCTGTAGAGCTGAAAATTGGTATACATGTCAACTTTTAGCGTAGAAAACGATTATTAAACTGTCCCGCAGATCGGAATATTATGTGCACCATTTTTAAGGGATTTTATAGAAAAAATGTCAAAAATCGCAGGCAAAATGGAAAAAGAATCGTTGTATGAGCGATAGAGTGATTCGATCAAACTGAAATTTTAACTGAATGTATACGACACATATGTTAGTATGATCCGCTATTTAACTTTTCAATATCATCAAACACGCAAAACTGGCAAGGGGGTACAAAAAGAAAAAAATTATGGAAATTTTTCAGGAAAGCTAAATTACAGGTATGGTCAGAGTCCGAATGATCCTCAGAATGAGTTCATTCGACGCGGAATCTAATTTCATTAACACTTTATTTCGACCTATTTTTTGATAAACCCATTGTACTTTCTGTAAAACCCGAAAAACAGATAATTGAAAATTTCGACATTGTTGACGATTTTTGCCCATTTGAAACTCAGATTATTGTCAAGTTTAAAATATTGAAGTCCATCGTATTGGTAGAACGTTTGGGAAGACTGAAGCTCTATTTAATACAGAAAATATGATTTGCTCAGCTATTTTCAAAAAAAAATTACGGGCCGCCAAAATCGGTAAAATTTAAAGTTCACTCACTCACGCTGTTGCTGCCACATTGGATTTCAAATTATTTTTTTATACAGAGTCATGACACACTTGATTTTAACAGATAGCTTAGAGGGACTAAATTTCAAATAAGTTATGGTTTTAAAACTTAATCAGGACCTTCAAACTAAATTTTATAATCTGTCAAAAACAGCAAAAATAAAAAAAACTGACCAAAGAAATTTTTCAAAGATTTTTTTGTCATTTCTAGAGATGTACCAATATTATTAAAACACATCAAAACCGTATTTTAAGCAGTCTAGTGGAGAATTTTTTTTAGGGTCACATGGTACATATCGTCAGCTCGTTAGTACAACTCGGTGCTAACCAAATAATAGTCAAGTTTTGAAGTTACTTTCACATTAGACGTAATTATGCATTTATGATTGGATATTTTGTTTGATGATGATGGGAACCAATTTAAATAATATCTTGGTAAAGGTAGTCAAGTGGATAGTGGGTCTGCATGTTAAACGGGTGGTTCTGAGTTCAATACCCCTAAAAATCAATAACAACGAAAATGTTAAATTGTTTCATTTTTGATATTATATACTGCTCTAGAACCTCAACGGTCTATTTTAGATAACGTAAGGCAGCTTTTAATTCACATTATCACTAATTCAGTTTTTTTACATCATTCTGTCAATTATGTAATGACTCCTTCTATAAGAAAAAAATTAAGGGGCTCGCGAGCGATCCCTGTTCTCACGATTTCTTCTGTAATTCAATGATTGAAAATCCAAATTTATCGAAAATCTGAGATTTTTTCACATAATCTATATGTGGTTTGTTCACACATAAAAAAGTAGAAGACAAGCAACTAAAAATGCCCTGAAGGCATGGGGAGTAACGAATATGGTTCGATCCTGGCAAGTCCAATCGTGAAAAAGTATGAGACAAGAAAGTTTTATTCTTATATTTTAGATAGTCTGATCGTGAAAAAGCAGGAAACAAGATTTGCGATGAATCACGAAAAAGCTTGAACTTCATTAAATCAAGAATCAAACCAAATTACACGAAACATATTTGGGACTTTTATGTGAAAACTAAATCCTCTGTATTTCGTCTAGCAAGTTCTGAGCATATGTATTATCTTTTGTTTGTGTGACCAGTCTGTCACGACCCTTTTTTATCTAATTTTTATATAGGAAAGCATGCGATTTTTTTTGTAAGATATGTTTTACTGAATTCCAGCATTTTCATTAAAAATAAGTCTTATTTCTAATGATTACCACGCCACTCGTGAAAAGTCCCAGATATGTTTCGTGTAATTTGGTTTGATTCTTGATTTAATGAAGTTCAAGCTTTTTCGTGATTCATCGCAAATCTTGTTTCCTGCTTTTTCACGATCAGACTATCTAAAATATAAGAATAAAACTTTCTTGTCTCATACTTTTTCACGATTGGACTTGCCAGGATCGAACCATATTCGTTACTCCCCATGCCTTCAGGGCATTTTTAGTTGCTTGTTGAATATATCAGTCAATTATTGTTGTGATGCACGAAAGTTGTTGTGTAAAGTTGTAAAGACGAACGGACAAACTTTACTTTCAGTGAAACCGGCTTTTCTGGATGCTTGACCGACCTCACAATGGACCATGAACGTGTGGAAATGACCTTGTTCATTCAAACGTTGGTGAATGAATGATTGACTGACTGACTGACTGACGGACAGACTTGTTTCAATTCAGACACAAGACTGCTTTGGTCGGGTGTTCGGATCCGTGCCTCAACCACGGCTGCCAGAATCAGGCTCTGTGTATTCCCATGTACGAACTAAACGACTATCAGTGCATGTGTGCCAGTCCGTTTACACAACATGGAAAATACTGCGAACAAGGTTAGAATCCGGGCATTGACTCTTGTTAATGATTGAGGTGTGTTGGTTAGTTGGTTAGGAGTCAACTTAACTCGATTGACGTTGCCGTATTTGACGTTGCCGAAAATAATCATGCCGAATTTTTTGTTTTTTGTACCATTGACTTTGCTGGCCGATTGGCTATTCCGATTGCAATCATTTTCGGCAAAGGCAAATTCAGCAAAATAAATAGCGGCAAAGTGAACGGTACCCGTTGATTAACATGTTGTACTGGAATACGTATTTCTAGACATGAACGCCAAGTCATCGTTCCATCTGAACGGCTACATGAAACTGGACGAGTCATGGCTGCGGCAGCCGGGCGTGCGTAGTGATGTGATGCTCAGCTTCAGAACTGATCAGGTTTAGTTACGAGTATTGCTTCGTCAATGTATCTTATTATCACACTTTATGTACTTCTGTGTATCCGTTTCGCACGTACTCAAGTAACCAAGTGCAACTTTGTCCAAATGTCATGTAAAAAGATATTCTTCTCGAAAACGTGAACGCTCGTTAAAAGTAGATTATACATAATTCAAACCACGTGTCAAAAACGATCTGGCTAACGATAAACCTTGTATAGGCTATTTAGAGCTTTTAGAAATATTGAGATTATATATTATAAAGAAGTCTTTAGCTGAACGCATTTCAGTCGGATGCGATTCTGGTGTACGCGCTCGACGAGATGTACAACTTTGTACAGCTGCATTTGGTCGATGCCAATACGTTGATTCTCACATTCAACCATAATGCCAGTGTACGGTCGTGTCAGATTGTGGCCAACAAATGTCAGTGTCTTCAACTTATATACAATCGCTCGTTCACTCACTCACTCACTCACTCACTCACTCACTCACTCACTCACTCACTCACTCACTCACTCACTCACTCACTCACTCACTCACTCACTCACTCACTCACTCACTCACTCACTCACTCACTCACTCACTCACTCACTCACTCACTCACTCACTCACTCACTCACTCACTCACTCACTCACTCACTCACTCACTCACTCACTCACTCACTCACTCACTCACTCACTCACTCACTCACTCACTCACTCACTCACTCACTCACTCACTCACTCACTCACTCACTCACTCACTCACTCACTCACTCACTCACTCACTCACTCACTCACTCACTCACTCACTCACTCACTCACTCACTCACTCACTCACTCACTCACTCACTCACTCACTCACTCACTCACTCACTCACTCACTCACTCACTCACTCACTCACTCACTCACTCACTCACTCACTCACTCACTCACTCACCCACCCACTCACTCACTCACTTACTCCCTCACTCCTTAAATCAATCTTTCACAGCACTATCGGATATGTCGTGGCATCAAATAGTACTCAAGTACACCTCGTTATCGACCACCCTGTACCTGGATCAGTCTACCTGCCAAGTACCCGGACAGCGCGCATTATCTACTAAATACTTGTCAGAATACCAGGGTGATAACAAAGGTGGGTTGAGTTATTGAGTTGTTCGTGAAAAACCTGAAGAATGCGGAATTTTTTACTTATTCGTTTCTACAGGGTGTCCCACTTAAAAGTTTCAATGAGAAATTCCATGAGTTTCCTTTAAATTTTGATAGAAATTACCAATTTAACAAAATTTTGCGCCAGTTTGTAAACAATTTTTGACAAATTTTTTCAACGCTTCAATTTTTTGAAAAGCTTTTCTATAGTTATTCAGTTTTTTTGTTACGATTAACACCTAAACAAAAAGAAAACAACTGGAAAAAGTAACTCCCACATAAAAACAGCAAAATAAAACCATTTACCATGTTAAATAAATAAATAGAATAATAGATACGAGGCCAACATGCAACTTTCTTCACAGTTCGAAATATCCTTCAAAATCTCCTAACTCTTGGGCTATCAAGTGTTTTGCCAGACAAATCCTCATTATCCGACAGTTTCTGGTGAATAATTTTAACGGCAGAATGTTATGACGAAGCTATTGTAGGCTTTGTATCTTAAATTGGTTGCGGAATCATCTTTGCAAATAAGGACACTCCACCTCCGCGTGGTGAGGTGACCTCACTCCAAGCGGCTACAACGAACCGTTCATAACTTGGCAAATGGATGCCTATTCCGTAGAACTTTCAATTTGATAAGTGTATCAAAAATGCTTCGATTTAACTATTTTTGTTTACCTTGATTAAAAATCACGTCGGTTTTCGACAAAAATATGAGTTCAGAATGCCGCTGTCATGACATTAATGGTTTCACTTAGTGCACGAAGTTCATATCCTGTACCTGGTCTTGTATCTTTTATTCATCTAATCGGCAAATGAAATTGTTTATTTTGTTTTTTCCGTTGTAATAGTACTTTTTAATTTGTTTTTTACTCCGTTTAGAGGTGTTAATCGTAGTAAAAAAACTTTATATCCCGCGAAGCCGACGGTAGAAAAGTACGAAAATGAGGGGGTTCGGAAATTTTGGCATAACACTTTATTTATGAAAGCTTTTCAAAAATTTTAAGCGTCAAAAAAATTTGTCAAAAATTGTTTACAAACTGGCGCAAAATTTTCTCAAATTGGTCAATTCTATCAAAAATTATAGGACATTCTCATTGAAACTTTTAAGTGGGACACCCTGTACTTCATTTAGTACTGATCGGATAAAATTGATCGGATAGGGATATTAGGTGTTATTGGATAAAACTGTCAGTTAACTTAGTATAGTAGAGCAATTTAGTATATATTACAGTGAGTAGACTGAAATACTATTTTACAGCTACGATCTACCCGCCCCGTGCTCTCAAACCACCCACAAACCCGACTCCCTTCAATCTGGTCTATATCGGTGGCGTGCCAAGGGCACCCAGGAACACGTTCGCTATTTTTATAATTTTGAAAGTTTCAATAGACAAACATCATTTTATTTGACAACTTATCAGAGTTTTCTTCCATGGTACAGAACAATGCTCTTGGAAACCAGGTATAAAGTAGCAGATTATTTTTCAATCATTTTGCATAAAGGCACAATGACATATTAGCACTGGTTTGTGCACCATAACGCCAATGTTCACCTTTATGGAATCACGCTTGGAATGGCTTGCTCTCTGAATTCACAAGTTTTTTCCACCAAATTCAATCATGAGAAAAATTAAAAATTTGGACCGAAAAAAACAAGTTTTCTGGTTTGTCTGGTGTGCGCTTTTGGTTCGATGAAAGAACAAAGGCTGTGTTTTTTTGTCAAGCTCTGCTTTTTTTCTCTTTCATGTTTTGAATTATTCAGTCCTGTTCTGCGGTTTATGTTTGATGCTAATTCAAGAAGGTTATAAATTGTTAATCGGCAAAGTTCAAATTAATAAACTTACATATACATATGATATAACACCAATGTCACCAATTCAAAATATTTTTCAAACTGTTATAGTTTTTTTTCAAGTACTTGGAAGCATGTTGTCAAATGACCAATCCGAAAAACCACTCAGAAACTATGCGATTCTATTTAGTATCAATACATGTTTAGCGACTGCTGTTAAATTAATAATGTTTCAGTGTGAAACTGAACAGACATCGTCGTCATCGTCTCCGACGCGACACCTCGTTCTACTACAGCACTTTGCCTGATTATAAAGGCTGCTTACGGGGTGTGCTTATTGGTGAACAGAGACTGGACATTACAGCCAACCATAAACATCACACTAAAGGTTACTATCGTCATGCAACTGAAAAGTATTATTTTTTTTATAATTCTTTATTATTTGGATGGTCTGATTTACCGAACGACTGAGTGACTGACTAACTGACTGACTGACTGACTTACTGACTGACTGACTGACTGACTGACTGACTGACTGACTGACTGACTGACTGACTGACTGACTGACTGACTGACTGACTGACTGACTGACTGACTGACTGACTGACTGACTGACTGACTGACTGACTGACTGACTGACTGACTGACTGACTGACTGACTGACTGACTGACTGACTGACTGACTGACTGACTGACTGACTGACTGACTGACTGACTGACTGACTGACTGACTGACTGACTGACTGACTGACTGACTGACTGACTGACTGACATATAGGCAAACTGGGTGCCGGTTGTGTAACGGGTTGTGACCGTAACCCATGTCACAACGATGGTTACTGTAAAGTGCCATGGGACGCATCACCGAATCTGATGGCCACCTGGTGCGACTGCCAGACCACCAGCTACACCGGACCAAGCTGCTTGATTGGTTGGTTGACGAAATCTTTTTAGCATGTGAGTCAAGTCCAATCAAACAACGATACGTCAACAAATGAATCGCATCGTTACCTCGAAGTCGCTCATTCTACAAAGAAACTATTTCTTAAAAAATCTGAAATTTGACGAACATATAACCTGAAATAAACGGATGGTCATAATAAACTGAGAGAGACACTGTCACCAAAATCCACTATTTAGGAAATCACGCTAGTCCTCTGATCTCAGGTGAGGCTACAGAGTAATGCAAACTAAACATAGACAATACAGAGACACTAAATGACTAAATTTAAAATATTATACTTACATTACATTTACTTTACATCTAAAAGTTATTATGTTTAGACGTGGGTCTCAACTTTGACGGCACTTCGGCTCTGCGTCTGATGACCTCGCAATCGTTCGGTCGATTACCGATGGTCTACAAACAGTCGATGTCGTTGGCGTTTTCGTTGGGTTCAGACAATTGGGGTGATGCACAGACACTCGTAATGATGGTCTGGAAGCAGCCGCAGACGTGAGTCACATTTATGTTATAAAACGTAAAATAGTAACTATTCGTGTTTTGAGCGTTTATGTTTTTTATTTATATCATATAATTCGATGTAACACAATAAAAAAGTTAATTTTTAATTTGCAGCACGATTGCCCTGGAGATCGTAGACGGGTACACTTTGAATGTGCGATACAACGGTGATGTGGTGGCACAGGTGGTCGGCAGTTCGTTGCCAGGTACTCGCCATTTCGTTCACATCGTCACCACCGGTGGCAGCAAATCTGGATACATCCAGGTGAATCTACTCATGTTTTCGGGTTCTACAGTTTCTAACCATAAAATATGACAATGAATAGTCGTGTAATCTACTTTGTACAATACATAACAATTATATGTTTGTGCAGTTGGATGGGGAGCGGACTCTGCTCAACGCCGAGCTGCTGGCCGCCCTGGATCTGGTTCGCATGCAGTCCATCACATATGGCAATGGCCCGGCTACTAATTCAAACAGTTTTCGAGGATGCATGTCAAGTTGGTCACTGTGATTGAACAACGATTTCAAGTCACTAGCTCATTCACTCACTGACTCTCAACTCATGTTGTACTCAAATCATGTAATATGGTAATAACTGATCAATAAAGTAATGATTTCAGATGCTCAACTGTATGTGCAGCTGACCAGCAACGATCCTGACTCGGGCATCCAAATCGACCCGTTCACCGACCTGCTCGAAGGCAACACGGATCACGTCGTGGTAACGTCGATCGATGCCAAACTCAACCACACCCAACCGTTGAAAGCCACCACATGTGCCCTGTTCGCTACTCTCGCACCGCCTGTTGAAATTGGTGAGCTCATTATCACTTTTATTTTAGGATGAATGTACTAATGATTTCACTTAAAAAAATTAGATTCGGCATAATTCCGTTAATCCTTTTTGATCAGGCCGCACTAACATAGAAGTCGGCAAAACTGTTTAACTTTATAGAACGTCATCCCGTCATTCAACCCGTTAGTCAACAGCCTTGGAATGCACCCCTCCGACGTACTGAGTTCATACCGGAATTCCGTATAACGACACTACCACCACTGACATCATCACATGAAGATCTTACCATGTCTACAGAACCCACTGATGATGAAGAACGAAAATGGAGTGAGTTACCCGCTAATCCACTACATAACCCATTCTCTCACTCACTCACTCACTCACTCACTCACTCACTCACTCACTCACTCACTTACTCACTCACTCACTCACTCACTCACTCACTCACTCACTCACTCACTCACTCACTCTCTCACTCACTCACTCACTCACTCACTCACTCAATCACTCACTGCAGTAATGTACATGCTGATCATCGTCATCGTTGTGCTTCTGCTACTGACCATATTGCTTGTGATTTGTTGCTGGTGCCGTTATCGTTCAAAACCAGCCCAATACGCGGCCGCCAATGGAGCTGCAGCCAACGGACGGTCAAGGACACCTAATAAAGATGTACCAGCAAGTCCCACGAAACGTGAGTAAATTAGTCAAGTAATCAGTAAGTCAGTCAATTCACTAAATGACGCTATATTATTTCAGCTCCACGTACCATGTTCCATGACAAGCCGTCTGAACTGCAGCCCCTGACTGGCGGCAGTCCGGAATCGACGTACGTGCCTGCCAGTCCCATCGATTCGTTGCCAACACCACCGGGAATGACCAACCCAGATCGACAGTTTCCTCATTCACAGAGTCAACCAGTTAAGTTGCGTACACCAAACGGAAGCACTGGTTAGTTAGTGAGTTAGTGAGTGAGTGAGACAGTGAGTTAGTGAGTGCGTGAGTTCGTGAGTGAATGAGTGAGTGAGTGAGTTCTTGAGTTTGTGAGCGATTATATGTTTTAGTGAGTTAGTGAGCATTTAGCTAGTATAACGATTACAGCTGTCACCCCGGTGAAGACCACACCAGACAAGGCTGGCCTGCCCACAAGACCAGATATCCCAGATGCCAAATCTCGTCTCAGTGAGGCTCCAAAGGATTCAATATCTCGACCCTTGTCCTTTGATGAACCCATCGAAAGGATACCCCCACCGGTGAGTTGATTTTTGTTCAAATATTTATTAGAATGTATCGTTATTGTTAGCAGCTTTGGGTTTACATGTTTTCGCGTTGAGCTATGGGTTTGATGCACTGGTTTTAACGCAATAGATAATAAAATTAATATACTGTGTGATTTTCAGCTTCATATTTTAACCCACTTCAGCTTCACTCAAGCTATAATGCAGTTCATTTCAATTATCATGCTATTACACAGTTATGTTTTGCCACTCTTGCTTTCATAGTGCACTCAATGTAAAAAATCAAGCATGTTTCGAGAGGTTTCTAAATATTTCTCATAGGTGTAATCTGTGCTTTATACGTTTACACTGTATAGTGGCAGTTGCTGTGTAGAAATAGATGTGTAACACAAAACATGACATGAACGCATCTGAATCATTTACTTCTACCGTAACAACTGGCGGACAAACAGAAGGTTGAGAAATTTCGTCAAAGTGGGCGAATGGGCCATTTTCAGGACACTTTACCAACACCGGGGGACAAATTATACTTTTTTTAAAGTAAAAAAGGGAGATTCTACTGCTTTGTTGTTTGTCCGCTAGTGCCCGTAACCACGTACATGTTCAAGTCCAACCCAGTACTGCGTCAATTCATGTCATGTTATGGTGATGTGTACAAGTGTGTTATAGGAGGGCGAGTTCCGACCACTGGCAGAAGTACTCCAATCCACACCTCCAAGGGAAAAGGACCCGAGTCATGCGGAGGTGGAGAGTCTTACGGATACATCGATGACGTCAAGTAGGACATCGAGTCTGCATCCGGTCAACACTTGACTTTACGATTGGCCTATTGGCAAGCGGTCAACATTAATCGGATCCTTATGGACGCATCTCACTTAGCATCATGACCTGATGTTTCGCGTATGGTTTTTCAGCAATAATTTGTTATAACATGCGGTTTGAAAATATTTCCAAACATTTCACTGATATCACAGTTGCTTTGTGCACGGGTTGTGTCATTTTAGTCGGATATGATTTTACTGATGAAACATGTTCTATAAAAGACTTTGCTGAGCAATTCGAGTCACTCACATAGAACAAGTGAGCCTTCTTGACCCAAAATGAACTAATTTCAAGTACAGTATGTCAGCCACGGTGCTTGACTACCATGGTGGGAAAATTCTTGCAGATCAACTGACTAAAATAGAACGCAATTTACACGCACATTTCACGTGTTTCATTCAGTTATAAAGTGTACATAACCTGCTTAGTAGTTAGTAAAGCCTGTTGTTTCTGCAAGCAAAAGTATTTCCCAAAACGTCTGATGATGAAACATCAGACCATCAGTGTTAACACGCACATCAATCATCATCACCCCATGCTATACTGTGCTAAACTATGGTGTCAACCGAGTTGAGTTGCGGCTAGTGATGTTTCATTATCAGACGTTTTGGGCAATATTTTTGCTGGCAGAAACAACATAGGGCTTCAGTCATTGTTCCGTGTCCACTCGCTCACTTTACTTTTCTTCCACAAAACGTTATACTTGTAACATTTCTGCTCTGTACAGCTTCAATGTGCTCATGTTAAATAGAATACCCGTGAATAAACACTATATTTATCGTCGATCGGCAATCGCATAACTTTTTCAGGCAAATTTTTCTTGCATGCACAGCATATGAAAAAATGTATGCATATATATACATACATAATCTACATAATGTACAACTTGGCATGATGTGTCCTAACTTCTACGTACATAAATGCTACATACTTATGTATGCGTCACGATGGTTGTTGTATGATAACTTGGTGTCCATACGAGAGTTCGAGACATAAAATCCGGGGTCCAATCGAGACGGGGTCCAAACGTCCGGGACCCGATAACTTGCATGGAACTCGAGGCCTTCTATTTATATGACCATCCTTATGAGAGTCATTAAAATAGAAATGATGACATTTTGACAACGTTTTTCATGTGATATGTTAAGCTTTTTTCAAGGTTTGTGTGTGTTTGTAAGATGTCTTATGCTGGTTTTTTGTGATGTTTGTTGGGAACTGTTGTTCTGTTGAAAGCGTGTGTTGTGTTGTTGTGATGTTTTGTTTTGATGTATAGTGTTAGATTGTGTGTTGTGTTGCATGTTGTGGTGTGTTTCAGTGGTTGCAAGCGTCCAGTACGTCCATATCCAGTGGTACAACATCCTACTACACTTGCACCGAACGATCACGGGTAACTTTACTTGCTGCAAACAAATTTTATGCGTTCAACATGTAGTTTATCTATAAATTTTTTTGGAATTTCATCTGCATTTGCATAAAGATAAGGATTATGTATTCATATGATAGCATCTAAACAGAACGAATCAAGTTTAGAAATAATGCATGAAAACATGAATCAAAGTTTCTGTTTAATTATGAAATGGCTGACAAACGATGCAACCAATTACAGTAATCCTGAGGAAAATGGTACATAGTTTCAGTCGTATCCTCGGAGTCTTCAATCCGCCCGTTCTGACGACACATTCCTTAGTGCTGCTGACAGCATCATCGTCCATAACGGACATACTGGTTAGTAGGTAGTGCCGTAATCAATGCGAGATGCAACGGGTCTTTCCAACAATCGTTGACCCGCAATGCTCACCCGAATATAAAAATACCCACATAAAAGATGGATGAAAACATATATGGTTTAATTAATCCAATTGTATAATAGCTTGTTTGTGTACTTGTCATATCTCACGGTTTTATAGAATATGTCGGCGTGAAGCGAGGTGTAATTAATAGAGATCCTTCAGAGTTATGTGATAGTTTATGTAGATTCTTAGAGCAAGGTGTACCTGAGATTCGATATTTGAGTTAGCTTGTATGTAGGCGTGAAGCGAGGTGTACCTGACATACTTCACCTGGCTGACCAGATGACTGGCAGAGTGGTACCGGCCAGCACACCCAGTCCCGGCACATTCAGACCTGAGAACAGATTCAGACACAAGGAGCTCACGGCAGGTCGGTCACAAACTTTTCAATCTATGTAGTATGCATTTCAATTAGAATTGTCTTTTGAAGTAAACTAGGGTAGGTTTCGTATTGAGTTTTATTATATGACTTTTTAATAGTATTGTATAGTATGGTATTGTTTCAAAGATCTCTCATGTGTACTCCTTTACATGTACCCTATCTATCTAGGATATCTAGGATATTTTCATACCCATAGCTGAAAATTAGTGATCATCGCATTATTATTCATTATTTGATTATTTACTAAAATATGCTAGTTATAAAAATAAATGTTAATACAATGCATGAAACAGGCATGAATGGCAGCAAGGCATCGTCCGTCGAGACAATCAAGTCGCGACCGTCATCACGTCGGACATCAACGGAACGACGTGGCCCCGTGTACGTGCCAGTGCCGACGGTCGACGCTACCATGTGACTCAAGGTGTCGGGCGACGATCATGTACTCAAGAAGAGTCACACCTTCATGTAAGACATACAACATTTAATTTAGCTAATTTAAAAATAATAACTAATACAAATATAAACACAGAAAAATTAAGTGATAAAAAATGGTGTAGTTGGTGGCACCGAGCCTTTGCAACGCATGATCGCCGCGCGACATATCTACATATGTTTTGACACCATGTGTGTCTGATTGTCAAGTTGTTATATACCATAATTTATAGTGTATTTATGCGGATAAATATGATATAAAACACTCAGCTTTACCCTGTGATCTATGACTGTACAAGATTGCCATGCATTAATTGAATCTGCCGTTGAGTTTGTCTGATACTGTATATTGATAATATTATACGTTTATACATTGACATGATAACGCGCTTTACATTGCTCAACTTATTACCACAAAATACTAGCTATTGCTTTATCGCTATTTGCACACTCCATGTAGAAAGGTCATGTTTTTTCAAAAATTAAAGATTAAACTCTAACTCTGGATAACACTTTTATTTAACTTGATAAGTGTGAGAAATAAAATTCACTGCAAATCAGATCCCTATCGTGTGCATGAAGTTAAAAAAATCAACGGTGAGTAGAGTGAGCTTAAAAAATACTTGTATGACAATCACAATCACAAATATACTTTCAAAACGGCATTGCTTTGTTGACTAGGCTCAAAACCTAACTAATCAAGAGTACATAGCCTAGGCTCAAATCCTAGCTAATCTAGAGTGCATAGCCTAGGCTCATATCCTAGGTAATCTAGAGTACATAGCCTAGGCTTATATCCTAGGTAATCTAGAGTACATAGCCTAGGCTTATATCATACAGGCTGCTGCATAGCCTTGCATACATAATGTTCATTTTACTATCAAACTACACTGCAGGCTAGATTGTCATGCCTAATATCTTAAATGTAGGTTATCCCAAGCCGGATCAGCTATTTGTAAAAGAATGTGCCTGGGTGGTTGTTCTGATATAAACTTCATATGGGATCGAATGTGATTATAAGTTTATTTTCTTGTTCATAGTTTATATGACAGACATACATACACAAGTCTTAAACAATAAAAATAATCAGATAAAAATACAGTGAGTATCATGGTTTATTTCATGGATCCTTGATTTCATAACAAATAAGGCGACACAAAAAATTAAGAAGTTAAGGTCGTAACCCGATATAGTAAAATGATAAATAACTCTCCATTATTAGACTTCCGTCAGCTCTTTAGTAAGCCACGAAAATTCTCACGAGCTACTGTCTTCAGAGTATCCAAATTTAGTTTTTCATTCTTTATAGCAACAGATGAAACGGTCCTGTTGCTGACTGAATAAACACGCGTTCTGATGGCTAGTGTTACCGGTGTTGCATTTGGATGGTGCCAGGGGACTGCAGGCAATAAACGGCTGTTGAGGGTAAAAGCCTGGCTCGTTAGAACAATCTACAAATAATAGTTCTGAGTGGGTGAGTGAGTGAGTGAGTGAGTGAGTGAGTGAGTGAGTGAGTGAGTGAGTGAGTGAGTGAGTGAGTGAGTGAGTGAGTGAGTGAGTGAGTGAGTGAGTGAGTGAGTGAGTGAGTGAGTGAGTGAGTGAGTGAGTGAGTGAGTGAGTGAGTGAGTGAGTGAGTG
This sequence comes from Daptonema setosum, assembly GCA_964036265.1. Taxonomy (NCBI): domain Eukaryota; kingdom Metazoa; phylum Nematoda; class Chromadorea; order Monhysterida; family Xyalidae; genus Daptonema; species Daptonema setosum. The sequence goes on from OZ038443.1 coordinate 17,199,293, forward strand.
AGTGAGTGAGTGAGTGAGTGAGTGAGTGAGTGAGTGAGTGAGTGAGTGAGTGAGTGAGTGAGTGAGTGAGTGAGTGAGTGAGTGAGTGAGTGAGTGAGTGAGTGAGTGAGTGAGTGAGTGAGTGAGTGAGTGAGTGAGTGAGTGAGTGAGTGAGTGAGTGAGTGAGTGAGTGAGTGAGTGAGTGAGTGAGTGAGTGAGTGAGTGAGTGAGTGAGTGAGTGAATGAGTGAGTGAGTGAGTGAGTGAGTGAGTGAGTGAGTGAGTGAGTGAGTGAGTGAGTGAGTGAGTGAGTGAGTGAGTGAGTGAGTGAGTGAGTGAGTGAGTGAGTGAGTGAGTGAGTGAGTGAGTGAGTGAGTGAGTGAGTGAGTGAGTGAGTGAGTGAGTGAGTGAGTGAGTGAGTGAGTGAGTGAGTGAGTGAGTGAGTGAGTGAGTGAGTGAGTGAGTGAGTGAGTGAGTGAGTGAGTGAGTGAGTGAGTGAGTGAGTGAGTGAGTGAGTGAGTGAGTGAGTGAGTGAGTGAGTGAGTGAGTGAGTGAGTGAGTGAGTGAGTGAGTGAGTGAGTGAGTGAGTGAGTGAGTGAGTGAGTGAGTGAGTGAGTGAGTGAGTGAGTGAGTGAGTGAGTGAGTGAGTGAGTGAGTGAGTGAGTGAGTGAGTCAGTCAGTCAGTCAGTCAGTCAGTCAGTCAGTAACCATCAGATCCAGATTCTCCTCCACCTGCACCTAAGTTGCCGGTTTCCTGTTCCGATTTTCGTTTCTTGGTCAGTTTCTCACAGCAAATGAACTCTGCTTCACCACCGACGTAGAGACAGGCCGAACCAGGAGAACACGCCTTCACAATATACCATAAGTCAACTCAAACCATTGAATAAGGAAATGTTCCAACAAAAATGAAAAATAGTATCGAATCACAGAAATTCGATTGTCTAACATTTTAATATACTCTTAATTAAAAAGTCTCGAGATTGTCTTAGTTATTTAAGATTTGTTTGACTGACCCCTGAGGTGTTGGGCACTGCCGTGGGTGCGCACCGTCTGTAATTGCCTCGCTCAATGTACACTGGCACAAGACCCGCAGGTTCTGGTGGACAGATATCTAAAACACAACATCATTTGCTCGTTTTATAACACTGATATTAATGTTCACAACTTTTAAACGATGTTCTTTAAAAAAATCAGTATCATTCCGGCGACTGAATTTCATTGTTAGGTACAAAATAAGGTGTACAAAATAAGTGGATAATATGAACTTGTTCAACATATATTTTGAAGTAAAGGCTTTTGCACCATGATACACGTGTGGGATGCGGTTATCACCATCATTTGTACAATGACTGGGTGTGTTACAAAAGCCAAACTGTACTTTCAACCAACTGGGTTTTAGGTCTTGACCGGATGCACCACAGCAGACATATCGAGCTATCGAATCGGCATGTTGACAGTAGTTGTTATCACCGCAGTCCGACCCTGTGCCTGTTGGACTACAGAATCGATACTTCTGACCGTTACTGCCGGGAAGTGGTTTTAACTGCGGTGGACAAACTGCAAAAAGTGCAATCTCCATACTTCTTGTCATCCGTGTGAGTGAGTGAGTGAGTGAGTGAGTGAGTGAGTGAGTGAGTGAGTGAGTGAGTGAGTGAGTGAGTGAGTGAGTGAGTGAGTGAGTGAGTGAATTCAAACTGTTTATGCGTGAAATGAGTACAGCTATTAAAATGAAGTAAACCGTTTTGTGTTTGTTGACTGGCCTCCTCGCAACAGTAGAAGCTGTTTGTGGCACTATCAGCCGAATACCAGCAAAAGTATCCAGCAGGACATGTGCCAACGATGTTGGGTGTACATTGACGGGGCTGCAGGGTCAATGAACTGATGAACGGACGCGAGTTGGCAGGGCAGATTGCTGCAGAAAATTTCAAGTTACCTCATATTAATGCAAAATAACACTTAAAAAATCGACTGTCTGAAAAACCTTCAGTTAGGCGTCGACGAAAAAAAAGTTGAGCTCTTAGCGGTTTTAGAACTACCATATGGAACCAATTCAGCAGCTTTCCAAATTTTTCAGAGTTTTTAGTCCAAATTGTATTTACCTCGTTGAACATGGTAAAAATGAACAAACTTCAGCAAAGGACGGCTAACAAAGGTAAAAATATATTATTGTTAGTATCAGTATTGCGAAAGAGCGTAGCGACTGAGTGCTCACCTTCCCCAGCTGGGGCTGACGCCCAATAGGATGTGGTTTGAAATTCGTATTTATTATCCATTGACCCCTTTGAAACATAAACGTTAATTTAAAGCTTTTCGGAAAAAGGAAATGGGTGGCTGTCGTTGGTGTTCAAAAATGACGATAGCTTCGCTGCCTTTAAAAAACGCATCTTTGTTCGGTCAAGTCAACAATATGAAACGTAAACGAATTATCCACCAAACGGTTTAGTCAACAGCGTGTACGAACGGCCTGGTCTGACTGAAATGACTCTGATCTGGTACATTTTCGCGGTAATAATGTGATTTAAGTAATTTTTTTGTAATCGGATTGCCTGAGAAAACCTACGTTGACGAAAATTATGTTAAGCTCTTAGCGGTTTTAGAATAACTATATGGTGGGTAGTATTCGACCATAGTAATAGGGTCCACAAATGTTTTAATCTCGAGAACGGCTACTTTGAAATTTGGAAAAATAAATTTCATAGACGTTCAATTTTTTTCTTTTTCCAGTATTTAAACGGCTATATTAAGGGATAGCGTGGTCATTCTCCATTCTACTGCGGTCATTTTGATCTATATAACGTTGCAATTACGTGATTATTCGACAGAAAACATACAAAAAATATATATATGAAACTTCTCATTTGCTCAGTCATTCAACAACTAATATTTACCTCAGATTTTCGTTAAAGTCCCAAGTTATTTCGGATAAGCCTTATAGCCGACGAGTTACCCCAATAGGTCGACTTCACAACCTACAGGTGCCAACCCCTCCCCCATTGCCATCGTTTCAGGTACCGATGGTTAAAACATTTTTGGTTACCAAAGGTTACCTTTAAGTGGTTCCCAAAAGTTAACTTGAATTTCAAAGTAGCCGTTCTCGAGATTGAAACATTTGTGCACCCTATTACTGTGGTCGATTACTACCCAGCATATAGTAGTTCTAAAACCGCTAACAGCTCAATATTTGTTTTCGTCAACGCCTAACTGTAGGTTTTCTCAGGCAATCCGATTAAAAAACTACTTCAAACTTATTATTACCGCGAAAATATACCGGTTCAGGGTCATTTCAGTCAGGCCAGGCCGTTCGTACACGCTGTTGACTAAACCGTTTGGTGGAAAATTCGTTCACGTTTCATCTTGTTCGGTTAAACGAGCAAAGATTCATTTTTAAAGGCAGCGAAGCTATCGTCATTTTTCAACACCAACGACAGCCACTCATTCCCTAGTTTCGAAAAGTTTAAAAAATACGTTTATGTTTCAATGGGGTCAATGGATAATAAATACAATTTTCAAACTGCATCCTATTGGGCGTCAGCCCCAGCCGGTGAAGGTGAGCACTCAGTCGCTTCGCTACCTCGCACTAACGAAAATAACAATAATATATTTTTACCTTTGTTAGCCGTCCTTTGCTGAGGTTTGTTCATTTTTACCATATTGAACTAGGTAAGTATAATTTGGACTAAAAACTCTGAAAATAAGCTGCTGAATTGGTTGAATTATATGGATTAATTGAAAATGATAGAAAAGGAAGTAAGTTTGTTGAAAATAGGCCTAGGCGGACAAGGTTTTGATTGAGTTATTCTTGTTGTTGGCTCAGGCATCGATGACTACTGGTGAATGCTGGTATAATGGCGGTTGAATACCTCCAGAACAAATGTAAAAACATCAAGTTATAATTTAAAAGCTTATCTAACTTATTGATTAAACAATTATATGCCAACCAAACCAAATTAGAGTATATTGTTGTAATGATTTTGTGTTTGTGATAACCTCTCATTTCAGCTGGTGTGCCGCAGCAGACGTTCTGTCCGAGAGTCAAGCTGTTGTAGCATGTATAGTCCTCAGGACAACTGGCCGATACACCCACTCCTCCCACCGAAGTGCACGATGACAAGATCGACGTGTCCGTTCCAAAATGAATCATCTCACCGACAGGACAAGCTCAAAATAAATATATCATCAAACCACAGGTTATTTTTCAAGATGAAGAAATTCCACAGGGTAATTAGATTTTCGGATCTAATGGATGCCAACCTGCAGCCAGACAGTAGTTTTGGCACTGCGCCTTGGTGGCAAAGTTGTTACGGTTACCGGCACATCCGTTGTACTCGAACTCGTCACATGTCTTTGTGTCCGGATTGAAGTAGTAGCGGGGTATAGTCGTGGCAGAACATCGGGTGCCAGAGTCTTTATACTGCGCACAGATGTACGCTGAACAAATATAATGTATTGTTTGACTACTGATCGACTATCGATACATCATTTGCCAGAACATAGACCTCGTAATTGGTTATAAGAAAAAGCCAAAACTGGTTCACGACCATCAAATCGCGCTGAACAAGACTTTTCACAATCGTAAAGTTAAGAATGCCTATGCCGTTGTTTGACTAAGTTTGACTAGTTCTGAATATAAAAGAATAAGGTTCTGAATATGGCAGAACTTGATTCATAACTTCATTGATTTTCGCTGTTTTAAATCATCTCTTATAACCAATTAGGTTGCCTATATATAATACATACTGTATATGTAGTTTTTTGATTGCATACATATTTGGTTGTGTCAAATATTAAATAAACCAGCTGACCAACATTTGGTGGGGCAGCATCGATTGGCGGCAGTCTGTCCCGTCCTGGACTGTACCGTAATCGTGGTACAGTAATGCGTCCCAGAACACTGCTCGTCTGTGGAACACGATCGTGGCTGGCCGTTGCGGTCGTGGAATACTTCTCCACCATCCGGACAACCTAGTCACACACATGGTCCTACTTTTTGTACAACAACAACAACAACAACAACAACAACAACAACAACAACAACAACAGCAACAACAACAACAATAACAACAACAACAACAATAACAACAACAAAAACAACAACAACAAAAACAACAACAACAAAAACAACAACAACAACAACAACAACAACAACAACAACAACAACAACAACAACAACAACAACAACAACAACAACAACAACAACAACAACAACAACAACAACAACAACAACAACAACAACGTGAGGATGAGTACAAAACTATATCATACAAAATTCCGAAACTGACTTCCAGAAGTACAATACTCGTTGCAATCTTGTTGCGTGGCGAAGTTGTTGCTGTTGCCGTCACATCCCTTGTAGTCGAACGTGACGCACTTCTGTGCCGTACTGTCAAAGAACCATCGAGTCACCGATGGACCACATTGACGACCTTCGTTGCTGTTCAGAGAGCACGTGTAGGCTAAAATACAATTACATGATTACAATTGTTTATTAACGGTTAAGTAATACAATTTCATGTATTAAATACGTGTATGTACTTATGTAGAACCTTTTAAGTAAAAGTAAATCCCCCCATAGTATTATACGCATTTCAATGGCATAAATTTTGCGGACGATATAAAGATTTTTCAAAAAAATGCCCCAGAAATGAGTTTCAATGAAAGAAACGGAGCATATAAATAGTTAACCTTGATTGGGGCAGCATCCATAGGTGTTTCCATCAAAGTAGCAGTAATGGTTCATCGGGCACGTTGATATCTGACCGCCACTGCCACCGCATACAGTATACCGTTTATTGGCATCTGTCAGCGCTTTGCCTTGGATGCATTTCGGCTCCACTGCAATTTGTTGTTTTCGGTTGATTTAGCGTCAATCCTTATGAATCATACCCCCTGCCTTGAATGATGGACCAAAAACTACAACTAATTGTTAAATGAGTGACTGAAATTTTTAACTTGTTCATGATAAGCAAGCACGCGACTAAACGTGTGTGGTAAGAACTAAGTTATGAGTGTGTGGCCAAAACTACAACTATGTATGAAAGTTGAGAGTAAGTAGGTAACAAAAATTTATAACTGAAATGTCGAGGTGACAGAGTAGTTAATAGGATGCTCACCTCTCGTGTCCTTACAGAACGATTGGCAGTCTGTGTATTCACCGAAATTGTTGGCATTTCCCTGACAACCCGAATAGGAGAATTCTTCACAATTTCCCGTTTGAGCGTTGAACCACCAACGAGTTGTGAACGAAGCACAACTGCCGACCATTTGATCCAGTTTACACACAAACTCTGAACATTATGAACATTTTGCGATTGATTTTTATTTCTGCCTGTCTGTCTTTCTGCCTGTCTTTCTGCCTGTCTGTCTGTCTGTATGTCTATCTGTCTGATAATTGACTATAAACTACAATAAGTACCAACGTGGTCGTGGACAG
>OZ038443.1:17205900-17218400 GCA_964036265.1 Daptonema setosum
TGGGTATTCGCTTGATGGTCTTCAACGGTCTGAGCACCCTCAGCACGCGTATTGTCTTCAAGATACTCATTTTCTTTACCGCCTCCTCAGAGCCACTAAATTCGTGAAAGGGTTTGTAAGTAAAGTATTTTGGTATTGCTTGTCTGTAAAACTAACAATGTAGTGACGGCCATTGAGAACTGAGCGCCCATCACCACGATGAAGTCGAGCACATTCCAGAAGTCTCGTAGATACGCACCGTAATGCAGTACCAGACCCATGTCAATTATCTGATCAAGTTAATGGATAAGTAGACACGTCAAACTAATAACAGTCATGATTTTTTGTATACATCTATATGATTGGTCTGTCAGAGGGTCTTTTATTAGTAGTTTTCAGTCCCTTTTGAAACCAGTCTACTTGTAGAACAAAGTTTCGGGTTAAGTTTAGGGTTGTTAATTACACCCTATAATAAACCCAAATTAGCTAGGTACGCCTGAAAACTTTCATTTGGACATGGTACACGGTCAGTTTTTGTGTGTGACTGGTGCCCGACCATTAACCCGAACGAAACCATTAAAATAGATCAGAAACCACCACTTCCCCAAAGATAACTGTCTGACTATTACTTAAAGTGCTAATATCCTAACAACCTTTAAATACATTTCCAGGGCAAAAACGAGCGTGAACACGGGGTCAAGGTATCCGAGAATGACGTTGATCTGAGCGTTTTCGTCCACGGGGTCTTCGGTGGCCATGGCAATGGAGCTGAGTATGATCACGATCAGGATGAAGGTTTCGAAGTAACGATGTTGCACGAAACGATGCACGGCAACGCGGAAACTAAACATGTCACATTCATGTCATAATAATACATATGTAGAAAAGCAAGTCACATTCATATGATGATAACATGTTGATAAAAAATTTCACAACCATGTAATAATATAATGCAGCAAAGCATGTTACAGTAGGGTGACAATAATTTGTAGCCCACGACAAAACATGATTAATCATTTCTGCCATGTGTTTTTTTGTTTGTTTTCCAACAAAAATTTGAAATAAAAGATTTTTTAGTAATTTTACAGTGAATAAAAATTTATTAAGCTAACCAGTTATCTGATTCCATGAGAAACAGCGAATTGTAGGGCACAACTGGCGCAATCGCGTTCTCATCATCGTCGTCGTTGTCGTCATCGTCGTCGTCATCTTTAATTATTACTGGTAAGTTTTTGAAACCGATAACAAAATTCGTACAAAAATGATGTATACTAATAGTTAACCGTGATGTTCAATCTTTTGCACGATGGTCTGTTGTTGGCGTTGCGTGACGTCGTGACTGCAGATACTTACCAGTTTGTCATTGAGTCATTTAGCAAAGCCAGCTAGTCAGTCAGTCAATTGAACCATCCATCAGTTGAACAGTTAACTAGTCAGTCGGTCATCATCAGTCAGTCAGTCAGTCAGTCAGTCAGTCAGTCAGTCAGTCAGTCAGTCAGTCAGTCAGTCAGTCAGTCAGTCAGTCAGTCAGTCAGTAAGTAGTCAATCAGTTTACCTTTCATCTTCATCCGGCATATCATCTTCATTTTCCAGTCTCTCTTTCTCGGCAGCCAACATGGCTGCATCGGCCATCATGCGAGCAGTCATGTCCTACAGAAGGTAGTGAATGAGTGAGTGAGTGAAAAAAGTGGGCGAGTGAGTGTGTGAGTGAGTGAGTGAGTGAGTAAGTGAGTGAGTTAGTGAGTGAGTGGGTGAGTAAGTTAGTGAGTGAAGGCCCGTACATACTCCACCATAACACGTAACATAACAAGGCATCATAACATAGCAAGTTATGCTACGGCAGGTAATGTTATGTTACGACGCATGAAGTATGTTCGCAAATCCACCATAACAAGGCAATTGATTTCTTCAAGGCGGCCTATCAAAAATGAACTTCGTAATTTTAATTCAATTAGTCATTTATTTCAATTACGAAAACTCCAAAACGTTTTTGATTGCCCCCTGATATGAACATATAGTTTTTTTTTGGTTTAGCTCAACTGCAAATGCCGCTCAGCTCGCTTGACTTGGGATGGATTACCTAATGTTTCATGCCCTTGGTATGGGAACCTTCTGGAACGATCGCGCGCGTGTTTTTCTTTGTGTCTCGGGCTCATCAACTATAAAATTAGTTTTTTTCATGGCTACCCGGAAAACAACTTGCAGAGGATAAATAAACAAGTAGTACTAAAAAAATTTACTGTCGTTTTAACAGGATACCGACTGAAAGATGATGCAATCAGCGTTTAACACGCTGAATCGATGAAAATAAACCTTATATGACAGTTTCTAGCTTTAGTTTGTTAAAATCAATTTTTTGAAGCTGAATTAAATTTATATAATTGATCTGTTATGACAAAGTTATTCGAAATTTTTCGAATAGCACCATAACAGAGATTTTCTTCCCGCATGTTATGATGCGTGTTATGTTACGATGGGGGAGTATGTAGACCCACCATAACAGGCTCCGCCTCCATAGCATAACATGTTATATTACGGTGTTATGGTGGAGTATGTTCGGGCCTTGAGTGAGTGAGTGAGTAAATTAGCTAATCAAACCTGCGCGGAAGCCAAATTATCCACTGCAATAGCCAGAAACACGTTCAGCAAAGTGTCTGAAAGTAACGAATTGACAATTGAAACGGTTGGTTGTTCAACTAGAAAACTTGTAGATTAACGTGTTGTTGTTTGACTAACAGTTACCCAGCAACATGATAAATACAAAGTAAATGCTGAACACGAGTCCGTTGCCCTCAATTCCACCCTGCGAATCGATCGCCGTGTACATGACTGCGTTCCAGTCTTCGCCAGTGATTATCTGCACAACGAGTAATCATCACTCAGCTGTACTAATTCAATAACTACTCTCACTCTTCCACGAGGCCATGTTGATTTAATCCACTATCTAATGATGTGACGGACTCACTCACTCACTCACTCACTCACTCACTCACTCACTCACTCACTCACTCACTCACTCACTCACTCACTCACTCACTCACTCACTCACTCACTCACTCACTCACTCACTCACTCACTCACTCACTCACTCACTCACTCACTCACTCACTCACTCACTCACTCACTCACTCACTCACTCCAAGCTGGCATACCTGGAACACGGTAACGCACGCCACTGGAAACGTGTCAAAATGATAAAAAGGTCGACCATCAACGAAATTGAATCTGTAAGTTTATTTGGATGATTATGTTGAGATTCCAGAGGGTCTTCGATTTAACGGGACAAAAACAATTAAAAAAGGTTTATGACAATTGGTTACTAATTGTTTACTAACCGACCACCAAACATCTGCATGCCCAACAGAGCAAATATCAAAATAAAGATGAAGAGTAGCACAAGTAGACTCATGATGTTCTTGATCGAGTTTAACAGAGATACCACCAAATTCTTTAGGCTGATCCAATAACTGAAAACAAGCTTTTCGGTTACGCATAACAATAGCATGATTACGCATAACAATAGCATGATTACGCATAACAAAAACATGATTATGCATAACAATAACATTGGCAAAACAACAACCAACGGTGTCATCTTGAACATCCTCAACAGCCTGAGTACCCGCATCACCGATATACCGAACGAGCCTCCTTCCACGATCGACCCATAGATCATTTCCATCGTACTTCCCGCAATTACCTATTTTTATTGAACACACATATTGATTCGTGATGGCCGATCTGGTGATCCGATCCGATCACCTTGGTCTTATATATTTTGGTTTATTTGACTTAGTTTGTTGGTGATAAATTATTTTAATTCTATTTACAAACCGATTCGCAAATACCATTAACTTTGACAAAACTCTCTACAACTAACGAGACAGTCGAATTTGTTGAAAGATGACTTCCAGTAGGTTGATATGCCCAATGCGAACATTTTGAACAACATCTCGCCGATGAAAACGGTGAGGAAGAACACGTTGGTTATGGCTGGAGTAGAGTTAGTCAGCCATCAATTACTGAGTCATTCATTCAATTTGCACTCATTCATCTACATAAGGCATTCTGTCACTCACTCATTCACCTACACAAGGCATTCTGTCACTCACTCATTCACCTACATAAGTCATTCTGTCACTCACTCATTCACCTACATAAGGCATTCTGTCACTCACTCATTCACCTACATAAGGCATTATGTCACTCACTCATTCACCTACATAAGGCATTATGTCACTCACTCATTCATCTACATAAGGCATTCTGTCACTCACTCATTCACCTACACAAGGCATTCTGTCACTCACTCATTCACCTACATAAGTCATTCTGTCACTCACTCATTCACCTACATAAGGCATTCTGTCACTCACTCATTCACCTACATAAGGCATTATGTCACTCACTCATTCACCTACATAAGGCATTATGTCACTCACTCATTCACCTACATAAGTCATTCTGTCACTCACTCATTCACCTACATAAGGCATTCTGTCACTCACTCATTCACCTACATAAGGCATTCTGTCACTCACTCATTCACCTACATAAGTCATTCTGTCACTCACTCATTCACCTACATAAGGCATTATGTCACTCACTCATTCACCTACATAAGTCATTCTGTCACTCACTCATTCACCTACATGAGGCATTCTGTCACTCACTCATTCACCTACATAAGGCATTCTGTCACTCACTCATTCACCTACATAAGTCATTCTGTCACTCACTCATTCACCTACATGAGGCATTCTGTCACTCACTCATTCACCTACATAAGGCATTCTGTCACTCACTCATTCACCTACATAAGGCATTCTGTCACTCACTCATTCACCTACATGAGGCATTCTGTCACTCACTCATTCACCTACATAAGGCATTATGTCACTCACTCATTCACCTACATAAGTCATTCTGTCACTCACTCATTCACCTACATATGGTATTCTGTCACTTATTCATTCGCTCACTCATTCATTTTATTTGATTAACCCACCCAAAAACTGTGTCAGCCAATCTGGCTGTCCGTAGTGTTCGACTGCCGTTGTCATCGTGTTCAGGAATACAAGTCCGATTACAGCCCAATAAAATACGGAGGTTTTCACCGTTTTACGCGCTTTGATTCTGTAAAATAAGATAAGATTTCTTCATCATCATCCCCAACCTTCAATGGAACCCTCAGTTAAACCGCATTGTAGAGTTTTAATTAACTCAGTTTTATATTTCTGTTCTTGTCATTCTCAGAAAACCTGTATAATCTGATTGATATTTTCATCTTTTCAGCGAATGTTTTCTGTCTTCGGCGCCCTGGAGCAGCAGGGGCAGCACCATCTGTTCCTGCTTGTGTCTGCAAACAAAATGATTCTCATAATATTTCTTCGATATATGTAAGAGTTCCCGTCAAGCGACAACCCTCTGTGGGAACTATCTTACAGTGCAATACCAGAATTGATAGCATCGTGTACTTGATTCCATCACTCACTTGCTTGCTGAATATGTAACTATTCTAACTCAGTCACTTACCTCAGTGTCATCATCATCTTCATCTTCAAACTCTTCATCAACAGGGTCTTCGATGATCTCGTCTTGTTTTTCATCATCAGCAGTTAACAATCTTTGTCTCAGTAGCTCTACTCGCTTTCGGGCTAGAAATATACGAAAATATCAATGGCTTTTGTGTTAATCTGTCTGCTTGTCTTAAATCGGATTGCCTCAGAAAACCTACGGTTTGTATTTTCACAGTTTTTAGTCCAAGTTGGATATCTTAAAATTGAACCAACTACAGCAAAGGACGGCTACCAATGGCAAAAATAAATTATTGTTATAATAATGGGTGCGAAGAAGCGCAGCGACTGAGAGCTCACCTTCCCCGGCTCGGGCTGACACCCAACAGGATGTAGTTTGAAAATCGTATTTATTATTCATTGACTCCTTTGAAACTTTGCCGTCCTTTGCTGTAGTTTGTTAATTTTTACGATATCCGATATTCTTAGGCAATCCGGTTTAAAAAAACCTGAACAGGTGTCTATGCATATTTATATTGGCTCTTAAAATAGAGAAGTTAAATTGGCAGTACAGTGCAAAACTCCACTGATCATCTTAGTGTAATTAAACAAACATTCCGTTATGGATCGTTTTTCCTCTTTGGTAGTACGTTTTTCGAGGAGCACCAAGTCCTCGGCATTCCTGATCCAGTCCAGATAGGCGGTGAGTTCGCGCTCGAATTGCTGTTGTGCTCGCAGTTGCATAAAGTTGTTCTTGTTCTCTACTCGTTCACGCTCTTTTGCGAACTCACTGAAAGCAGGTTCTTTTATTAGACTAACTTTGATCAACTATTTATTAACTATTTGACTCACCCGCTCAATACACCCAACACCAGGTTGAGCATGAAAAACGAGCCGATAACAATCAATGGAACGAAGAACATCCAATTCCACTTGTCACTTAGAGCATCGTCCGCCTGAAGTATATTGGATTGGCAACCAGCATAACAAAACCAATAACCGATACCACAACTTAATTTGTACCTAAACGGCTTGACTATGTACTATTCATACGTGTACTATAAGTGCCAATGCCACAACTTGATTTATATGTTATGTAATGTATGATACATGTACGGCTTGACTCACACCCAATGACCATATCAATGTCATTGCCGCTATCGCAACACCGCAACACATGATTTCTCCTGAATTTCTTACGTCATTGTTTAAGAGAAACAATCAGTGACGTAATGGGTATACAGGAACAGTAAGAATAACAACAAGCAATTACAAGTAGCAACGTAATATACTTAACTATGTTTTACGTACTTAACGTTTTATGCACCATCAACCACAATAACAACAACAATATCAACAACAACAACAACAACAACAACAACAACAACAACAACAACAACAACAACAACAACAACAACAACAACAACAACAACAACAACAACAACAACAACAACAACAACAACAACAACAACACTGACCAAGTACATGACATCGACCCAGCCCTCCATACTCACACACTGGAACACGGTTAACATGGCAAACGCGATATTGTCGAACGATGTGATACCGTTGTTTGGACCTTTAAGAACATTCTTTCAGATTAACGAAAAGATATTTATTATTTTTATTATTATTAATTAAATATATTTTATAATTTTTTCCCATTACCAACCTATCCACTTTTGTTCGCAAGTTGTATTGGTGGGGCATTGATGGCTACCGCTGACGTTGAGTGGATGGCATGGTCGAATGTTATCGTCGTCCTCCACAAACTGAAATCGATCATCATGCTTTCACTCACTCACTCACTCACTACCTCACTCACTCACTCACTCACTCACTCACTCACTCACTCACTCACTCACTCACTCACTCACTCACTCACTCACTCACTCACTCACTCACTCACTCACTCACTCACTCACTCACTCACTCACTCACTCACTCACTCACTCACTCACTCACTCACTCACTCACTCACTCACTCACTCAGTCGCTCACTCAGTCGCTCACTCACTCAATCACTCACTCACTCACTCACTCACTCACTCACTCACTCACTCACTCACTCACTCACTCACTCACTCACTCACTCACTCACTCACTCACTCACTCACTCACTCACTCACTCACTCACTCACTCACTCACTCACTCACTAACTCACTACTAACTCACTCACTCACTCACTCGCTCACTCACAAGTTAACGTACCTGAAAGTCTTCATCTTCAGCTCCCTCCTCTCTTCGTATACACGCGTAATGAAAAACACCAGAGTAAAATTCCAACCCAACGATTGCAAAGATGACATTGGCAAACAGAAGTAAAACTCCGATTTGCATGATGGGTGCCAGTGCACAGAGGATGGCTTTGACAACCAATTGGAGACCTATAATGGGTGGATGAATGGATGGATAGATGAATGAACGAATGGATGGATGGATAGATGAATGAACGAATGGATGGATGGATGAATGCATGAATGAATGGATGGATGGATGGATGGATGGATGGATGGATGGATGGATGGATGGATAGATGGATGGATGGATGGATGGATGGATGGATGGATGGATGGATGGATGGATGGATGATGGATGGATGGATGGATGGATGGATGGATGGATGCATGGATGGATGGATGGATGGATGGATGGATGGACGGATGGATGGATGGATGGATGGATGGATGGATGGATGGATGGATGGATGGATGGATGGATGGATGGATGGATGATGGATGAATGATGGATGGATTGATGGATGGATGGATGGAAAAGTTGTGCACTCGGGGTGTTCTATATATTTTTTTGTAATGAGTGATATCTGCCATACAACGTATATATGTATATGTTCGTTCGTGTTTAGCAGCTATGGTTGGGCTTCGAAAGTCCCGAGAGACGTGTTGGGGCAGCCAAGAGGCGAGCGACAAGTTTTGAAAAGCTGTATTTCTCTAAAGAGAATTATTTTGTGCGACAGTTTTGAAGAAATTTTCACAATTCAGAGACCTAGCTTTTTATTATTTGCCTTTGTAATGAACTGTACAGTATTGACTGTATCGTACAGTGAACGGTGATACATCCATTCCATTGTGTTCATTTCCAGAATTCAGGTTAATAAACCGAGGCGCTTTCCACTGTCTTTACCTGTGTAAGGTGACCGATTTATTTATCCATTTTATTTGGATTTCTTGAAAGAAAGCGTTCAAAATTACTAACGTTTTTTGTTTAACGTGCGTGCATGCATTTTATGGTTGTAATTGTGAGTGAACGGTTAAGTCGTGTGAGCGGAACTGTAGTGAGTGGAGTGAACAAACAAATAAATCTAAGTGAGACAGGTGATTGTGGTCTAACTTGGCAGTCCTGAAACGAGTTTCAGAGGTCGGAGCACCCTCACCGTTCGTAATGACTTCAAGTCGACGTTCGCGAGAAATGTGCCTTCAGTTGGCATCATTTCAATTGCACTGTAAACTTCTGTTCATTTGACTACTGATCTGACCGAATAAATGACATCCTGACTGACTGATTGACTGACTTGATGATTAACTGATTGATTGACCAACCCACTCAGCACCACCACGAAATCTAGAACGTTCCAAGCGTTCCTCAAATAGGAACCTTTATGGAACAAAAATCCATTGGCTAAGATCTTTATGACGCATTCAAATGTAAAGATGAACATGAAGATAGGCTCAAGTTCTTCCTGAAAAGATGATAATCTGGTTTAGTGAATTACTGACTGACTGTCAAATTACTCATTGACTGGCCAACTGGAATTTGGGGCCCTCAAAGTTTGCGAAGTGATTGATTTACTGTGAAGTGATTGATTAAATGTGAAATGATTGATTGTTTGTGAAGAGACTAATTTTTTGGACTGACCAGCCATAAAGATAGTGGTTTCTTATCGCCTTTGGGCAAGTGCTGTTCCATCGCCATCACTACGCAATTGGCACAGATCGCACCCAATATAAACCAATCGAATGGTGGCCATTTGGTAAACCTTAAATAAACATTTAAAATATACACATGTACTTTTCATTTTCGTCCTTTTTCATTCGAAGTATGATATTTGGATTTTTTTCAGTTTTTCCAATGCTATGTTTAAAAACAGCCAAATTATACAGGGTGGCTGTAAAGTAACGACGCGTTTTCCGGCCGCCCATTTCTCAAAAAAATTATATTGCGTGACCAGTGTCTTTATAGTCAAACTTGCGTAAAAACACCTGAAAAATCGAATTATGTGGTCAGATTTCACGTATAATAATGTATTTGTAGGCCTTTTGTGGAATTTCTGTCAAAAAGCAATATTTTTTTACTTCATGGGTCCTAGACGGATTTTTTTTCTAAATAAAAGCTTTATAGGATTCTAAAAGTTTACACACTATTTTAATAATGATTTTTGAAAAATATCATCGCCAAATAACACTATTGGTATTATCTAATGGAGAAAATTAAGCCAGCTTTCACATGTCACTTTTTACATCAGAATCTTATTTCTGCATTTTTCACCAATTATCATGCTTTTATGACACTTAATGGTGTCTTATGACACCAGATTTGTGTTATAGGAGTTATGGAAGTATGATAATCCTACTTAGGACCTAAATATTTGCTTTTCGAAATTTTGGGATTTTATCGAATTTCGCATTTTTTCTTCATTCATTGAGATTTTTTGGTAGTGAAGTACTATGAATTCTAATTCTTTCATAAATTCTTTAACACAAAACTCAACTTACCGTTTGTTTATATCATTATGAATCCTGGTTGAAACCAATTGATACTTAATTCGTATTACTATGGTCAGTTTTCATGGAATTTCGGTTAGTTTTGTTGAAAAATAACGAAATTTCCGTTAATTTTTGGAAAAAAATTTATCTGCGCAGTCCTACACTAAAATGAACCTCATAATCTGAAATTTCAGGTATGAATACATTTAATTGGCATGTAAAAGTTAATCATGCAATACAATTGTTCTGAGAAATAGACGGCCGGAAAACGCGTCGTTACTTTACAGCCACCCTGTATTCTAAATTTGTTACGAGAAAAATGAATGAAACAATAACGGTTTATTCGTCTAGGGTGTAAATGTCTAAATAAATAAGGACTGCATTCATTATAGACTTATTATGATGTTTTCAACCAACCACATAGCAAATCTTCGCAGTAGGTTTTTGTCGCTGAACAGAAACAGTGACGATGGCACCTTTAAACAATTAGAAAGTTAACTCCTTAGCAAAGGTTCTTTATTAACACGGTAGCTACCACATTACGGTGACTCATTAAACTTCATTGAATTATCTTTGTTAATAAATGAATGATTCACCATAATATTGTATTCTATAACTAATATCGTAATGTTAAACTAATTAACGGACATCGGGCACGTATTTACGATGAGCTGCCTGTCTAGGTTTAGGTCCTGGAATGACCCCTGCCTGAGAGTGGGGTGTAGCCGCCCCATCGCCCCCTTCAGCTGCTGCAGGCGCATCTGCCATGTTGCCACGCACCAAATTCACCTGCACAGAATTTTCTTGGTAGAAATTTTTACCAGGAATCGCCTACATAAAAGTTATGCTGCCATTGTCAAGTAAAATTTTTTTTGCGTCTGTTGATTATGATATTCAGATGGTAGACAATCTAATGTTGAGGCAAGCACGATTGTATGTACAATCATATAGTATGTATTCTGTGAATGGAGTTTAGTTGCAGTGGTATGTACGTATGTAGGATGTATGTATCAATGTGAGTCAGTCAGCTATATACATAAGTGGTACTGGTTGGCCATAATCAATATCCCTGACCACATCAACTATCAGGTGCGACATACCAATTGCAGTACAGCGGATAAAACCTATTGTCTGTTTTATCTATTGAAGAAGACGTTTTTTGAGAGTATGTTAAATCTAAACATGGAGAACACAACTCATGTTGTATGATATATCACTAAAAAGATGAGTTTGTATTGTGTTTGGGAGCATGGTATGTTGGACTAAGTTAGTTATGTGAGCACTAATACGGGTGGAATAGCGGGTGGCACCTGGCTTGCAGAATACCTGGTTTAGCTGGCACCATCCTACGTACATACAGTATGTACATGGCATTGATTTATTCCGTCCAAAGTTACTGCGCAAGTCACGCTGAACAAAACCAGCTCCGTAAATATCAAGTTCTTGGTGTGAAAACTATTGCTTATAAACTCTATGCTTTTTTATCAAAGTTAAATAAGATAAAACGAAGGGCCATTAGAAGACAATTGACAAAACTTGAACCGGGCAGAACAGTAAATGAAAGAACATTAAATCTATACAACAACAACAACAACAACAACAACAACAACAACAACAACAACAACAACAACAACAACAACAACAACAACAACAACAACAACAACAACAACAACAACAACAACAACAACAACAACAACAACAACAACAACAACAACAACAACAACAACAACAACAACAACAACAACAACAACAACAACAACAACAACAACAACAACAACAACAACAACAACAACAACAACAACAACAACAACAACAACAACAACAACAACAACAACAACAACAACAACAACAACAACAACAACAACAACAACAACAACAACAACAACAACAACAACAACTACAACAACAACAACAACAACAACAACAACAACAACAACAACAACAACATTCTCAGCAACAACGTACCGCGCTCATCAAATCGGTGGTCGTGCCCGACTTATCCAATCCGTTATCCCCATCGTGCGGCATTTTGTCTCCCCGCCGAAGATTTCGCGTTAGAATTTCAATCTTAGATTCTGCAAAAAGAAGTTCAGATTTTTTTCAAGAATTTGAGTTTTTGTAACAACAATCCGAATTGATAGTGATTTTTTATTTTTATTTTTAGTAAATGAAGTCCAGTTACTAAGAACAGACCGTTAAATATCAACCCATTAACTAACCAAATGGCTGATGATCCTCATCATGGATGCCGTTGCCTGCAGTCTCACGATTCGGGTTCGG
>OZ038443.1:17223400-17267139 GCA_964036265.1 Daptonema setosum
AGTGAGTGAGTGAGTGAGTGAGTGAGTGAGTGAGAGAGTGAGTGAGTGAGTGAGTGAGTGAGTGAGTGAGTGAGTGAGTGAGTGAGTGAGTGATCGTAGATTGGTACTTTGTAAAGGTCGTTACGTCGAAGGTTTTATTTCTGAACGGAAACGTGTTATTATACATTTGTTCAATTGTTTTTTGTTATTATACATTTTTTTGCATCTCATCACTACCGCCTCTCCACGTGACCTCGACGTAAAACCGGATGCCAATAATATATAATATTTCGTTCCGCGCCGCTCAAGTCAAACGATTTTTAGGTAACTGGGATATTTCCGGTTAACCAGTAATCAGCTGCCGTAACAGCTGTTAAATTTATTACGCACTCTTCAATCAACCAACCCACATTTATAATCGTTCTGCTCATTTCAATGTGACAAAAAATATAATGTTGAATTTACTATTGTGGGTATGCAAAAACAGCAATGTTGACCGTCATTCATCTGAATACCCCATCGTTAGCTGTAAAACAAGCATAAAAACAACATTGAAAACAGTATACAGTAATTATTGAATTGACTAATACAGTTGTATTGAATTGTGTAGTTATGTAATTGTTGCCTCAGATCGCTGTAAGTTCGTCCAGCCTTTTTATTATGTTATCTAACGACTTTGAAAGTAAAGTGTGCCTACTGCTGAGCAACAGTTCTGAAAAAATAAGCCTATGTATCTGGTTACACTGGTTACTTACTATAATAATGTGGTGTGATTACGTGCAATCACGTATGCAATGGATATAAAAACAACATTCAGGGATCCTAGTAAGTAACAGTATTTCCACCTTTTCAGGACGTGAAACATTACCTATGGTGACAATTTCTACTCAGCCAAATTTCGAAAGTCTGGGTACATCATAAAAAATAGATACTCAAAATATAGTTATGAACGGAGTTGGCGAACTGTGATTGAGCCAGGTTTATAAGTACGTATATACCTGTGCACCAGCGGACGAGAAGGGTGGAGAAGTGGAATTCCCCTCTGGAACCAGTTTATTTTGTTACGTGAGGTGTAGATGAAAGAAAAAAACAGCCGTTTTGCTTGTGTTTGACGAGATTGCCTCCGTTTGGATCGTCCGCCAGTGTACCTGGGTGTTTGTTGGGGCAGCTGACTTAGCACTCAAGTGGCTCGACCACGTGGCCTACCGTTGTCACAACAACAAACTACGATCACGTATGTAAAAACAAACATGTTTCATTTAGTTAGTTGTCTGCGAAGGCAATATTCTTTAATAAATGGTGAAGCTTGTTGAAGGAAAACGCGGATATTTTTTATAATTTCACTTGTTTTATTATTTTATTATTTATGTCTCATAATCTAGCAATAACCAAAATGATTCCTCGAATTCTTTGTCGTGACAACTGACATGTTATTTTCAATAAAGCCCGTTATAAAACTATTGATGTGTTGGACGTTTAAATATAATGTAATGGATTTTTTCTGAAACTCGCATTTACGAGCATCTGGCTTTGAAACTTGAAACGGATTGCCATTCAGTTGCAACACACTTGACGTTGTCTAGCCGCGTTTGCACCCAATATCCAAACTAACTGATGTAATGGATTTTTTCTGAAACTGGACTAAGCATTTACGAGCATCTGGCTTTGAAACTTGAAACGGATTGCCATTCAGTTGCAACACACTTGACGTTGTCTAGCCGCGTTTGCACCCAATATCTAAACTAACTGCAACCTAAGTCAAATCTATTTTAGTTTTAGACCAGTTTAGTGAGCTACATATCACGATGTCTAAATTTTTCAAGTTTGCAAATCCAATTGGATTTCGCTTATATAAATATGTAGATCGAACAACCAACCAAAAATGGCACGTTAAAGCTCCTACAGTAACAATTCAGATTTCATAAAATTTGCATATCAAATCGGTCAGCCAAACAGTTTTTATTGTTCGTTATGTTTTATTAGTAAAATTTTCCACTATTTGTTCGAAAGAATAACGGATCGGTGTACGATGTTTATTAACACCCTGTATATCATATTATCGCATGATGCAAACGGTACGTATCATGCAACCACGTGGTTATACAGTAACGATTCAGATTCCAGATGATCTGCATACCAAGTCAGTCAGCTGAACAGTTTTTATGGTTTGTTTATGTTCTGTTTATGTCTTTACTGTAACAATAATCCACAATCCATTCAAACAAAACGCAGTTGTGTACGTACATATACGTTGATTATTAACCGTATATTACCGCATGATGCAAAACATGTATTTATTATGCAACCACGTGGCTTGTTTTGTTTGACTATTTACAACACAAAAACATGGCGGCCGACCGTACTGAAAATCATACGATTTTTGAAAATGTAAGAATAGTTATGATGCAATGAGAGCATGATTTATATTGGTCTTCAGAATGTTTTGCGTTTTCTGTGACCCAAAATTCTGCGATATAATCACGCTTCATATCCCAAGTGTATTGCCAAAAATAATGTTAATGAACTCAAATTATATATTAAAGTATTACAGTAATCTCTGAAGCTTTTGAAAACTGGAGTTTGTTTCTCAAGTTGTGAGCAAAACGGCCAAACTACTGTAATCTCCCCTTTTTTTGAGAATTTCGCTTCCATTAGAAGGTTGGCTCTTCCACCGTCGGACCTGCGTCTTTAACCAGTATAAAACCGGTTTTACTGTTAAAGAACACTCGTCTCGATTGTCCGCTGAGAAAAACCTATTATCTGGGCCAGAGATTTCCGGTTTGGGATACGTTTGGCTTTTATTCGCACAGAAGGCCATAAAACAACATTGTTTTAGCGTAGTCATTGACTGTTCCTGCACGTTTCAACAACCACGTGGTTTGGCCATTGCCGATTATCAACGTTTCATACAATTACATTTTGTATATTATATGTACTATAGGTTATATTAAGGTTTCTCGGATTGTTAAATCACTGCCTCAAAATTCAATCTATTGCCTGATACGAATAATTCATTGTGCTCCACAGGGTGTCCACGAAATATTGGGGATGTCAAACTTACTAGGCAGTGCTTGCATCTTAAGTGCATTCCATGCTCTTCATCATTCACTGATTTTTCATGTTCTGCTGCAATCATCATCACCATAACGTTATTGAAAAAGCCTAAACTTCCTGGCCAATCTCACATAACATTTCATTCGAACTGGGCATTCCTCGTACTCCAGAGTGCGCAACAACATTTTTTCTCCTTTTATTCCATTATCAATAAAATGTATAATTATTTACAAAAATTTTTATGTGTATTTCTCATTGGTGATTAACGGAGTGTGCTTTGTTGTTAAGCAAAACGAGTATGATTGGTCGAGCAGTTACACTTGGCGTATTGTACTCACATCACCCCACCCTGATGGTCTGATATTTTCTCATTTCTGTCTTCGGGAGAGCATAGATATTTTAGATGTTTTTATTGACATGTCTTCCAAATATGTGACCGGGAAAATAAAATATTAGCTACTTTCTACCTGGAATCATTAACCTTCAAGTCAGTGCGCGCAATAAAAAGTTTCGTTTGGTTGCGTTTGTAAAGTAAGTGATGGAAGTGGGTTACATTACAGGAATGGAAGCAGCCACTACCGGTGAAATTGGAAGTGAAATTCACCCTCTTTCACAGTTCCAAAAATAGATTTTGTGCCTCACAGTGTAGGTAAAATGGCTTCAAAACTGCTAATCCCCCTCCTTTGAAGAAATTGCCCACCCTTTGGAGGATTGGCTGCTCCGCTAGCGAAAGCAGTCAGTGTGTCTTCTCAATCGATTCAAACACGTGTAGCATAACCGTTTGATAAATATAATATTTTTTTCTCATCACCACGTGTAGCGTACCTGCATTTCTCCGCATCATTAGTTTTTGCTTAACACGTAAACATCAATTTCGGTTAAACTCGCGCCAATTTTAATCAAATTACCTTCATTGTGTTTACACTTGTGCAACTTCTGATATGAAAGTTTGAATGCAAACTGGGAGTAAATCACGTTGATATACTTTTACCAACTGTCTTTTCATTCCTCTTTCATGAACATTCTTTGACTGTTCAATGTATTTGAAGTATTCTTTCTATGAACGAGAGGTTAGAGTTCCTCAGTTTTGACTTGTTGAAAAAAAAGTATCACATAAGAACCTAAAAAGAAATTTTTTTAAGTTTCTAAACGTTGATTATTGGCATAGGTTCATTTAAAGGCTGTTGGGCATTCGACACAAACATTGGGTAATGATTTAGTTTTCATTCTGCATAACCATAACACCTGATTTTCCAGTGTTACACATTCATAATAATGTCATTCACTGATTCATTCCGACATCTGGTAACATCGACATGTCGTCATGCCATTGGCCGGCATTCTCAAACAATGTCCAAAGGTTGTATCGTACTCAAGTCTACACTCATTCATTCACTCACTCCTACACTCATTCATTCACTCACTCCTACACTCATTCATTCACTAACTCCTGCAATCATTCACTCCCTCCTACACTCATTCATTCACTCATAACTCCCTCATTTATTTGTAGTTATCAGTCGTACCCTGACCACTTACTCGGATCATCATGACCAAATGCCAGACCAATTGGTGGGACTGGACAGGCCGAGAATTTTAATAACTGGTGGACTGGGTCAACTGGGACAAGGAATGGCTAGACTTTTGAGGTGAGTGGGATGGAAAAAGTGCAATTCCCGAGTTAGTGCTATATTTTTTCGTACATTCACGCCATGCATATTCTGCATGTTTTAGAAGCAAATACGGTCGTGACAATGTGATTCTATCCGACATCGTGAAGCCACCGCGACGACAGCTCCTCACGCTTTGTTAGTCACCCACTTTCGAATCGAATCACTCACTCACTCACTCACTCACTCACTCACTCACTCACTCACTCACTCACTCACTCACTCACTCACTCACTCACTCACTCACTCACTCACTCACTCGCTCACTCACTCACTCACTCACTCACTCACTCACTCACTCACTCACTCACTCACTCACTCACTCACTCAATATCTATAGCACCGTATCTGTTTATCGATGTGTTGGACCCGAACCAGCTGTCTGCGACCGTAGTCAACTACCAGATTGACTGGATTATCCACTTTTCGGCCATTCTGTCCGCCATTGGAGAACGAAATGTTCCGCTGGCATTGAGAATCAACGTTGAGGGTGTACAGAACATTCTGGAAACAGCCAAGTTGGTTACAATGAGAGACTGTTCATGCGCTAAGCAGGGTCTCATTTAAGATGTTACTGAACGTACACTAACTTATTCAGTTGTTGTCTAATTCCTAGATGTCTAATTTAACATAATTGACTACAGCAAACACGCACTGCGCGTCTTTGTGCCGTCAACCATCGGGGCTTTTGGTCCAACGTCACCGAGAGTAATGACACCCGACATTACACCACAAAGACCAAGGACCATTTATGGGGTCGCTAAAGTCTATGCCGAATTACTGGGAGAGGTTAGTCGTTCATTCGGTCAATCAGTCAAACAGTCAGCCAATCACTTGATAAGCCACTCAGTCAACCAGTTAGTCAGTCAATGAGACAGTCAATCAGTCAGTTAATGAGACAGTCATTCAGTCAATCATTCTTTCGTCATGGTCTTCAGTATTATGCTGAACGCTTCGGCACCGATTTCCGATCATTACGTTTCCCGGGCGTTATCTCGGCATCCAAACCGGGCGGTGGAACAACAGGTTGGCAAATCAGTCAGCTAATCAGTCTGTCAATCAAATTGTCAATCAGTCAATCACTCAGTCGATCACTCGGTCATCTAGCCACTTTTTTATTATTTCTTCAGATTACGCTATCAAGATCTTCTACGATGCCATCAGCTCTGGCCGACATATCTGCAACATTGGACCAGATACACGATTGCCCATGATCTACATCGATGACTGTCTACGTTCGGTTGTTGATGTTGGTGTTTAGTCCAGTCATTCAGATCACCCGTTTAATACAGTCAGTCAGTCAGTCAACCACACTGCTCTACAGGTAATGGAGGCTCCCGAACACATGGTGTCTCAACGCACTTACAACGTCACCGCCATGTCGTTCACGCCTGATGAAATCGCACATGAAATCAAAAAAGTCAGACCATCGTTTGAAATCATGTACGACATTGACCCTGTTGTACAGAAAATCGGTGAGTGAATTGTATTCAGACAGTTATCATTATTATTGTACTTATTCGGTTACTCATTCATAACACTCTTTTACTCACTCACTCACTCAATCACTCACTCACTCACTCACTCACTCACTCACTCACTCACTCACTCACTCACTCACTCACTCACTCACTCACTCATTCACTCACTCACTCACTCACTCACTCATCCACTGATTCAGCTGACTCGTGGCCGCAATCATTGAACGATAGTACGGCACGTGCTCACTGGGGCTGGCATCACGACTACGACCTGCCCAAGACCGTTGACGTCATGTTCCGTTTACTCACTCAGAAGGCCAAACAACGCTCAGATAAGCACAGCGCTGAGCAACAGATGAAGGCGTACAGTTAAGCGTGTTACTCATCGGTTTGCAATAATCAATTACTAACCGTATTCACCACTTTATTAGCCATGCCAACAGTCTAGTAACTGTTTGACTACCATTTCTAACAGCACTCGCACTTTCGTGTTTTTCAGTTTTAACTTGTAATTTTTCAAATTTCAGATTGACTTTAGTAGATTTTTCAATTTCGCCTTCGTAGTTCGGTAGTACATACATATGTACAGTAGTTATACTTTAAGGAAACATTTTGTTTATTATTGATATAGTGGATTTTCATTTCAGGTAGCCTTGCGACACATGAAACCGGTTGACGACACCAACGTACGGTGATGTTGCCAGAACCTACATACCGTACACATTTTAATACCGTTGTGCCCAGTAATTTACTGAATATCTTGTGTTTACTATTATTTGTATTGCATCGAGTCATCCGTGTACGAATAAATCAATTCGTTTACTTTCATTAAACCACATATGTATTCTAACCTAACATTGTATTTTATATCTTAACTAATATAAAAAATTTGTTTGTTTCGCCAACACAGGACAGTTTCATATAAATATTGTTCTCCAATGATATTTTTCTGATTTTACACCTCCTCCAAGTTACTGAGAAAATAATGTATGTACATATATCTGTGTAATATACCGACGTTTCAAAAAAAATTTCATTCTCACGTATCTTGTTGTAATGTATTTATAACCGTTGATTTCCAGTCCCCTTGAACTTTTCGCCGTTTATAGTCAATTTTGTTTCATTTATTGCAATGTTTTCTCTAAAACTTAGTGTCTAATTTAAAAGAAAAGTTTTATATTTATACGGAGGAACACTTGCTTCCTGTGCTGTGATTTCAATTTTAAGTATAGTTCATAATTTACGTGCGTCTTTAATTTGAATTAGTTAAATATGTAGTTGCAATCTAGAGCGAAGAAATGCACTATTTCATTTTACAAACTAAGAATCATGTAAACTATTTACTGATGACTAAAGTTTTGTTTCTTCCATACCTTCTTCTAATAACTTGCATAATACAACATGTATAGTCGAATTTATATGTGTATCGAACTGTAATGAAAAACGATCAACCATCCGACATTGGAATGTGATTTGTTCCTTTGGTTTTAGATAAGATTGATTAGCGGCTAGGGTGCGTGCGTCTACCAAACCTGATGAAACGACTAGTTCCTTTGTATTGTAAATCATTCTTAATTGAACATCAGTAATCACCGGAATTGCAATTTAATTTCAGGTTAATTAGTGGTATGCCCGTACACAAAATGGGTCGAGAACGAAAAAAACCATGATAACCCTACCTATACTGCACTAACTGATTACTGTAACGTAAATATGTGTATGGTTGTCGTATCCCCGACGACCAGTTTGATGATAACCTGACTACCGTAACCACATTAATGATGTCGTTTCCGGACCCCACCGACACACGTCAACGTTAAATGATGGCTTTTTGAGTAATAAGGGAGTTTTCCGATCAGTTCAAAGTGAGTCCGGAGCTGACAGTAAATTCAAATAATAATTGTTTGTACAATGATTTGTCTTTTAAACAAAAAGGCTAACGTCTCCACAAGTTCACATAAAACTGCATATAATGTTTTTTATCGACATTTTAGCGTGATAAAAATGGTATGTGCTACATACATCTAGTGAATAAAAAGTAATATTTGTTCAAATAGGAACGCAAGTCCTAATGAAAGCCTACATGGAACTCATAACAAAACGTATGGACTCTAACATATTTTTGTGTAATTCCGGTGCATCATTTGACTGATATACTCCCAAAATGTATTCAGGCATCTCCATTGAGAGACGAAAAGCTGACGTTCAGTTTTCTTTACGAAAAAGCCAAATGTGTGATACAATATTGATCTCGATGTACGTAGAAGAAGAGGATTTTCGCGAAACCTATTTTTACTTTAGTCTGATTTGGAAAAACGTCTTCAACTTCTTCATGGTTTGCATAATCTCATTTTTCAAGCGTAAGTAAGTCTTCAATGTACTACATATAACCTTCTAAACTACTCGCTGTGTCTTAAAGTTATAAGGTATTATTTCATTATCCAGGCTTTTCGTAAAAAAAATGAATGCAGATCCTTTGATAGTTTGAGAAAGAAAATCTCATGAGTATAACTTGGGATTAATTACTGAGTGCGACATTTATCTGATGCACTTTTATTAGAATGAGATCAACTGTGTTGGTTTTGTTGGTTATCGGCTTGACGGAGGCCGACGACTTCGTGGATTACTGTAGGTTTGAGACACCCCGATTCATGAAAGCATCCTACCCTCATATAGACATCAAGTTGGTCGTCGCACAATCACTCATCAACCATTAATTAATCAACCATTCATCAATCAGTCATTCATCAATC
This sequence comes from Daptonema setosum, assembly GCA_964036265.1. NCBI lineage: Eukaryota > Metazoa > Nematoda > Chromadorea > Monhysterida > Xyalidae > Daptonema > Daptonema setosum. The sequence continues at coordinate 17,232,338 of OZ038443.1, forward strand.
AACCATTTATCAATCCACTATTAGTCAATCAACCATTTATCATTCAACCGTTATTCAATCAACTATTAACCAATCAACTATTAATCAATCAACTATTAATCAATCAACTATTAATCAATCAACTGTTAATCAATCAACTATAAATCAATCAACTATTAATCATTCAACTATTAACCAATCAACTATTAATCAATCAACTATTAATCAATCAACTGTTAATCAATCAACTATAAATCAATCAGATTCGAAGAACACCCGCGACCACCGCCATACGCACAGCCTGATTGGAAAGGCAAGGAAACCACTCTATTCGAAGATGTCAGTCATAGGCTTTGCTTTTACATTGCATTTTAGCGTATTCATTTAAGGCGCATTACAGGAATTGTGTCTTTACCTGACACGAAGCACCATTTACCAAGACTTCTTGACGCTGTTTGACGATGACTCCAAAGTGAAAAACGATATCTGTCGTCCGATGTGCACACAACGTCTTAAAATTGGTTAGACTTTTAACAGTATCATATTATATTCGACAAGGTGTTTATGCTCATCATTTCCTCCTGCATTCAAGTTCTAAAACTTGCATTACAAGAATGAAATTCTAACTTATCAGAATACTGTTGTTTTGTGGTTGTTGTTGCTGTTATTGTTGTTATTGATCTTGTTGTTTTTGATTGAATCATGTTTATAGTCAAACGAGATCCAGAAATGTGTTCAAGCAACTCTCGACCTCCCCGGTGGCAGCAGAACCAAGATTTTCTTCTGAATGACCAAGTAGGCATTCTGTGACTTGGATACACATTTATCCACACTCACTCACTCACTCTCTCACTCACTCACTCACTCACTCACTCACTCACTCACTCACTCACTCACTCACTCACTCACTCACTCACTCACTCACTCACTCACTCACTCACTCACTCACTCACTCACTCACTCACTCACTCACTCACTCACTCACTCACTCACTCACTCACTCACTCACTCACTCACTCACTCACTCACTCACTCACTCACTCACTCACTCACTCACTCACTCACTCACTCACTCACTCACTCACTCACTCACTCACTCACTCACTCACTCACTCACTCACTCACTCACTCACTCACTCACTCACTCACTCACTCACTCACTCACTCACTCACTCACTCACTCACTCACTCACTCACTCACTCACTCACTCACTCACTCACTCACTCACTCACTCACTCACTCACTCACTCACTCACTCACTCACTCTCTCACTCACTCACTCACTCACTCACTCACTCACTCACTCACTCACTCACTCACTCACTCACTCACTCACTCACTCACTCACTCACTCACTCACTCACTCACTCACTCACTCACTCACTCACTCACTCACTCACTCACTCACTCACTCACTCACTCACTCACTCACTCACTCACTCACTCACTCACTCACTCACTCACTCACTCACTCACTCACTCACCCACTCACTCACTCACTCACTCACTCACTCAATCACTCACTCACTCACTCACTCACTCACTCACTCACTCACTCACTGCAGGATTCAACATTCGACTGTGACAATATGCGTTTACCCCTACAACCGGACTATTACACTATAGTCCATTTGATCGATTTGAGGGAAAATCAACAGCACAATGTGTCGAAACTCTTTTTTGATCAAATCAAGGCGTTTGTTGTGACTAATAAATTTTTTTATTTGACGAACTCATTAATTAACGTCTTTTTCAGAATTTACTTTGATCAGAGCCTGGAATCCCTCTTCTTTTTTACTAAACCCCCCATGCTATTTATCTACTCACTGTATTACAAACTCTTATGTGATTACTGCATTACCATCACATCAGCTACTCATTAAATGCTCATTACCTACTCCCTAACAGCGCGAATCCCAAATGGCTGATATCGTTCACGAACGATCAATACACTGATCATGCCATGGAGAAGTACCCACCAGTGCTCAAAGCCGAGTTGCAAACATTCCCCGAGGTTAACCATTATTATGTATAATATGATATAGTCGATTATGATGAACCTTTTCAAATGTGTCATGAACTCATGAACTAATCTACCAGCCGCACAAAATTCTTTTATTTGCACCTTTCGTTGTTTTTACAATATGCATAATATATATGTTCACAAAAAATTGAGAGGAAAATTCGTCTTTTTTCTACAAAAAACGTTTGTAAAAAATTCCAGATTGACGGAACAGAGTTAGAGTACCATTTCGCTAAGTGTCTGTACATAAATTCCTGTTCACCTTTTTGAATTTTTTTTACAAAAAGGTGAAGGTTTATCATAAACGAGCATAATGGCTTGATTGCAGGTTGAGCGAGTGACTCAGAACGGCCCTGATGGCGGAAGTAGATGGCTAAAGAACTCGAGTGCATTCGACTTTGTCACGGACGCGTGGCACGGCTTGACTAATCTAAATCGTATGTTTCGTTACCAATACTGGCTACTTTTTGTTTGTAACGCTAATATTAACAGAAGACATGCAGTGCAGCCCTGTTTGACACTTTAAATAACTACGTAGTACGTACGTATAATACATATCATACTCACAGTTTTTGCACTCCCGTTTTCAACATCCACGGCTGTTACTACAATGTTTATAGATTTCATATATTGCCAATTTATGTTATGTTATGGAGCGCAAATATTCATTCTAACAAGAACTGGTCTACATAAAACATAAATATGATGGTTCAGATTTGACGCTGCGTTATACGGTACTGACCAGTCGGTATGGTGAGCAACTGCTCACAGAACAGCAGAGTAAACGGCTCAAAGTGCTTAATATGATCAGTGTTAGTTCTTGTAATTCAACTTTGAATAGCTATTAATCAGTAAATTTATAAAACAGTTATTTACAATTGATGGTTTGCAGTTTGTTTGTTTTAACACAACTTTGGTGTATTTCAGTTCAGTTTGTGTTTACAACACAACTTTGGTGTATTTGTGTAAGTTTGGTGCAAATCACGTGCTCTGGAGCGTAATCAACAACGTTTGCAATACTCAGAGGCCACTTGTTAAAATTACTTGCTCGTTTCAGGTTGAACTGAAGGGACAATTATCCGCTCCAACCTGGATCACCTCTGCAACCAATCTGATCGCACTTCGGTTAAACCGGGTTATTGCGCACAACGACTCCACGCCAATGGACATTTCCTTCATCAAAAACATGCCCAACTTGGAGATTTTCGTATTGGAGTACATGAAGACTACTAATGAACTAACCAATGAGTGAGTGAGTGAGTGAGTGACTGAGTGACTGAGTGAGTGAGTGAGTGAATGACTTTGATTCAGGATGTTTATCAACAATCCTGAACTGCGATTCTTGGACTTTGCTCATTCCAACTTGGATACCATTGCTCCAGATGCGTTTAAAGGTATGTGACTCACTATTTCTAAAAATAAGTAGGCAATTCGTGCCCTGAAGTCTACTCGTCTCGTTGATGGTGTTATTTTGTTGACAGGACTTTCGCACTTGATCCATCTGGGCTTGGTGGACACTTTCATAGGTGGCATTCCTTCTGGCTTGCTGCGTCATGTGCCACAGTTGCGATCCCTCCAACTCCAGTTATTCAATTTTACACATTACCTTTTAAACAATCACTCATTTTCTTACTCGCCCACACACTGAATCAATGAGTTTTTTCAAAGAATTGACAAGTTCATTCCCATATTGATTAGATTACATAAATGGGGTTACTTACTCGGACCCTCAATTCCTGACTGACTTGAATAAAAAAATAGAGTACATTTGGCAGAACGAACAACCAACTTGTAATGAAGTCTGGCGTACGTCCATGGTTCCGAGACATTTATTTGAAGAGAGAAGACACGATGGAATTTAACCGTTTACGGGGATACCCATCTGGCTATACGGTCGAACAACTCACTTACATACCTGATGACACATTCACATATACGCCCCAATTACAGGTTCGTATCCCATTATATAAAAACATTAATATCAAATTCCACTGAAAGGTCAAGAGTAAGACTTCAATTCTGACCGCCATATTCGAGTTTGATAAAAATGACAGTCGGAAAGCGCGTTGAGAATTTACATGTTGCATTGTCTTAACTGATAGAGTACTGTTGAACAATTTCTCACCCGATTTTTTGTTGAACTTTTTACCACTTCCACCCATGGACTTTCGTTCTATTTTTCATTGTGTCAGCAGAGGCCAGCGACTTTTTGATTAACTTACTTGTATGCTTTCCCATTCACTTTATTGAAACTACCATTTGTTACAGTATCTCACGCTGAATCTGAACAGAAGCGTTGATCTGCAGCCGTTCTGGTTCGTTGGACTACAAAAACTTGAGTATCTGGACATTAGTGAAAATAACCTGACTTCGCTGGATGTACTGGCGGATGCGATGCCATTGTGCTACATGAAGGTTGAGTGAGTGAGTGAGTGTAAGAGTGAGTGAGTGAGTAAGTGAGTGAGTGAGTGAGTGAGTAAGTGAGTGAGTGAGTGAGTGAGTGAGTGAGTGAGTGAGTGAGTGAGTGAGTGAGTGAGTGAGTGAGTGAGTGAGTGAGTGAGTGAGTGAGTGAGTGAGTGAGTGAGTGAGTGAGTGAGTAAGTGAGTGAGTGAGTGAGTGAGTGAGTGAGTGAGTGAGTGAGTGAGTGAGTGAGTGAGTGAGTGAGTAAGTGAGTGAGTGAGTGAAATAAGATTGAGTGATTTTGGGTACTCGTTGCTCGTCGCCAAGGATGGGTAGAGGGTAAGATCACGGGTGATGGCAAGGTCGTGTTCGGCATGCCCAACCTCCGCAACATAATCGTTTATGAAACAAGTTGTTACACGTATTTTTCATGAAATTGCTCAACCGAAACTAAAAAATTATTTTTAATCAAACGATTCGTTTTCCTATTTGATTTCTTGTATGAAAACTGAAAGACTTGAATTCGATCTCACCTATTAGTCTACTCGCAGACTACGAACCTGGAATAATGAAGCTGGACATTAACATGGCAACATTCGAGTTGATCACTGCCCTGGAACCGGCTATGCTGGAATGGCTCAGACCTGGCCATCCTGCCCAGGTTGGTGCTGATCCATGTACAATACTTTGTTACCTGCCAGATGTATGCCAATCTCTATCTATGTACTCTTTGTGTATCTTATATACTGTACCATTGTTATGAACTCAATACTTTTATTGCGTCTTTTATGTCTAACGTATGTACATATATATGTATGACGTAGCATTGCATTACATTAAAATGCATTGATACATAATTCTACATGAGGTTTGTAGGTAAACAAAAAAACGCGGAATTAATAGTAGGTTTAACTATATTTTTTTACGTAAGAGAGTCTCACTCAAAGATTTTTTTGTAGAAGAAAGTTGCGTTGTGCATTACAGGCCGAGTTCAGTGGAATATCAAGCATTCCATACCCGGAGAAGTCGGTCAAGTTAGGGCCATGCGATACTACTATGCTTATGGTTCTCTCTGGTTGGTTTTTAACTCGTCATAATTTCATTCTCACCACCTACATATTTCACTAACTCATTATCTTAATTACCCCGTTTTTAGCAGTACAATATCGAAGTGACTGATTTTACTCCAGTTATGACTGTTTTACCCCAGTTATGACTGTATTACTCCAGTTATGACTGTTTTACCCCAGTTATGACTGTTTTACTCCAGTTATGACTGTTTTACTTCAGTTATGACTCTATTACTCGAGTTATGACTGTTTTACTCCAGTTATGATTGTTTTACCCCAGTTATGACTGTTTTACTCCAGTTATGACTCTATTACTTCAGTTATGACTGTTTTACTGCAGTTATGAATCTATTACTCGAGTTATGACTGTACTGTTGGTATGATCAGGTGTGAACTACACAATGGACGATGCATGTCAAGACCGTATGGCATCGTTCTATGCCGAGCACGCAGCCATGCAGCGCCAATGGGCTGATCTCGCTGATTCTTGCCCGACTGATATAAGCACTACGGCTGGTAATGGGCGTCAAGTGTTTTATAGTGACGCAAAATCTTATGTCCCACCTATAAGCGCAATCATAGTTGTTTCAGCAATTGTCTGGCTAAAGACAATCATGTCGGATATGACCGATTATCAACAATAGTTGTGAATGTATAATGTTCGATAGTATGTGATGATATTATTCTGAATACTAAACATACATGTTCAGTGAAGCAAGGTTACGTTCACACTTCTGTATGTTCATGAAGTGCATATTCATTCGATTACTTAATAGAGGAAAAGGGACAGCTTGGAGTGTAGTGCTTTTTTACCTAAATATGTATATCCTACTTTACATACGTATTATTCTACTTGCACACAGCTCTCACAAAGGCTGCTGGTGCTTATCGTCTCATACACCCATTTATGTTGAATTATTTGTAAATTACTTGTTCGGCTCGATTCATACTAATATCCTCTACGTATACACACTTATGATTCTGCGATCTTTTGTGTTTGTGGTTGTACCAATAAACTGTCACCCAATTACTGTAGTCACTCTGAGGATAAGCGATTTCAGCTGAAATGAATAAACCTCTGATTTAAACTAGTCATTCAGGGAATTTCACTCACTCACTCACTCACTCACTCACTCACTCACTCACTCACTCACTCACTCACTCACTCACTCACTCACTCACTCACTCACTCACTCACTCACTCACTCACTCACTCACTCACTCACTCACTCACTCACTCACTCACTCACTCACTCACTCACTCACTCACTCACTCACTCATTCACTCACTCACTCACTCACTCACTCACTCACTCACTCACTCACTCACTCACTCACTCACTCACTCACTCACTCACTTACTCACTCATTTTATACATTAATGCACTAATGAATATTGTAGTGTGATTCAGGTTAGTATGCTGCGACCCTGGCAACCAGCGAAAACATTAGCACACAGCTGGAGTACAGGTGGTATAATCAGCAACTTTGTACGTTTTGTTAGGATTCCCGTAAAACTTAAGGAACTCATTCATTTCATAGTTTCATAGGGAGGATTTTGTAATGTTTAACGTTATTCGGAATATTTTAACAGGTCCTGCTCAACGTCGATTGTTTTCCGATAGAGTTTAATTGATTTCAATTTATTCCCGATTAAGTATTTTATTCAAAAAAAACTCATGATTTGTATTTCATGATATTTCATGATCGGTTACATCATTTATTCTTGACTCATGATTTTATTTCACTTCACATTGAACATGTTTGTCTTTTTTTTGACTAAACATGTAACGTACTTACTGTGCTATATCACTGCAAGCTAATGTCGATGATCTCAATCTCAAACCTAAGCTGCATTAGACGGTTTCGGCTATGGCTTGAATGCTTATAATATGTGTTAATCTCAAGCCTTTTTCCTCCATTGCATCCTGTCCTGTTATTTCAGGTAATTAGTTCAAACCGCATTCACATAAAAAATTATATTTAGGGTTTCATCAGTTTTATTATTCAAGCGTTTATGAGGATAACTTTGGGCGAGCAAAATCTACTCGCTATTGCCTCAGTCAACAAACAAGTAATCAAGCCGAAAGGCAAACACAATATTACTTTAGTTATGGTTTTCAAACTTGGTTGGAATGAAACACGTCTGAGTTAAGTCTGGTTATCATCGACTCACTCTAAAAAATCTGGCTAGACGTAATAATTTAAAAAGTTTGAAAGTTATTGTTTGGAAAGCATACATCGGCTGTTCGTTATATTTGGCGGAAAGGTTGTGAAAATGGCAAGAGTGTTTCATAGAAAGACTGGTTTTCGACGTGTGGTTTTTACTGTGAAGTGAAGTGAAGTCACTAAAAAGTAAATGCTTGCAGTTTATGTGTTCATTACGTGACTTGACTGTTCTACATAAATACGCGCTTTCACTTGCTGGAACGCTCATAACGTTTGCCGTTTACACGTTCACATAGTTTAGATAAATTCACTGCTAGGCTTTGCACTGTAGACTTCAAAAATTTCTCTGTATACGAAAAACCTTTACATATGGCTAATCCATTGTTACTGCGTGTTGCTACATAGTTGCTGCATGGACCCTGCGCACAGCAGGTTTACAGCAATAATAATGCGATAAAAAATTTCTCTCTTAGACTTGTTAAGTTGAAATAGTTTGTACATTGTACACGTTTATATCATCTCAATTGATTGGAAAACTTGAAATAAAATACCATGCTGGATTATGTAAGTTTGCTACATTATTAAGATGCATGCGCATGTATATTCAATGATATGAATAAACTCTGTTAAAAGCAGGTTTGTACAAATCACATACGGGATAAAAAATCACAGTGGAAATGGGTGCGCCTGCATTCGATCTCTAATCCATGTAAAATCATGCTCCTCTACGTAAACAGTCTACATAAATTATATATCATATATCATGCAGGTGCTCTCGTAAATTTTTCTGTAAAGTTAGCTGAACGTTAGCGCAATACATGTGTCCGATTTAGCTGACTCAGAAGACATGAAGCTTATGGTTTTGAGCGAGCGTATTGGTTGGACCATGAGCCATGTGCCCGTGTATGAATGTACGTATGTATGCATGTACCTTGCTGGTTCAGTCAATCCAATAGTCAGCTGGGTATTGCCCTGGCTACACCTATAAATACAATACTTTTATTGACTACAAATACTTTGCTAAGTTATGAGTTAACTATATTTTGACGATGCCATGATAAATCGTTGCCAGGTATGTAGCTGTATACTATACTAAAAAATAATAAAAGGATTTCAAACCAACATTTACCAAATCATTTTTCTGTATTTTAACTATTCTATGCTGTTTCGGTAAATAAAACTCCAGGAGCAATCAAGAAAGGAAAATAGAAAAAATATTGCTGAATGGTGAGTCAAAGGGCGTTTCTGAATAATACCATGGCATACCATTCAAGTGTATGCAATTTTTGATTGATTTCTCTTTCCAAAAACATCGTTTTCTTTTGGTATACCAAATATTCTGGAAAAAAAATGCGTAACATTGCCTTGTTTCTTTCTTATGTCCATTCTATTCATATCTAGGGTATTTTCTTTGGCGTAACTTTACAGTTGAAAGTTAAGTAACGGGTCATCATAGAAACAGAACCAGAAAAGAGACTCAGTACATAGAGTTATAAATGATTAGTTACATGACAAAAAACATTAAAAAGTAGTTATCAATAGTTGCCTGGATTTTTATATAGTATATCAGGATTATGAGAATAAATTTGGAAGCTCATCTGTTCGTCCCATATCATGACTTTTTCATGCATATAAATTACATAGCAATCAGACTAGTAGACACTCTCATCATGCCCAAACATTACACGCCGAATAGTGAAAAAAACACCGAGAGAATCAAACTTAATCTATTGATGCATTGAGAATGCCTAATTGCTATTTAACCTAAAATTTGTATTGCAGCATTCCAATGCAACTGTGGTACGATCGGCCAGTACTGGACAGCCGATACAGAATCGTAATATCTGGCAGGGATCGTGTGCACCTGAGTCTGGTCGTATTGGGAGCATACGTGCGTCGAGTGCACACATCGCTGGCACAACACGATCCGCTTACCATACATTTATTCGCATTTTAATCAACTCTTCCATAAACATCATGTTGGGCATGGTTGGTAAAAACGGATTTTATTAATACTATTTTGAATAGTCAACATTATTATCAATGATTGCTCTCGGTGGTCCGCCAGATATACAAAATACTGTTGTGGTAAGTCGTATGTATGAATGAAGTCGACTATTTTGTGTCGAAAGTGCCCACAATGCGAACAGCAATTTTATATGAGTAAGAAGTTTACTGGAAACCCCATTCTGCACGTGGACTGGACTCACTGACGTATAATAAACGTATAGAGCTCAGATGAAACAGTTTGCTGCATCTCCGACTTCTCTTGCGGCAAGTTGTCGAACCGTAACAAAACTTCTTGCATCCAGCCATTTTGTGTGTATTCGAGTCATGCATATGTAATACGATGCACTTATCCAAACACACAAATGCAATAGAACACTGTCAACACCATTTTCCCGTTTGTTTGTAGAAAGCTGTTGATATTTTTACCGCTAACCGAAATTATCTGAAAAATATTAAAATCATTTCCATAAAACAATTAGAACAAGCCTAGTTTATGAGATTGTCGTTCTGTAAATGACCGAAGATGGGCGAATTCCCGGTGCCAGCCGATTGGAACCGACATGTGCTCAATAAAACCACCGAACAGGGCGATGTTAGTCAGCATTAGTTGCTGAAACGATAATAAGACTAAACTACTGTAGATTATGTTGAAACAGTCGATGATGACAGTTTGTCGCTGGTCTATTCTGATGCGTAGAGCGCCAAAAACTGGTGGTTCTGGGTTGAAAAACTTGACTTGACACACAGATCCTGACGCGTTGCTCTGGGGTTTCTGCCATTGCGAAGACACCATTCTGATATGGTATTAGTTTTCAACGCGCGATTCAAATCTGCTTTTGGCGTGATACATATTTATGTACGAGACCTTACGTACATACATACAGGGTGGGCCAAAAAAAACCATACGATTTTGAAGGTTAATAACTCGAGCTATAAACAACCGATTCAATCGTTCTTGTTCTCATTTGAAAGCCTATATTTTAACTTAAAATCCCTCCAAGTTTAATCTTGTTTTATAGAGTTGCCCTCAAGTTACAGAAGAAAACTCCAAAATGTTGTGTTTTTAGATTAAAAAAACTCAGATTTTTTTTGGTTTAACGAAATGTTCTTTTTGGACCACGAATTTCTAAATTTAAAAATTTCCATAAGGGAAATAGAGTTTTCTGAGCTCAATTCTAACTTGGAAACTCTGTAATACCATATTAAGTGCTTTGAAAAACAAATTCATGGCAAATGTCATAGCCGCCATTGACAAATTTTACACTGAGCCCGGGCTTTGGTGGATCAGGAAATTGATCAAATCAAGTGTGTCATTCGTTTATCTTTGATCAACAAGGCTTAACTAGTTGTTATTTTATGCATATAATTTATTGATAAACTGAAATATTCCGTTTACAATTTTTTTAAACACAATAAACCATGCATTTCAATCACTTTTTCGCTTAAAATACACGATTTTTCAAATTTTCTTCTGCAACTTTAGAGTAACTCCATGAAACACGACTAAAATTAGAGGGATTTTAAGTTAAAATATTGGCTTTCAAAATGAGAGCAAAAACGTTTGAATCGGTTATTTATAGATCGAGTTATTAACGTTCAAAATCGTATGGTTTTTATTGGCCCACCCTGTAGGTAACTAATCAATACCGAGTTACTAGTTACATGGTGGCACATGTATCTTTGGTGATACTGGAGCCAAAGTTTTTTTTAAATATTATTGCATGGTTTCCAGGACAATTTCAACCCTTCAGAGCCCCAGGCTCGCAAGCCGGCACCTACCGTAATCTGCTGGCTGTGCAGCCGACAGTTCGGATCAAAGAGGTTAAAAATGCTTTTGATGTATCCGAATACAGTTCCACTCACAAATCGATACTCACCTTCAAGCTATACTTGAATCATATTTACTATTAATGCATTCATCATAGTTGCTCTAATCTCACACAATTGCATTCAGTATCGCCATTCACGAGCCACAATGCATCAAGAAGTGGGAGGCGGCACAGGCCAAGCTGCCTCGTAATGAACGACGACCTCTGCCGCCCAAACCCGAGATCATCAAAGGATCAGGTATCATAGCAATATTCTACCAGTTATGATACTTGCAAAAGGATTTAATATTGATTGATTGACAATTAATTGTTGACTATTGATGTAACTGTGTTGCAGATGGTCGTGTTGACGTGGAAGCCACCAATGAAGCAGCCTGGCAGGCATCACAGGCTGCCATGATACAGGTTGCTCTTTATATCATTCGCTGTCAACAGTTCTATAATGAATAAAAGACATAAAATATTGCTTGTGCAACTACTTTTTTTAATAAATTAACAATAACCGTACAGTTTGTCACAAAGCCAACAACTCCTTTCAAAGGATATGATAAGCATGGCAGGATTTCATCTCCAGTGAACGTCATGTCAACGCTTTGTGAAAAATGAAAGTGTATAGTGCCATTAAGCAGATATATAATTTAAATTAGTATAATGTTTCAGTGCGAGCATTGTGGTCGTCGCTTTGGTTCGGATCGTCTGGGTGTGCACCAGCGTAGTTGTACCGCTGATAATCCGGCTAAGCCACCGCCCAAACGACGGTGAACTCCGCCTACCCATCAAATTGTAAATAAATGTCAGCTTTGATTGCACGAATACATAATTATTAAAAATACATTTTGGTTTGTACTTCTAGTCAATTAGATTCGTCTCTTTAAAATGTTTTTAACTAATTTTAAGTTGATAATCAATTTGTCATTTCTATGCAGTAGCTATTCATCCTCAATTGATTGCACGCTTATAGAGTGGAATGCTGACCAGAGTTTTAAATCGAAACCAAACAGGAGACACAGACACTCTGAGGTTTCTGCCAGTCAGTTTATTCATGCTCTCTGGTCACTACGAAAATACGTTTCTGATATGATATTAATGTGTTTTACTGGCTAACAGTAACAAGAAAGTTTCAGTAAAAAAGTGAATAAATTATATGTGAATGTATAAAGTGAGATATTCGACATCATATTTTAATAATGGCACCATAAAGATATCAAAGCTATGTAAATCATTCTGATAAGATTCTCTGTTTTGACGTTTCCTTTCCTGGAATTATCACAAAGACTTGATTTGATCACAAAAACGTAATATCACTTCAATGGAATGCAAAAATCTATACAGCGAAGCCAGTTAGCAGAGTGCCCGGAATAAGTTTCGTGAGTTCCTGAAAAAAACACTCAGGCATTGAAATATACTATCATCTTATCGGCAAAACTTTCTAAATCTCATATTCAGAGTAATAGAGCCAATCAAACGTATTCGAAAGAATTCTGTCAACTATATCTATCGACTATAAGACACTAAAAACCTGTTGGAATTATATTTTTGATATGATTAGAAAACATGCCGAATTCCGTAAAAACTTTAAGGTAACAAACATGTGAAATTAGGTAGACAAAACCAACCGTTGTGGATACATCGGCTACCTCGGCTACATTCTTCAACAGCTCGACCATGACCATGAAACGCATGGGTAGTTGTTTTTCGGCCTTGGGGTTGGATTGTAGTCTGAAGTTTAAAACTATTAACTAGTATGTTGAAAAACAATAAAAGGTATGGTAATGGTAAAAAAGTGTGATTGCAACCGACGTGTTGTAAGTATGTTGTAGATATGATAGCACATAAGTAGCCATATAAGTGTTGAACTGGTGCACAGCTTCGTAATGTCGTAGAGTGATCGCTATACCCGTGCACAGTACATACGGCACGATTGTATCCTTTGAATCCTTGATCCGTTGTAAGCCTTGAATACAAGTAATTAAACCATGGTGTAATCGGCTAAGAACTGACTCCCACAACACGGAATCATACATAATCTTACTGCTACCAACCAGTTTTGACAACGACATACTTAGTTGAAACGTAAACGGTCAACAGGAATAACAGGTCGGCCGCATACGTCTTAACATTGCCCGTCGGCAGAAAATACTTCTGAAATTGCGTGAATGTGTAAAACAGTTTTCACCTGAAAGTATGGATGTAAATGAACAGTTGCTAACGGTTGAGTAATGAATGTAGTTTAGTTATAACTTGCACATAACCTTGTGTTTGACGTCGGTGAACCCGAATGCATCCAGATATGCGCCCAGTTCATATACGAGTGTCTCTGTGATCTCAGGCAGGGCGCGTTGCTCGCTGCACGAGTTGATATCCAGCAACAAACTAAACAATAACTAACTTTTTTCAATATAACACTTAACACACTATTGCTGAGCAAAATGCAAACTAATTAAAAGCAATAATTTCATATCTTAGTTGATTTTTACAGTTTTGGATTGCGATTTTTAAAGATCAGATGATCAGCATTGAGCATTTCGAGCAAGTGATTGGAAATCAGAATGTCGTTGATTCGGAGTCTTTATCCTCAGAAATTGGGGAATGATAATTGATAAATACTGAATTAACCTCTGATTGAGGGTGTTGAGCGCCGAGTGGAGAAGTCGTGCCTGACATTGCGACTGGCCGTGAAGGGTGTTGACCAGCTGGTCCCGTACCATGATCAGTTGCCCGATCCTGCCAACTTCATCCACGTACGTCTGTAGAATCCCTTTGCCGAACTTGGCCAGCATCGAATCGTACACTTTTTGCGGCTGTTCTGAAATAATTTTCTACGAACAATAATTAATGTTTTATAAAATCGTAGAAAACAGATTAATCATATCATAATGTAACCTTGGTTGGACGAAACAGTAAATAATATAATGTGTTGGACTTGGACCCCTTCATTGATCTCTAATAAAATTAATCACAGTTAAACCTAAGTTTTTTCAAGGAGTTTTTTTTGAAAATACAGACAAATTTAATCTTCGTTCCTAAAGATTGACAGACCGATTCTGAAGATATTTGATCATAAATGAATCGACGACCCCGTAAAAAATCAATTGCTTGAATTAGAAAAAAAAAATGCTTAACTAACGAAACGGGTTACTGGAAGATAGCACCGATTGTACACTGTGTAATGCCTGCTGTGTGCTCGTGGATGATGTCAACAGAGTGTGCACTCTGGTCACACTCGAAGCCAGCATAAACCCTGTTAGTTTGGTGAGGCCCTGTACTCCAGGTGCACCAAGAGCGCTCTGAAAATACATGCCTAATTGGTTACATTTTATGATAGCTTTCAAAACCAAACAGTGCTTTAGGTTTATAGCTAGCCGAAACAACATATCATAGATATGTTCATATCGCCTGAAAACTGTATTTCCGTGCCAATGATAAACTGACCAAAATCAACTCCACAGTTCGTCCATTAAACAACTGCCGTGATTTTTCTACGTGCGCATGACAGCTGGCACTCCTGAAAACACCAATAACCAATTACAATAGTCAAATTGATTAGCAACACAACGTTTATTCAATTAATTCATCAAAACGTAATATTAAGCCAGATAAATAGGTGTGGTATGATGATAATGATGACAATGAAATATTGAAGAACGAATAACATTACTGAAGAATGAATTTATGATTAACGAATATTAAAATAGGATAATGATCAATTGAATGAAAATGTAATAGTTAAACCTGATATGGCTGACGAGCATCAATCTGTTGATGAGTCTGCCCACCCATGTCCGGGCCCTCGGGTCTGATGGGTCGACCGGCATCAGCTGGATGGGAACAACTCGCGACTGGTACATCGAATCATCGTCCGTTATCTGAAAACAACGACCACGTCGCCATTTACCTATGTATGAAAAATTCACTTGTCATTTCATTGAATGTGAAATGATTTAACCGTCAAATGACAAAAAAATACACCTGGACAAAAACGAGACTCAATTTAATCATTTTTCAGTAGTGTGACTCAAATTTTGATTTTTAACAAGCAGAACGAAATGAACCCACTAATTCATATGTCCGTTTCCGTGTAACTTGAGTCAACTGCACATTATAAATAGTTGTTGCTTGTGAGTGTGAGTGGGTGAATGAGTGAGTATCTGTGTGAGTGAGTAAGTGTACCTGTATCTTGCGGTATGTGTTGCACTCCTGCTCAACATTATATGCAATAATCCTGTTGATCTCGTGCTGCCAGATGTGCAGTCCGGCCATGTGCATGTAGTCGCTTATATAGGCAAAACTGCGACGAAACGCGTCCATTTGTGATGAGACCATCTTGAGACGGGCACACAGATCTTCGCACGCCAACTCTTGCACACTCAACTGCAACATTTATGACAATTTAACTTTAACCAATACCTTCGACATTTTTCGAACACGGTTATAATCAGTTTTATCAGAGCCTGGCGAAGTGTCAGGTACCGATAGAATACTTAACGCAACAAATCCGAACCGTGCCCACCCTAAATTGAAGAATGGCCTACCAAAGAAAATGTCTTATCCAAAATCACACTATAGTGTTAGTCAAAAGATTTGCCTTGGGAAAAAAATCTGACATACAGTGAGGAAAAACATAAACATATATACCTGTTTAGTGGATGCCGGTGCATTGAACGTGAGCACGTTGTGCAGGGTGCTGGACGCGTGCTTCACCAGCTCGGCTCGAATACCGTCTTCCAAGACCTGAAAATATTCAATTAATCACTTCTAGTTCATTAATACGTTTGGTTTGTTAAAATTTAATACATGTAAACAAATACAACACAAATAGCATTTAGATTTTATTGCTTTTTAACCTGACGTGGCTGTACGCGAATAATGCCGACCAATGTACTCTTGATCGATAACAGCCCTTCCGTCTGTAAACTGATGGCGTGTGTCAGTTTGGCCATCTGGAACAAACATGCCAATGAAGGCGAACGATGATGACCACCAACAACAAACGACAACCAACCAGGAATCGGTCATCCAGTTTGACAACCTCCCGGAACTTGTCCCTCTCCAGCCGGGCTGGCAGCTCGTCGATCCGATTGGCCTGCAGTTCCACGATCTGACTCAGCATTGAAAATACACTCGATGGGATTACCTGCAATTGCAACATGTTACAATTACAGTCTCTTATAAAGTGTCCTTATGTACATACGGTGGTCCGACAAATTGACAACTCTTTGAAGCTTGATAACTCTGTTAATAACTCGATTGAATGAAATTAGCTAAAAAAACTAAATATTTTTCAATCTGCATCTGTACCCGAATCGCAAAGTGAGATGCCGCATTAACCTGCAACACTTTCCTCAAGTAGAGCACGAGCTGATGCGAGTAGAACTGAGACACGGAGGCGAGTACGGGCTCGTTGTTGCTCTGCTGGATGCGTAACAACGCCAGGTCAAGTCCCGATGCAAGCTGAACACGAAACACATAATTTGTACGTTTAGTCAAATTATGCCCGATGAAGCGAGAATGTTACCGGGCCATTTTTAGGATAGTTGACAACTGGTAAACTCTTAATGACATGTCACTCAACTTATAAAACGGCAACCAACCTTCATGAAAGCCGAGCGCAGACGGATGGCTAATTCTGGCTGCTTCTGGATGCCCTGCTGCATGCGGGAGGTGAATCTGAAAGTTAACACCCATTATGACCACAACAACAACAAAAACAACTAACAAGTCAACAACATTCCACGCATATGCAAAGTCTCCGATGGTTTGTACCTGCCACTGTACCGAATCTCGAATGTTGAGTGTTCGTAAGAGCAAGGTGATGTAAGCATGCAAGTCGTTGAGGAACTGTCTGACACCAACGTGTGTGTCCAGACTGTGCAGGGAACCAACCTGAAATACATACGTACGTACATACGTACAACACCAAATACGCATGATGATCCAAATACGCAAAATCACAGAGTGAAAAAGTTTATATATTGGTCGAGAAAAACACAACAATAATGGCAACGAATACTTTTTGAAACGCATTGAATCGAGTGATTCACGAACATAACACAAACACATAACGACCGTATTGGGTGTAACCTCCTGCATCCTCTGGCATACCTGCACCAGTGTTCGTGCAGTCGCATCCAACGATGCTGGCTCAAAGTCGAGTTGCTCCATCTGCGCCTTGACGCCCAGAAACCAGCGCTGCAGTTTCTCTAGAATCGATTGTAATTTGAAGAATAGAGAAACTAATTTTTTTCCGGAACCTCATGTCTGGTCTGACTCATAAAAGCATTCCAACTTAATAAGGGAGGTAAATAAATACTAAAAATATTGCAAGTTGATTATTTACGAAACCAGTTGCACTAAAAAAGGAAGTAAACATTTTATTGTTCACTGATCAACCCTCAACCCACCATTTTTGCTGACTCTTGTGAGAGGCTTGACACCGGAGAACACATCGGCCAGTTCCTGCAGTCGTTCCACAACCTCATCACGCATCTTCGAGCACGATTGGGCACGCGATTGTACGATTTCTTTGAGTTGCTTGAATATTTTTTATAGTTGGTTTGCTATCGTTCGACCAGTAGTATCTTTTTGACATAAGTGTTTTCAGTAGTACGGTTAAAAAAATTGCTTATTTTTCGAACATTTTACAAGACCTTTTTAGAATTCGGTATTAGAGGGAATAGCACAGTACTGGAACACATAACGACACACACCTGTTTCAATTTGTACTCGAACTCCGCGGTTTGCAGCATCAAATCGAATATGTCAACGGCCTGTATACCCGAGGCTGTCTGCACCACATGACGAACCACTTGACATTTGCGACTCTCCGTGTTCACTGAAACCATTTGATCATCCGTTAGTCACACATATTATACTCTAAGTTGGCAAACACATGGTTTGTACCCGAAGGATTGTGCGCTCATACATTTCGTGATTGGTGTCGCTTACTGCCAATCATCAAGAATATTAACAACAACATCAACAACAACAACATCAACAACAACAACAACAACAACAAAAACAGCAACAAAAAAACAACATCAACAACAACAACAACAACAGACCATTAGTACTAGACGCCGAGTAGTGCAACAGCATCCACCTCAACGTCACGTTGGCTTTCCTCAATGAATTCAGCAGTTTGTTGACGCTCTGCACGACGTACTCCCGGGTTAGCACACCTTCGTTCAGTACGTGCGACAAACCAACCAGTTGCTTCTTCAGATCGCTGCCGTGTCGCGATGCCTTAGATACATCAATAAAATGTTAATTGGACAGATATATGGTTAAACTTGGGCAACTGTAATGTTGCTGATCACTTAGCTGCTACCAGAAATATCATTTAAACCTAATTTTAATGAACGGTACACCCAATGAATGTTTCAAGTTAGCAAGCACTAACCATGGCGGTTATGTTGACATCTTCAAGGGTGTTGCTAAGAGCTTGTCTGGCTGCCTTATAAGGCTCCCAGGCATCGATCAGGTTGACGGTCATGCCCAGGTAGATTGACGTTGTCTAGAAGTGAGTGTACTGGCAAGTCAAGTGTGGTACACTACAATAATGTATCATGAACCTGGCAAGTCAATTAAGATACATTTGTACAGGACATTACCTGGTAGAAAGACAAGTAAAGTATGATAGACAACGACAGTACTTCCCAATTCAAGTTTGATGAGCTAGCACAAAGGCACAAACCCACGAATCGGGCCAGAACTTGTCGACGATCTCTCTCATGGTGGCAGTCTGCGAGTGCAATATCTGCGGGCAGAAGAAGAGGCAGACGTAAAGCATGGCTGCCTGTCCACCGAATGCAGTCGACTTGTGTTCGGGCAGAGGAAACGCTTTCAGCTGAAACACGTAAATCCAACTTTGAGGTCACGCCATATTCGCCACGTTTGCGTTTGCTACATGCATAAGTCATGTTGAAGTAGAAAGTAGTCGTGAAGTAGCAAATTATTGATGTGAGCTAACCTGATTATACAGTTCGTCATTACGCAATCGCCCAATCACCATGCTCACATACGTCTCGTTTAGTTTCACACGGCTGCAAAAAACCACACTTCTCATTCTTATTCCTATACTATAACATACAACTACTCCATAAACGTTAAACAACGTAAAATAACACATGTTCTACAAAAAAATTTACACAGTGGTGAGAGAACATTTAGACATCTGCGCTTGGTCAGTTGATACACCCGTGTTCCAGAACAATTTGGGCCAAACACGTACAAGTGAAAGCCAACTTGAAGTATGATTCAGGGTAATTGATAGGGCGTCTTGTGATCGGGGCATTGGCGTCGAATCCGGTACTCCTCAACAGAGTGCAAATGTCGTCAATCTCTGACTGAATGGCACTGCGCTTGGAACTGAAAGAACATAATAAATAAGCAATAAATAATGCACATAAAAAATACAAAACATTACATATAATGAAGCCTTCTAGCTTATTGTTGTTTAACTAATTGATTTTTTTTCTGAAGGTACCAAAACAAGAACAACGTTGGGTAATGGTGTTAATGAGTAACCTGTATCTGTAATATGCAACGAGAATACGTTCTCTGACGAGCCCGGGCAAACGCATATCGATCAGGTACAACATCACACCGTAAACGTACAGCGCTTCGCACTTAATACATAAAATATAACATTCACTTCACACAATCTAAACAATTAAACAATCATGTTAGTTTAATAGGACCGTTTGCCAGCGATATTGAATATGTATTTTGAGATCAGCTACCCTGATGGTGGTGGTGGAAATTCAGGGCTCACATTTTAAATGAAATTTACAATGAGCATTTATATGTCAATCATTATTGTTTCTAATTACCACAACCGACCAGCAACTGTTTTCCATCGGTATTCATGAACAGTGTTTCCAGACTTTGCTGCATGTACACACCCTCGTCAACATCTTCAACGAACCTGCAATTCGAATACACATTATAATTTCGAATGCATCATCATTTCGTCAATTTAATCAATTTAAATTAGATTGTTGGTACTTTTAGTCGACGTTGATGGTTACCCTATGGAATTTACTGAGATTGACGATTTCAAAGAATTCGGAAAAATAAGATTCATGTCAGTTAACAACATCCTTAAATGAAAATATTTCTGCACTAACTTGTTCAAATGTGTGACATAGTTGTACACCCCCTGGAACGAATCAAATATCTTATTGATCACGGGCATGTAAGTATCACGCAGGATGCTGTCTTGCTGCAGCAGATTCTGCAAAAAAGGTCGGCCTCAAAAACCCTGATTATACATATCAATGTTTATCTGACATTTACACTTGGCACTGCACATGGCTTACCGGTCTACATACACAGTGGTCTTGAATTCAGATGATTGTAAGCTACCAAGATATGGTCGATATTACCAAAAATTATTCTCTAGTTCTACACGCAATAATTATGCTTCACTCACATCGTCTGCATCAATGTTGGCCTCGAACGCATTTACCCGACTGAAGTACTCAAAATCAGGCATTAGTCGTTGATTGAGTGCATCAGGTGCCGTGAATACATCGGGCATGCGTTCGGACGCGTCCAGCAGGGAAGCCAAACATGCGTTACCGTTGCTCACCTGCAACAATAACATTACAACATCTATTCAGTTTCCTATTCGTGATTATAATTTAATGTCCGTTATTTCGGTCTTGTGACGAAAAGTTTCGTTGCTATTACGACGGTGATGACAGACAGCTGCCGCATCCACTCATGTTCATGCCCGTCGTCTTTTGAATTATCAAAGACTACATAAATCATTGTCAATTTCGTGTTTTTTTTCTATTTCACATGGAAAACTTGTAAACGCCAAGATACAAATATGAACGAACCAATGAGAGCAGGGCCTGACCGCAGGCACTATTGGCTGCCAACAGATCGGGTCCTTGGTCATCCCGTCCAGCTGGCGATAACATGATCACTTACCTGCACAACTTGTTTGTTTCAAGACTAGAACTCTACGATGTTACATTTCGGGATACTCTTAAATCATTACAAGACTTAAAATTCCTTGACATTTTCTCAGAAAATTCAAGGAATTCATCTGTTAGGTCTAGGACGATCACATTTTAAGTTCAGTTCAGACAAAATTTACGCAGATATTTATGGATGCAACCCATAATGTTCATTTATATCAAAGATTTAACTACGTCTAAGATTAGAAATAAATTTTATTCAGCATATAAAGATTCTTAAAATACGATACGGTTGAATGAAGATAAAAAAATGAAATGCAACATACCAATGATTTACAATGCCAATATGTTTTTGGTTAATTCTCTGTGCAGTTACAGCTGACACGTATTTCGATATAACGGGTTTTGTAGAACGAATCGCAAAGTTATATAAAGAAAAAATAATATACTGTGTATAGGCTATTGTGAATAGAACCCGCTCTTATCGCAGTTAGCCCACCGTCAAATAGCATTCTTCTCATCTTACATGTTTCAAGGATAAAACTTTTCTACTGAAATTGGATATTGTAATCATCAAGAACAAAAACCGCCAGAATTTTTTTAGTAAACTGAAAGTGAGTATTTGGGTACTGCGATGGGTATGGTGATTAACCTGGATTCAGAAATTGTTATCTGTATATTTATATAATGGCCACTGGGTAACATTTACATTACATTACAGGTACAAATATGAAAAAAGGATAAGATAAAGTGTATAATTTATGACGAACCCGTTGACAGAGAAAATATGTAATAAAATTTCTCCGATTGTCCGGCTGTAAAACTTTAGAACTCTTCTTCAGAAACAATTTGATCATTTTACAACCAGCGAAATCATATGAACGTGAAACTACGTTACGATCAACGGTACGATATGCAAGACGACAACAATGAAAGAGATGAGTGTTGGTGATCTGTAGTGCAGAACTATTTAGCAGAGTATTGCATTGTGATAACTGATAGCATACAATCCAGAATTTTGCCCAGCACATGTCACTGAAGATAGAAGTCAACACAATGACGATAAGCTACCTGATTAGATTACAAATAATGTTGGCTATGGCTATAAGAGGTGGAAGATCGAGAAATAGGCATCCGTGAACCCCAAGTTGCAGGGCCATGAATCAAGTGATTTTTTTGTGAGAAAACTAGAATTAATTGCGTGAATTGCCAATCACTAAGGTGTTCCGTTTGAGCCTAGCACTACCAGTGGTATAATTATTCTAAAAGAAAAAAAAACAATTTCCAACATGTCATTGATCGAAATTAAAAAAACTACAATATATAGCAAAAACAAGACAGAAAAGCTAACAGTAACATTATAACCGAACGTCTGTGACGAACATATAATCACGACATAATGGATTATACTTTGTATGATTTTTACGAAGATGAATAGTTCAAAGGCTTGATGTCAATATTAGATGCATAGTAATCATTCCTGACATGACAACACAAAAATAGAGCCATCCAGAAGTGGGCCGGGTATTTTAGCGTTTAGGGTGAGATGGTGGGGTAGCCACCAAAAATCTCAGTTAACCCCTTGTACCCGAAAAGTGGTGGGGTAGTGATTGTCGGGCGGGGTCAACGGTAAAAAAGTCGATTTTTGATGGGAAAACGGACTTGTATTATAGATGGAATGGAGCTATCTATTTTACATAGTTCATCTTAACAACTAATTATACAACAACGTATATAATCCATTATTGGTGAAAAACCGTATTAATAGACAACAAAATTTCAACCAGCAAAATTTTACAATAAACGAAGAGAAAGGTCTCAATAAAAATGTGTGTACTGAGCAAATGACGTGATTAGTATTAGTCTATATATCATTCAAATAATCAATATCAACAACAACAGATGCATTTTTCATGTTAATTGTCAACGATAAACAGCTACCAAGAAATTATCTGTAACAACAGACTGACTCTTCTCGCCTTACGTTTTCATGTCAAACTATGCTTATTCTCATTAATTACAATTAATTCTAATAAACAAAAAACTGTTAACGTTTATCATTGACTGTCTAATAAAATTAACACATTGCTTTAATTGTAAAGTACCACAAAGAAACGTTATAATGGACACCACAACACCGAAAACAAGTGGGTATGAATCAATGTTGTGTTTAAAAATATGTAATAAACATTAGTAATCAAGAACAGGGGGAGCAGCGGTGGTCCCTCTGATATTTTCGGTTTCGGCGGATCTGAAACTCTAACGCACACGAGACTTTCCTAGGTGATTTTCAATGCGAGACCCAACCAAAAAACTTGTTTAAAAAAACTTAAATAGGTTAAAAAATGTAGAAGTGAAAAATCTCTTCAGTTTCATGATCAGCGGCCCACTTCATTTAAAATAACTCCCCAAACCAGCCCCGCAACCACCTTCTTCCCACCTGCGATGCGATTGGCAATAAATCACCACTATGATATTACAAGCCAGCTGGTATAATTACAATATACTATCAGAATTTAATACACAACAGGGAATGATATCGCCTGAAGTTGAGAGAAGATAATACATGAATTAAAAGTATCGATAATGTCAATTGATGAAAGAACGCTTTGAAGACTGCTGGTCAGTATCATAGTAAACAATAGCACAAGATAATGGTTAACTTATATAAAACAACAGTATATTATATTTTTCATCATTTTCTGAAACCATAGACCATTTCTGCAAATTCCTTGCACTTGAACGAAAATTTTCTTAAAGTCATAACTCTTATCTAAACTAATCATAAACATACCTCTATGTGGAGTGGTAGAAAAAATGCCGTAAGCCAATGAAATCTATGAACAAAAACAAAACACATGGATGAAAAAATAATAATAAACGGGATAACAGTAAATGAAGAAACCGGAAACAAAAAAAGACCGGCAGCACTGGATGAATACCTAAATGCAAATGCCAACATCATTTAGGAGTAAATAGCATACTCTCCCACACGTGCAAGTGAAATTGTAAAAACTAACAAAACTCATCGATTTCTTACCACCGGAAAGAGGTCACCAAAAATCGTATAACTACAACAAACTAAGTAACAGTACATTATATATTGAATGGACTACGCAATGGTAGTGGTAGTGGACTGCGGTGATCGAACCAGATGTACTTCTAAGGAACACGTCTGCGATACATCGTCATCGTCACAGTCATCTACAATGGTGTTGTTGTTGGCAGCACTGTGGCTATCGGATGATGGTTGATGACAATCATTGTTTCGGTTATTGCAGTTTGACGAATCCTGACAAGAACCAGTGGATTGACTGCATCGCCCGCTGCTGGGTCCATGGTCCGGTGAAACAACGCCTGACGTACGTGAACAATCACTGCCACTGAAAAATAATAAGTATAATAGTATATACATGATATAATACATAAGTATATACATGTACAGGGTGTCCCATCCTTAACCGCCGATGTTGACGGCTCCGGGTTCGAGTTGTACTGGTTCTATATAACTGAAATTTCATTTTAGAATAGAGAAGTCTTTGGCAATTTGTTTGAAACCTACCAGAAGTTTATTGGACGTCTGTAGCTAATTTTACAAGCAATCGAAAATAGGCCCTATTTTTTAACTAATTTTTCTTCCTTCTGTAAATTTTTTTGTCATAATTTTTTTTTGGAAATTTGATAAAATTGCAATGTAATAACAACACAGCAACACAGAAAAATGCACAACCTGGAATGGAACAGCAAAAAAAAACAATGGAGAAGCTAAATTTTCGACTCGGGTACCTCCTTCATCCTGATATCGTTCCCAGTGTCGAGACACAGCTTCCACGGTTACATAACCTGAGTTCATGGGAATTGCAACCATCTCTTCAAGGATATAGAGAGGTGACTGGCCGTATTACCGGAACTCCTCGGAAATACGTGCTCCTTCAAATCACCATGGAGCCTGGAGTCCAGAGAGAAGAGGTCTAGGCCACGTAAGTTGTCCTGTTCTGCCGATCCAGGAACCAGGAAAGGTCTCATTGAGCCAATCTCGGGTGAAGCTGGCATAACGAACCATCCTGGCTTTCTAGAAAAAGTGACTGTTGCCTCGTCTAACGCAGGTATAAGAACTTGGAAATGTGACTTGTTGTTACAACAGTACGGTGCTATGGCTCATCATGCCAAGTAGCCGTCGTCTCATCGAAACCTTTCCTGTTTCCTGGATCGGCAGAGAAGAGCACTGGGAACGATGTGAGGATGAAGGAAGTACCCGAGTCGAAAATTGAGTTTCTCAATTTGTTTTTTTTGCTGTTCCATTCTGGGTTGTGCTTTTTCCTGTGATGCTCTGCTCTTGGAGTAAATTTTTATGACAAAAAAATTCACAGTATGAAGAAAAACTGGTCCAAAAATGGATCTCTTTTTGATTGCTTGTAAAATTAGCTACAGACGTCCAATAAACTTCTGGTAGGTGTCAAACAAATTGCCAAAGACTTCTCTATTCGAAAATCAAGTTTCAGTTATATAGACCCAGTACAACTCAAACACGGAGCCGTCAACATCGGCGGTTAAGGATGGGACACCCTGTATATAGTACATAATAAGGGTACTTTCCGAGTCCACAGGAAAGTAAAAAATAAAATAAATAAATGTAAAATTTGTGAATCTATTGACCGGAAAGCCAATTTTGTTTCTGAAACTTTTTTTTGGTTAATAGCTTTACAGATTTTACTTTTACGTTAACTTTTCTTTAGACTCTATATATATGCATCTGCATAAAAAACAAGAAATATATTACAAAAATCTGCATTTCGCTGATCACCGATCATCGTTCGCCATGTCACAAAATTTCATATGGTAACTACGCATTACACCAAACCTATTGCTAAACACGTCAGACTCACTTGAACGAATGAGAATTCGGATAACGGCAAAAAAATAAGAGCAACTACTTAGTTGACCAACCCGTGTTTTTGGCCCTTAACGACGGCCGACCAATTAACGTAATCATCATCCAAGGGTGTGTCTTCATCGTGTCCGTTCACGACCACGCTCGAATCTCGCTCATCTGTCCGTTCCGTCGGTTCAGGTGACTAAACATAACACAAATTACTGGTTAAAGAAAACACAGAATTTTACTAAAGAAACGTTTTCCTATAAAAAGTTGCTTCTGATAACCTCTTGATGTACAGAGCGGGACACCACTTAGGTTAAGAGTAGGAGAGTAAAGAGTACGTTGTTAATTAACATATAATATGTAATATTTATGGATACGTTTTGATGAATGAATTTAATATATTAGATTAGTCAAATGAATTACTCAACTAAATTTTCACTTTAGATGAATGCATGAGTGATATTAACGAACGGGTAGTAGTATGAGTTGGGGTACGGGCGGTCGTTGTACGTTGTGGGGCAGTAGCTGTATCCGACGATGTTGTTGTCTCTGCTGGACCATGTCTGTCTCATGAATCTGCGAATAATGCTGTTGGTAATCATCATAAAACGCATGATCGTGCTCCTCTGCTTCTTCTTCGTACTCGTGTCGGTACGGTCCCTCTTCGTACAATCTGCAACTAACTCGGTAAATAATATATGCCGATGCCAACTAAATTATATTAACAAAAATCCACCCAACTCTACATAAAAATCGTGTTTATTTGTTCATATTATACATCGTGAACACTAGCGGACGAGAAGAAGAGGAAAAAGTTGGATTACCCCTTCTTTGACTGTTTGAAAAGTGAAGTTTGTTCCTTAAAGTGTAGGTAAAAGGGCCTAATTTATGCCAATTTGGTCCTCTTTGGCAAGATTCTCCTCCCTTTGGAGGTTTGGCTTGTCTGCCAGTATCATAGAATGAAGGACAATACTCACCTTCCCGACGACCATTTTGGCTGTTGTTGCATGATCATCTCGTTCTCGTCATTTTCATCGTGCATTTGGTGGTGACGCAGTCGTTGCAGTTGCAGTCGACTGGCTTGACGTTGCGCCACCTTCAGCTTGTACTCGAGCGGAGAGGCATCGTTCACTCGTGGCTGGTAATCTGCATACAACACTCGTCGTGACATAATATCACCTCAAATTTTACAAAAAGTTGTATAACAAACTTTAAGAAAGAAAAGCGGGCCTTAATATATTATTAAAAAATCATTTTATGAATACGGGTGGTATTGCTGCCAAACCATAAAATGATCGACACTACTTTGAATGATTATGTATATTCATGACGGAATTCATAATTTTTTTCATTATTTGATTTGAATAATAAACTATGAACGCTAATAAAAAATACCTCTGGGTGGTGCGGCCACTCCCGGCGGCGTCTGACAGCCGTGGAACCGGGCAAAGCCAGTGAAGTCGTCGATGTCGTAGTCGGCAATGGCGATGCAGTGATCCGACTCGATCAACTGCTGCGTCTCCAGCAACAACTGCTCGGACCGATCCCGATAGTACGATGATACACGGTCGAATGCCTGGACCAAAAAAAATTATTATGTTTTATTATTTATTTATTTGAGTTACGTTGTTATTTGTTTGACAAAATAGTAACCTTGGGTTTGGGCCGATTATTATAGGATACTTCATTGTGGTGCACGCCCGACGACCCCGAAGAGAATCCCTCATCCGAGCTGGCACGTGCATTCTGTATATAAATATGCAGTTATTGAGTGCCCCAAACCAAAACGGTAATTAATACAGCTAACCCGTTACTACCTACAAACCAAATAACGAAAATATCTTGCTGTAAATCTTAATTTGCACCGTCTCCATTCTTAACTCGAATCGGTGATGACCCATTTGTAACGGTATTGAGCTCTGATCTAATTCTATATTTTGAGTTAATGCCATAAACCAACATGTGATGATTCTTGTATAGACATGCCAGCAAGTAGACTGCTCGTGCTCGGTTCCTGCTGTTCGCTGTCCGTCGTGGCCGATGACGCTGCCGGACTCGCTGAAACTCAGATATTCATTCAAATTTCACACATGCATGCACCACCGCAGTGGAGTACGACACACAATGATACAATTATACTTCAAACAACGCGGGGAATGTTCTTTAAGTGAGGTGTTTGTCAAAGGGATAGAAAAACTCGAGTCTACGATCTTTCTAAAAAGTCTTTATTCTTTTTTGAATAAAAAGATGAAACAATTTAAAATGAGGTTATTACGTTGTGAGATGTTGTGTGGCATGCTGAGAGCGGGCTGTCTGATTGTGCGCATGTTGGGCAGGCTATACACCGGACAACTGGACACGACGTGCTCCAAGTTGGCATAACACACCAGCTGCTCGTATGTGTAGTAGAATATCTGCAATACACAACTCCAATCCGTGCAAACAAACATAAATAATGCACGAACAGTAGTCTCACTGTCACTGACATGACTAATACATATGTACATTGCCACATAAATATTAAAATTTAACTCCAACTTGTCTGATGGCGACCAGCATTTTCTCATCGTGAACGGAATGCGCAGTGTTCGTGCAAGTGAAAGGCTCTGAAACATACAAAAACGGAATCTAATTAAACTTAAAATAATTAAAAATAAAAAGACATGGAACAGAACTGAAACATGGAATGAATCACTCAAACAGTATGCAACTTTTATTATCCGACCTTCAATGTACATGCACTTGAGTCTGTGTCCACCTTTGGCACTACGCTGGTGGGCTCCGAGGAAGAACGGCGGTGAGATGACAAAGCCCTGGCGCACGCTGATTATATAGTGTTGGTAGCTGAATGTATCAAGTAACGTTGATCGTAATCAATTTCAATGTACTGGTCTGCTGGTCATATCGAAGCCTAATCAGTCCACATCAACCCATACTTTACGTAGAATACAGGACAACGAGTAGTTAGCAATTGCATAAATGAGGTGTTTTGTTGTTAGGTTAAATGGTTGACCAACTTGAAAGTGGCATAATAATAAAATGATTGACCAACTTGAAAGTGGCATAGTAACGCATAAAGCCAATGAGCAGCTGCGATATGCTCAGTGTGTTCACATTTTCGTGAGCCCATTTCCAACGAATCTGCAAAAATTAAAGAAAATACAAAATCACAACTAAACCATGAATAAAACAGAGCACAGACTGACAAATCCAATGAAGAGTTAACATATTACTTGGTTGATTTTAGTTTGAAAGAACTTAATTGGAGGAGGAAACAATAAAATAAAATGATGACGAACATTGGGCGGTGACAGACGCTGGCAGATGTCGATGGATCGAATGTCATTGAGCGCATCGAACAGGTTGGGGTAGAGCTGCTGCAGTGACGGCAGTACCGGCGGCGACACACCATCTAATTTATTATTATTAATAAACAGTCAGTCATTCACAGCATTATTGAAGCTCACTGATATGAAGCCCTTGTGTGGGTTCATAATTAAAAAAATTTCTGCCATCTGAGTAAATAAAAAAAACATCACAGTTTTGGGCATGAGATTAATAATATGTTGCAAAATGGCCAAGTCACAACTTGTACCAACATTGTAAGTAATGTATGAGCATGAGAGTGAGTGAGTATGATGACAGCGTGCCACGTGACGCGTCGCTGATGCCCTGTCGTCTGGCCCACTCCTTGACCACCAGCGCCAGCGGTTGCACACGGTTGTCCCCTTAATTATAAATGTCTGCTTTCGGAACAAAAAAAATGCATTCGTGATTTTGAGGATTTTTCACGCCTGTTTTCGTTCACAACTTAAATACATTAGGATAACTACACTAAAAATTTTAATGGGTAACTAA
Source organism: Daptonema setosum (assembly GCA_964036265.1). Lineage (NCBI taxonomy): Eukaryota > Metazoa > Nematoda > Chromadorea > Monhysterida > Xyalidae > Daptonema > Daptonema setosum. Next base: position 17,262,485 of record OZ038443.1, read on the forward strand.
ACGAAAAAATGTGATGAATTGTAAATAAATTGAGCTTCAACTCTTATTTTGTTTGTGTAAGAAGAAAGCTGTTAACGTCAAATCAATCATGAAAACTGCAACGAACATCGTGCATAGTAGTAGAGCAAATGCGTGTTGTGGATGGCGGTCGGGTTGTTCACGTTCAGATCCACCTGGATACCCTGGTACGGCTCGTGAAACTGGATTCGAAGTATGGGTACTTTGGCAACGATCAGCTGTTGCGAGCACGTCAGATCTGAACAAATTTACATTAAACGCACTGGACTATAAGTGAATTCACTAATAAATCGAAATTTCTCACTACAACTTTTTTCACTGAAGCCATCACGGGGCTAACTAAATAACAATTAACATGCATATCCAAATCATGTTTTCGTAATGGTTAGACTCATAAAAGTTTATTGGTTACTTTTACATTTACCCCACAACTTTTCTCAAGTTTCAAAAACCAACGTGTGCTCCCAGCCAGGTAAGTATCATCAAATTTTCATGTCTCCAAATTCATTTGTCAACGCATACCCATTATTCATTACTATTTGTATAAATCAGCAACAAATCTGAACTGTAATAAAAAGTGAAACTGACGCGGAGCCGCGTGAAGTGCCTTGGACACGTTGGAGAGCGTGATGATAGCGATCGTACGCTGATCTACTGGACGGCAGGTCAGCATCAGGCAAAGGTCCATATCGCTGCTGTTCGCTCCAAATCCGTTCATCGACGACCCAGTCAAATACAGGCCACATTCTGTACACATAACAAAACACAACATCATATAAATTCCTAACAAAAAGTTATTGTAACTAAATACATAGGAAGTCAACTTACTTGGATATACGGAGGCGATAATCGAATGAAGCGTATCTCTGAGACGCAATTTCCTCTCGAACAAATCAGTAGGCTGACGATTGCGACCAAAATGTCGATAAATTTCCTCATCCAGCTGAAAATGACACAGAGATTGTTTGATGTTTTTGTACCACAATAACGAGAAAAAAACGTAAAAATCTAATTAACCTCGCCTGTAGCGAAAGTAGCAAAGACCAAATAGGGGTTAGAATAACAAAACACGATCAACATAGCAACAAGCTAACCGACAATCGCTTAGCCTCGGTGACATCATAGTCGATCATATAAGGCGGTGGCATGCGTCTATGGCCCTCATGTGCACGGCCACCGGCACGTCCGTTAAAACGGGACTGCTGCATGTTGTACTGGTAGAACGGAAGCTGCAACATGTCATGTCAGCTAATATAGTTTTCTTTCACAAACAAATTGGTGAGATGACTGGTCTAATTAATTTGCAATCAAGTAAACCGCCCACTCCGGGGGCCGGGCAGAAATCAGCAGAGAACTTAAGGTGCCCGAGCACCCTACTTACTAACACAATGGTTAACACACAGTTTTCCGGTTTATTGCCGTAACTAACACGCATATTGGCGATTGGTGAGTGAGAGGCAACGCTTTCCTCCGAGTCAAACCGACGACGGCCTGTTTGGTAGTTGTAGGGTGCCGAATGCTTTGCGACTCGCGTCTGGCCGTCGTTGACATTGTTGCCTCCACTAATACGATACCGGCGGTCGCCCATGCCTCACTAAAACAAGACAATTTGTTTTTTTTCGTTAAGAATAAAAATAAATCAAATTGTTTCCGCCGAAAAACGAGTTGAACTGCTGGATTAAAATAAGCTTGGTGTTTTCAGACGTTAAGTAATTATTGTACATAAAAGTTTAGTATTCCATTAGCTTGTTTTAAATTTAAACTTTTGAAGAAAACTGAAGACATGAAAATGAATGAATTGGAGGCAAGAAACGGCCTGACTGCATCCACTACGGGCTCAATTAATAAAAAAACAATCATGTTAACAATCGAAGCGAACAAGTGTTATACGATATTATGTTACACTGACATGCACACATGGAGCGTAGAAGTAGGAGACGCTGCCTGCGAGAAAGCGATATTAAAAAAACTATTAATTCAACGAAAGAAACAACTTGACTTCTAAACATACCGAAGAAAATGATTAAATAGTAAAACGGGCATTAAACAGTCGGGCTGGATTGCACTTTTGGGATCCGAACCCCTATTTGACCGACCCCTATTTGACCATGGTCAATTAAGGGTCGGTCAAATAGGGGTCGGTCAAATAAGGGTCCAAGAGGACAATAGACCCCTATTTGACCATGGTCAAATAAGGGTCCGGACCCCTATTTGATTGGTCAAATAGGGGTCTGGTCAAATAGGGGTCGGTCAAATAGGGTTCCATGCCTCAGACATTGTTGATATCAGGCTTCAATTCAACTCAATGCCCCGGTTTCAACTATCTATTTAGGAACCAAAAAACTGGCATGTCAGCTCATTTTGGATTAAATAATATAAACTGTCACATGCGTATGAAAAAAATACTAGTGAAAAAAGTTTAGTTAAAGAGTGAGTGAGGCAATTTTACAGACCCCCACAGATTTTTGAAAAGTTACAGTTTTTATCAAAAATCTGGGAAACGAACCCGGGGGGGGGGGGGGCGCAAAATTTCTAACTGCACTATTCTGAGAATCCAAAATTCAACACGTGCAGTGAATGCAACCAAAGCGTGCTTCTACCGTCATATGTTGACACCAGCGTTTATCACATAAACCAAAGCAAGTATAGCCTGGTGGTTAGCGTTAGGGTGTTGACCTCGCATGCGAGAGGTTCTGGGTTCGAAACCTTTTGTAAAATTTTGGTAAAATACTGACCGCAGACGACTTTTTTTAAAATTTTATTATTTCCTTTGAAGCTTTACTGTTCGTTGACCCCGATAACCTATCGTGAGGCTGGCTTGTCCGAGCGATAGCGAGGACAAGCGCGTTAGCACCGCGCGGAGCGCGGAGGTGGGGTCCGTTTGAAAAATTAAGTAAAGGATCGAAAATAATTACGATTCGAAAATTTCGATTCTCCAAAACACGTTTTTTTAAATCGCAAATTACAGGTTTGGCAATTTTGGATTCTCAGAATAGTGCAGTTAGTAAACTCGCACCCGGCCACTCGCATACTAATAAGCAAGCGCTCTTGCACTGTGCTACTGAGCCGATGCAACTAATCTGAATATACAAGACTATAACTGGCTCGCTACGCTCGCATGCTTTCTACAACACAGTGACTATGATACAACACGTGCAGCAAGAAATATTGAAATCTCCCCTGCGGGGCCTAACGTGCTTGTCCTCGCTCCGCTCGGACAAGCCAGCCTTACGATAGGTTATCGGGGGCTCGCAGGCAGTAAAACTTTACATGGAATAGTAATGTTGCTCGAGAAAAAGACCAACTTCGAAAAATCTGTGGGGTTTGTAATCTTTCGTGAATGAGTGAGTTTGCTTCCTTATCTAGTTGCGGGCGCATCAATTGAACAGATTTATCAAACTGGGGGATCCCCATTACCACATTATCAATTAGCGGTCTATTGTCCTCTTGGACCCCTATTTGACCGACCCTTATTTGACCATGGTCAAATAGGAGTCCATGGAGGCTGGACCCCTAATTGACCGACCCCTATTTGACCGACCCCTAATTGACCAGACCCCTATTTGACCAGTCAAACAGGGGTCCGGACCCTTATTTGACCATGGTCAAATAGGGGTCTATTGTCCTCTTGGACCCTTATTTGACCGACCCCTATTTGACCGACCCTTATTTGACCATGGTCAAATAGGGGTCTATGGAGGCTGGACCCTTAATTGACCGACCCCTATTTGACCGACCCCTATTTGACTGGTCAAATAGGGGTCTGGTCAAATAGGGGTTCGGATCCCAAAAATGCAATCCAGCCGATTTACCACTAAAATGAAAGCTAAGCCACAGTTTATTTCCAACTCACTTTCTCTCAGAGATGAATTCAGTTACATCTACCAATGAATTACCATCACCAATAACTCGAGATCTGGCACTGAACTATCAGTTTACTCCTCTGGCCGATTTAACGTCCGTTATGAGGTCAGAACCCAACGGCAAAACCCAGCCCACCTCTGAGCATCAAAATTAACAAACATCCCATCACTAGAGAAGCCTTATAGACCTCAATCTACAGTGACCGACCGACGGATCGTGATTACCGTTCGTAAATTAAATGACAAAAAAATTACCAACCACGGGCATTCTTCATTTGAGTTGAGACCAAGCGGGATTCTTCCATAATCAGGCCGCCGAACTTCACCGTTTCGCGTTCTTCATTCGGTCGATTCAGTTTTGTGGATCTGAAGGACCATTCTCCAATGGATTCAGACAATAATTTATTGTTAATTTCATTGTTAAATTTTAATTTATTTTTGTCGACGATCTTCAATTTTTTTTTAAAAACTTCGCAACAATTTCTACCGTAATCTAATTTGCCGACCAATCAGCGACGAGCACAACAACAGCTAATCCTTGTTTGAAATTTACATTGAAGTTCATGGTGGTGAAACGTTTTACGTTGAGTGAGTGATGATTTTGATTGATCAAAACAAGTCACTCAGTCAAAAAATAAGACTGACTTAAGTTGTTAAGTTTTCTATCCCTATAAATTGATGGATAAAAATCATAGAACCTGGTTTCTTGGTGCATTCTATTTTCTGGCGGCTGGTTTACTGTTTGACTGATCAATTACTTGCAATTTTTTGATT
>OZ038443.1:17267339-17277339 GCA_964036265.1 Daptonema setosum
CCGTCAAATAGCATTCTTCTCATCTTACATGTTTCAAGGATAAAACTTTTCTACTGAAATTGGATATTGTAATCATCAAGAACAAAAACCGCCAGAATTTTTTTAGTAAACTGAAAGTGAGTATTTGGGTACTGCGATGGGTATGGTGATTAACCTGGATTCAGAAATTGTTATCTGTATATTTATATAATGGCCACTGGGTAACATTTACATTACATTACAGGTACAAATATGAAAAAAGGATAAGATAAAGTGTATAATTTATGACGAACCCGTTGACAGAGAAAATATGTAATAAAATTTCTCCGATTGTCCGGCTGTAAAACTTTAGAACTCTTCTTCAGAAACAATTTGATCATTTTACAACCAGCGAAATCATATGAACGTGAAACTACGTTACGATCAACGGTACGATATGCAAGACGACAACAATGAAAGAGATGAGTGTTGGTGATCTGTAGTGCAGAACTATTTAGCAGAGTATTGCATTGTGATAACTGATAGCATACAATCCAGAATTTTGCCCAGCACATGTCACTGAAGATAGAAGTCAACACAATGACGATAAGCTACCTGATTAGATTACAAATAATGTTGGCTATGGCTATAAGAGGTGGAAGATCGAGAAATAGGCATCCGTGAACCCCAAGTTGCAGGGCCATGAATCAAGTGATTTTTTTGTGAGAAAACTAGAATTAATTGCGTGAATTGCCAATCACTAAGGTGTTCCGTTTGAGCCTAGCACTACCAGTGGTATAATTATTCTAAAAGAAAAAAAAACAATTTCCAACATGTCATTGATCGAAATTAAAAAAACTACAATATATAGCAAAAACAAGACAGAAAAGCTAACAGTAACATTATAACCGAACGTCTGTGACGAACATATAATCACGACATAATGGATTATACTTTGTATGATTTTTACGAAGATGAATAGTTCAAAGGCTTGATGTCAATATTAGATGCATAGTAATCATTCCTGACATGACAACACAAAAATAGAGCCATCCAGAAGTGGGCCGGGTATTTTAGCGTTTAGGGTGAGATGGTGGGGTAGCCACCAAAAATCTCAGTTAACCCCTTGTACCCGAAAAGTGGTGGGGTAGTGATTGTCGGGCGGGGTCAACGGTAAAAAAGTCGATTTTTGATGGGAAAACGGACTTGTATTATAGATGGAATGGAGCTATCTATTTTACATAGTTCATCTTAACAACTAATTATACAACAACGTATATAATCCATTATTGGTGAAAAACCGTATTAATAGACAACAAAATTTCAACCAGCAAAATTTTACAATAAACGAAGAGAAAGGTCTCAATAAAAATGTGTGTACTGAGCAAATGACGTGATTAGTATTAGTCTATATATCATTCAAATAATCAATATCAACAACAACAGATGCATTTTTCATGTTAATTGTCAACGATAAACAGCTACCAAGAAATTATCTGTAACAACAGACTGACTCTTCTCGCCTTACGTTTTCATGTCAAACTATGCTTATTCTCATTAATTACAATTAATTCTAATAAACAAAAAACTGTTAACGTTTATCATTGACTGTCTAATAAAATTAACACATTGCTTTAATTGTAAAGTACCACAAAGAAACGTTATAATGGACACCACAACACCGAAAACAAGTGGGTATGAATCAATGTTGTGTTTAAAAATATGTAATAAACATTAGTAATCAAGAACAGGGGGAGCAGCGGTGGTCCCTCTGATATTTTCGGTTTCGGCGGATCTGAAACTCTAACGCACACGAGACTTTCCTAGGTGATTTTCAATGCGAGACCCAACCAAAAAACTTGTTTAAAAAAACTTAAATAGGTTAAAAAATGTAGAAGTGAAAAATCTCTTCAGTTTCATGATCAGCGGCCCACTTCATTTAAAATAACTCCCCAAACCAGCCCCGCAACCACCTTCTTCCCACCTGCGATGCGATTGGCAATAAATCACCACTATGATATTACAAGCCAGCTGGTATAATTACAATATACTATCAGAATTTAATACACAACAGGGAATGATATCGCCTGAAGTTGAGAGAAGATAATACATGAATTAAAAGTATCGATAATGTCAATTGATGAAAGAACGCTTTGAAGACTGCTGGTCAGTATCATAGTAAACAATAGCACAAGATAATGGTTAACTTATATAAAACAACAGTATATTATATTTTTCATCATTTTCTGAAACCATAGACCATTTCTGCAAATTCCTTGCACTTGAACGAAAATTTTCTTAAAGTCATAACTCTTATCTAAACTAATCATAAACATACCTCTATGTGGAGTGGTAGAAAAAATGCCGTAAGCCAATGAAATCTATGAACAAAAACAAAACACATGGATGAAAAAATAATAATAAACGGGATAACAGTAAATGAAGAAACCGGAAACAAAAAAAGACCGGCAGCACTGGATGAATACCTAAATGCAAATGCCAACATCATTTAGGAGTAAATAGCATACTCTCCCACACGTGCAAGTGAAATTGTAAAAACTAACAAAACTCATCGATTTCTTACCACCGGAAAGAGGTCACCAAAAATCGTATAACTACAACAAACTAAGTAACAGTACATTATATATTGAATGGACTACGCAATGGTAGTGGTAGTGGACTGCGGTGATCGAACCAGATGTACTTCTAAGGAACACGTCTGCGATACATCGTCATCGTCACAGTCATCTACAATGGTGTTGTTGTTGGCAGCACTGTGGCTATCGGATGATGGTTGATGACAATCATTGTTTCGGTTATTGCAGTTTGACGAATCCTGACAAGAACCAGTGGATTGACTGCATCGCCCGCTGCTGGGTCCATGGTCCGGTGAAACAACGCCTGACGTACGTGAACAATCACTGCCACTGAAAAATAATAAGTATAATAGTATATACATGATATAATACATAAGTATATACATGTACAGGGTGTCCCATCCTTAACCGCCGATGTTGACGGCTCCGGGTTCGAGTTGTACTGGTTCTATATAACTGAAATTTCATTTTAGAATAGAGAAGTCTTTGGCAATTTGTTTGAAACCTACCAGAAGTTTATTGGACGTCTGTAGCTAATTTTACAAGCAATCGAAAATAGGCCCTATTTTTTAACTAATTTTTCTTCCTTCTGTAAATTTTTTTGTCATAATTTTTTTTTGGAAATTTGATAAAATTGCAATGTAATAACAACACAGCAACACAGAAAAATGCACAACCTGGAATGGAACAGCAAAAAAAAACAATGGAGAAGCTAAATTTTCGACTCGGGTACCTCCTTCATCCTGATATCGTTCCCAGTGTCGAGACACAGCTTCCACGGTTACATAACCTGAGTTCATGGGAATTGCAACCATCTCTTCAAGGATATAGAGAGGTGACTGGCCGTATTACCGGAACTCCTCGGAAATACGTGCTCCTTCAAATCACCATGGAGCCTGGAGTCCAGAGAGAAGAGGTCTAGGCCACGTAAGTTGTCCTGTTCTGCCGATCCAGGAACCAGGAAAGGTCTCATTGAGCCAATCTCGGGTGAAGCTGGCATAACGAACCATCCTGGCTTTCTAGAAAAAGTGACTGTTGCCTCGTCTAACGCAGGTATAAGAACTTGGAAATGTGACTTGTTGTTACAACAGTACGGTGCTATGGCTCATCATGCCAAGTAGCCGTCGTCTCATCGAAACCTTTCCTGTTTCCTGGATCGGCAGAGAAGAGCACTGGGAACGATGTGAGGATGAAGGAAGTACCCGAGTCGAAAATTGAGTTTCTCAATTTGTTTTTTTTGCTGTTCCATTCTGGGTTGTGCTTTTTCCTGTGATGCTCTGCTCTTGGAGTAAATTTTTATGACAAAAAAATTCACAGTATGAAGAAAAACTGGTCCAAAAATGGATCTCTTTTTGATTGCTTGTAAAATTAGCTACAGACGTCCAATAAACTTCTGGTAGGTGTCAAACAAATTGCCAAAGACTTCTCTATTCGAAAATCAAGTTTCAGTTATATAGACCCAGTACAACTCAAACACGGAGCCGTCAACATCGGCGGTTAAGGATGGGACACCCTGTATATAGTACATAATAAGGGTACTTTCCGAGTCCACAGGAAAGTAAAAAATAAAATAAATAAATGTAAAATTTGTGAATCTATTGACCGGAAAGCCAATTTTGTTTCTGAAACTTTTTTTTGGTTAATAGCTTTACAGATTTTACTTTTACGTTAACTTTTCTTTAGACTCTATATATATGCATCTGCATAAAAAACAAGAAATATATTACAAAAATCTGCATTTCGCTGATCACCGATCATCGTTCGCCATGTCACAAAATTTCATATGGTAACTACGCATTACACCAAACCTATTGCTAAACACGTCAGACTCACTTGAACGAATGAGAATTCGGATAACGGCAAAAAAATAAGAGCAACTACTTAGTTGACCAACCCGTGTTTTTGGCCCTTAACGACGGCCGACCAATTAACGTAATCATCATCCAAGGGTGTGTCTTCATCGTGTCCGTTCACGACCACGCTCGAATCTCGCTCATCTGTCCGTTCCGTCGGTTCAGGTGACTAAACATAACACAAATTACTGGTTAAAGAAAACACAGAATTTTACTAAAGAAACGTTTTCCTATAAAAAGTTGCTTCTGATAACCTCTTGATGTACAGAGCGGGACACCACTTAGGTTAAGAGTAGGAGAGTAAAGAGTACGTTGTTAATTAACATATAATATGTAATATTTATGGATACGTTTTGATGAATGAATTTAATATATTAGATTAGTCAAATGAATTACTCAACTAAATTTTCACTTTAGATGAATGCATGAGTGATATTAACGAACGGGTAGTAGTATGAGTTGGGGTACGGGCGGTCGTTGTACGTTGTGGGGCAGTAGCTGTATCCGACGATGTTGTTGTCTCTGCTGGACCATGTCTGTCTCATGAATCTGCGAATAATGCTGTTGGTAATCATCATAAAACGCATGATCGTGCTCCTCTGCTTCTTCTTCGTACTCGTGTCGGTACGGTCCCTCTTCGTACAATCTGCAACTAACTCGGTAAATAATATATGCCGATGCCAACTAAATTATATTAACAAAAATCCACCCAACTCTACATAAAAATCGTGTTTATTTGTTCATATTATACATCGTGAACACTAGCGGACGAGAAGAAGAGGAAAAAGTTGGATTACCCCTTCTTTGACTGTTTGAAAAGTGAAGTTTGTTCCTTAAAGTGTAGGTAAAAGGGCCTAATTTATGCCAATTTGGTCCTCTTTGGCAAGATTCTCCTCCCTTTGGAGGTTTGGCTTGTCTGCCAGTATCATAGAATGAAGGACAATACTCACCTTCCCGACGACCATTTTGGCTGTTGTTGCATGATCATCTCGTTCTCGTCATTTTCATCGTGCATTTGGTGGTGACGCAGTCGTTGCAGTTGCAGTCGACTGGCTTGACGTTGCGCCACCTTCAGCTTGTACTCGAGCGGAGAGGCATCGTTCACTCGTGGCTGGTAATCTGCATACAACACTCGTCGTGACATAATATCACCTCAAATTTTACAAAAAGTTGTATAACAAACTTTAAGAAAGAAAAGCGGGCCTTAATATATTATTAAAAAATCATTTTATGAATACGGGTGGTATTGCTGCCAAACCATAAAATGATCGACACTACTTTGAATGATTATGTATATTCATGACGGAATTCATAATTTTTTTCATTATTTGATTTGAATAATAAACTATGAACGCTAATAAAAAATACCTCTGGGTGGTGCGGCCACTCCCGGCGGCGTCTGACAGCCGTGGAACCGGGCAAAGCCAGTGAAGTCGTCGATGTCGTAGTCGGCAATGGCGATGCAGTGATCCGACTCGATCAACTGCTGCGTCTCCAGCAACAACTGCTCGGACCGATCCCGATAGTACGATGATACACGGTCGAATGCCTGGACCAAAAAAAATTATTATGTTTTATTATTTATTTATTTGAGTTACGTTGTTATTTGTTTGACAAAATAGTAACCTTGGGTTTGGGCCGATTATTATAGGATACTTCATTGTGGTGCACGCCCGACGACCCCGAAGAGAATCCCTCATCCGAGCTGGCACGTGCATTCTGTATATAAATATGCAGTTATTGAGTGCCCCAAACCAAAACGGTAATTAATACAGCTAACCCGTTACTACCTACAAACCAAATAACGAAAATATCTTGCTGTAAATCTTAATTTGCACCGTCTCCATTCTTAACTCGAATCGGTGATGACCCATTTGTAACGGTATTGAGCTCTGATCTAATTCTATATTTTGAGTTAATGCCATAAACCAACATGTGATGATTCTTGTATAGACATGCCAGCAAGTAGACTGCTCGTGCTCGGTTCCTGCTGTTCGCTGTCCGTCGTGGCCGATGACGCTGCCGGACTCGCTGAAACTCAGATATTCATTCAAATTTCACACATGCATGCACCACCGCAGTGGAGTACGACACACAATGATACAATTATACTTCAAACAACGCGGGGAATGTTCTTTAAGTGAGGTGTTTGTCAAAGGGATAGAAAAACTCGAGTCTACGATCTTTCTAAAAAGTCTTTATTCTTTTTTGAATAAAAAGATGAAACAATTTAAAATGAGGTTATTACGTTGTGAGATGTTGTGTGGCATGCTGAGAGCGGGCTGTCTGATTGTGCGCATGTTGGGCAGGCTATACACCGGACAACTGGACACGACGTGCTCCAAGTTGGCATAACACACCAGCTGCTCGTATGTGTAGTAGAATATCTGCAATACACAACTCCAATCCGTGCAAACAAACATAAATAATGCACGAACAGTAGTCTCACTGTCACTGACATGACTAATACATATGTACATTGCCACATAAATATTAAAATTTAACTCCAACTTGTCTGATGGCGACCAGCATTTTCTCATCGTGAACGGAATGCGCAGTGTTCGTGCAAGTGAAAGGCTCTGAAACATACAAAAACGGAATCTAATTAAACTTAAAATAATTAAAAATAAAAAGACATGGAACAGAACTGAAACATGGAATGAATCACTCAAACAGTATGCAACTTTTATTATCCGACCTTCAATGTACATGCACTTGAGTCTGTGTCCACCTTTGGCACTACGCTGGTGGGCTCCGAGGAAGAACGGCGGTGAGATGACAAAGCCCTGGCGCACGCTGATTATATAGTGTTGGTAGCTGAATGTATCAAGTAACGTTGATCGTAATCAATTTCAATGTACTGGTCTGCTGGTCATATCGAAGCCTAATCAGTCCACATCAACCCATACTTTACGTAGAATACAGGACAACGAGTAGTTAGCAATTGCATAAATGAGGTGTTTTGTTGTTAGGTTAAATGGTTGACCAACTTGAAAGTGGCATAATAATAAAATGATTGACCAACTTGAAAGTGGCATAGTAACGCATAAAGCCAATGAGCAGCTGCGATATGCTCAGTGTGTTCACATTTTCGTGAGCCCATTTCCAACGAATCTGCAAAAATTAAAGAAAATACAAAATCACAACTAAACCATGAATAAAACAGAGCACAGACTGACAAATCCAATGAAGAGTTAACATATTACTTGGTTGATTTTAGTTTGAAAGAACTTAATTGGAGGAGGAAACAATAAAATAAAATGATGACGAACATTGGGCGGTGACAGACGCTGGCAGATGTCGATGGATCGAATGTCATTGAGCGCATCGAACAGGTTGGGGTAGAGCTGCTGCAGTGACGGCAGTACCGGCGGCGACACACCATCTAATTTATTATTATTAATAAACAGTCAGTCATTCACAGCATTATTGAAGCTCACTGATATGAAGCCCTTGTGTGGGTTCATAATTAAAAAAATTTCTGCCATCTGAGTAAATAAAAAAAACATCACAGTTTTGGGCATGAGATTAATAATATGTTGCAAAATGGCCAAGTCACAACTTGTACCAACATTGTAAGTAATGTATGAGCATGAGAGTGAGTGAGTATGATGACAGCGTGCCACGTGACGCGTCGCTGATGCCCTGTCGTCTGGCCCACTCCTTGACCACCAGCGCCAGCGGTTGCACACGGTTGTCCCCTTAATTATAAATGTCTGCTTTCGGAACAAAAAAAATGCATTCGTGATTTTGAGGATTTTTCACGCCTGTTTTCGTTCACAACTTAAATACATTAGGATAACTACACTAAAAATTTTAATGGGTAACTAAACGAAAAAATGTGATGAATTGTAAATAAATTGAGCTTCAACTCTTATTTTGTTTGTGTAAGAAGAAAGCTGTTAACGTCAAATCAATCATGAAAACTGCAACGAACATCGTGCATAGTAGTAGAGCAAATGCGTGTTGTGGATGGCGGTCGGGTTGTTCACGTTCAGATCCACCTGGATACCCTGGTACGGCTCGTGAAACTGGATTCGAAGTATGGGTACTTTGGCAACGATCAGCTGTTGCGAGCACGTCAGATCTGAACAAATTTACATTAAACGCACTGGACTATAAGTGAATTCACTAATAAATCGAAATTTCTCACTACAACTTTTTTCACTGAAGCCATCACGGGGCTAACTAAATAACAATTAACATGCATATCCAAATCATGTTTTCGTAATGGTTAGACTCATAAAAGTTTATTGGTTACTTTTACATTTACCCCACAACTTTTCTCAAGTTTCAAAAACCAACGTGTGCTCCCAGCCAGGTAAGTATCATCAAATTTTCATGTCTCCAAATTCATTTGTCAACGCATACCCATTATTCATTACTATTTGTATAAATCAGCAACAAATCTGAACTGTAATAAAAAGTGAAACTGACGCGGAGCCGCGTGAAGTGCCTTGGACACGTTGGAGAGCGTGATGATAGCGATCGTACGCTGATCTACTGGACGGCAGGTCAGCATCAGGCAAAGGTCCATATCGCTGCTGTTCGCTCCAAATCCGTTCATCGACGACCCAGTCAAATACAGGCCACATTCTGTACACATAACAAAACACAACATCATATAAATTCCTAACAAAAAGTTATTGTAACTAAATACATAGGAAGTCAACTTACTTGGATATACGGAGGCGATAATCGAATGAAGCGTATCTCTGAGACGCAATTTCCTCTCGAACAAATCAGTAGGCTGACGATTGCGACCAAAATGTCGATAAATTTCCTCATCCAGCTGAAAATGACACAGAGATTGTTTGATGTTTTTGTACCACAATAACGAGAAAAAAACGTAAAAATCTAATTAACCTCGCCTGTAGCGAAAGTAGCAAAGACCAAATAGGGGTTAGAATAACAAAACACGATCAACATAGCAACAAGCTAACCGACAATCGCTTAGCCTCGGTGACATCATAGTCGATCATATAAGGCGGTGGCATGCGTCTATGGCCCTCATGTGCACGGCCACCGGCACGTCCGTTAAAACGGGACTGCTGCATGTTGTACTGGTAGAACGGAAGCTGCAACATGTCATGTCAGCTAATATAGTTTTCTTTCACAAACAAATTGGTGAGATGACTGGTCTAATTAATTTGCAATCAAGTAAACCGCCCACTCCGGGGGCCGGGCAGAAATCAGCAGAGAACTTAAGGTGCCCGAGCACCCTACTTACTAACACAATGGTTAACACACAGTTTTCCGGTTTATTGCCGTAACTAACACGCATATTGGCGATTGGTGAGTGAGAGGCAACGCTTTCCTCCGAGTCAAACCGACGACGGCCTGTTTGGTAGTTGTAGGGTGCCGAATGCTTTGCGACTCGCGTCTGGCCGTCGTTGACATTGTTGCCTCCACTAATACGATACCGGCGGTCGCCCATGCCTCACTAAAACAAGACAATTTGTTTTTTTTCGTTAAGAATAAAAATAAATCAAATTGTTTCCGCCGAAAAACGAGTTGAACTGCTGGATTAAAATAAGCTTGGTGTTTTCAGACGTTAAGTAATTATTGTACATAAAAGTTTAGTATTCCATT
>OZ038443.1:17282339-17434839 GCA_964036265.1 Daptonema setosum
AATCACTCATCCCATCTATCAGAAATCTAATCACTCAGTCTTTATTCATCCATTCATTCATTCATTCATTCATTTCATCATTTACTCACTCACTCACTTGTTCACTCTCTCACGCACTCTTTCACTCCGTCATTCACTCTGTCCATCAATCCATCACTCATTTACTCACTCACCCATTCACTCACTCACTCACTCACTTCATCTCATGTTCACTTGTTCCTCACTTACTCCCTTACTCACTCATTCATTCACTCACTCACTCACTCACTCACTCACTAACTAACTAACTAACTCACTCACTCACTCAATTACTTACTTCCTCACTCATTCACTCACTCACTCACTCACTCACTAACTCACTCACTCACTCACTCACTCACTCACTCACTCACTCACTCACTCACTCACTCACTCACTCACTTCCTCACTCACTCACTCACTTCCTCACTCACTCGAACAGTTGCGAAACAACTCCGTGACTATTTATACTCACTCTTTTCCTCACTCACTCGAACAGTTGCGAATTAACTCCGTGACTATTTATTTTTAAACCATTTTATTTTTAACACTTTTTTAAATCATTAATCCGATTGTAAAAATTAATTTTCTAAAACATTTTAATGTAAACTTTTTCTCCCTTCAAAACTGACAATTTGTGCTTTTTTTTGCTAAATCGTAGAATTATTCCCTAGTGCGTAGTGAATGGAGTGGTCACCACCAACAATTTTAATTCTGCAATGCCACAAAATCTGAATCCAAAATACACTCGCCTAACGCTGTAGGGTAATGAATTACGAAGAAAAAAAATACAGTAAATTTTTTAAAAACGGAAATTTCAATATAGCCCGTATGTAGTTTCTGCAATCAAAAGTATTGCCCAAAACATCTGATAATGAAACATCACTAGCTCCAACTCAACTCGGTTGACACCATAGTTTACCACAGTACAGTATAGCCGGTGGTGATGATGATTGATGTGCGTGTTAACACTGATTGTCTGATGTTTCATTATCAGATATTCTGGGCAATATTTTTGCTTTAAGAAGCAGCATACGGACTTTAATAATGGTTTCGTTCACGTATATATCCGAGGTCTACAAATTTAAGCCGCAAATTAAAGACCTAGTGTGAAAGTATTGTATATGGCCAGCTTAAGCCGGCGGCTACAAAATTAAGCCAGCGGCTACAAATTTAAGCTGTGGAGAGAAGGAGTGAGTCAGTGAGTGAGTGAGTGAGTGATTGAGTGAGTGAGTGAGTTAGTGATTGGGTGAGTGAGTGAGTGAGTTAGTGATTGGGTGAGTGAGTGAGTGAGTGAGTGATGGGTGAATGAGTGAGTGAGTGAGTGAGTGAAAGAGAGAGTGAGTTATTGAGTGAGTGAGGGAGTGAGTGAGTGAATTAGTGAGTGAGTAACTGAGTGACTGAATGAGGGGAGAGTGAGGCTGTAAGTAAGTGAGTGAATGAGTGAGTGAGGAGTGAATGAGTATCTGCAGTCAATCAATGTACCATGTATTTTTATACTGTCATATGTACCGTCTGCAGTCAATCAATGTGCGTACCCGTCTGCAGTTTTACGTACCATCTGCAGTCATTCAAGCTACCGTCAGTCTACGTACAGTTGGCACAATCGGTTACTTGAGCGGTTATATTATTCGTATCCGGAATGCCGACGTAAGCTTGGCCGTTATAGTACACACAGTCAGAACGTGCCTCGTGCCTGCGGGTGAGTG
Organism: Daptonema setosum; assembly: GCA_964036265.1. Lineage (NCBI taxonomy): Eukaryota > Metazoa > Nematoda > Chromadorea > Monhysterida > Xyalidae > Daptonema > Daptonema setosum. The sequence goes on from OZ038443.1 coordinate 17,284,067, forward strand.
AGTCATTGAGTGAGTCAGTGAGTGAGCGAGTGACTGAGTGAGTGAGTGAGTCAGTAAGTGACCGAGTGATTAAGTGAGTAGGTCAGTGAGAGATTCAGCAAGTGAGTGAGTCGTTGAGTTAGTGAGTGAGTGAATGAGTGAGTGAATGAGTGAGTGAGTGAGTGAGTGAGTTAGTGAGTGAGTGAGTGAGTAAGTGAGTGAGTGAGTGAGTGAGTGAGTGAGTGAGTGAGTGAGTGAGTAAGTGAGGAGTGAGTGAGTGAGTGAGTGAATTAGTGTGTGAGTGAGTGAGCGAGTCAGAGAGTGAGTGAGTGAGTAAGGAAATGACTATAATAAAAACTTAGAAATTGTATGTAAACTACCGTAATTAGATTTTTGTATTCTCAACTTTTTAAATTAAATTTCTAGATACCTATTTTTATCAATTTCATCGACAATTTTAATTCCTTCTGGAAAAGTAAAATGTAAGATGTAGTCTATGTATCGAAAATTGACCCAGAAAACGTATTTGTTCGAAAAAATTCACAGCCAAAACTTTTTGATAAATGAGCCTCAAAATCGAGGTTTGAGTTTCAAAACCAGGTTTTGAGGCTAATTTTCTAAAAAATTTCGAGTCGTGGGAGGAGGGGGGGGAGTACGCGACTTAAATTTTTGTCTCGAGGGAGGTGTGGTGGTAGGCAACCCGCAACCCGCCCACCCTGAAAATGGGAAGGGGGAGGGGGGTAAACCCCCTTACTCACTCCCCAGCGGCCCACCACTGTATCGGATCGGAACACTAACGCTTCAGTGGCAAAAGTCAAAAATAGAGAAAGCAGCTGGCATCTATCAAAACTTCATTAAGTCTTCGGTTACACCAATCTAAGAAACGTAATTTCATAGTGGCGTGGCGGTTGAATCACATGAGTGATAAAATGATATTCAACCGTTGCCCGCTCGTGCACCAGACCAGAAAGAAACTATAATACAAAAATACTTTCGAACCATAATGACTCAATAATGAAGTGCAGTTCGCTCTAAAAAAAACAGGGGAGATAAGAAAATGGATCGAAACAAATGTATAGATAAGATATGTATAAAATAAAAACTGTTTTAGAAATAATTCGGACCCACTGCATTGCGAACGAAACGAAATCACCCATCATAATTCATAATCGACTGACGACACAAGCATCGACCAACAAATGTAACACTGACATGATGACAGTAAATCAAAACTTCACGGTATAAAAAATAAATTGTTTTACTTTTACATTTTTATTTAATTATACTAAAACAATAAAAAAATTTAAAAATGGAATCCAAAATTGTACTTTTTTTGAATTCGAAAAAACAAAATGAGCGTTGAGTGTTTGTTGCTGGCTCATCAACTTGGTCACTCAAGAACTCCTCCACTCAATCGATCAAACATTGTCTTTGACACTGCACTCACTCATTCACTCGCCACGTTCACGTATGTATAATATATAATATCCCAGATCTCATTCAAAACGAACTTATCGGATCGAATGTAGTTTTAACTTTGGCGTCTTTTACATTGAGCGGCGCATAAAAACGCTCAGATACATAAATGTATTTCACAAAAAATAATCTAATAAAAAAAGTATTCGTTCTTTTTATAGGGTTTCGCGTCATATCATACAGGGTGGACCAAAATGGCGACGGCACTTAAAATTTCAAGTCTTAGTCAAATAATTTTAAGTCACTGTCAAATAATTTGAAGCTTGTCGTTTTCGTCATGCCTTGTCAACATACGTAGTTTTTGTTTAAGCGATTTGCATTCACATAGATTCTGTTTTGAAACAGTTTCCCATCAAAAATTTTCTTGTATTCATTACTGTTTTTATGAAGGACTAAGACAACGAAATATCATTTTAGAAAATTCAAAAAAATATAGTAACCTGCCTTTCACAGGACGAGAAGAAGAAAAACGCAAACGAAAACTTTGTATTGGTCAAGAGTTCAGAGGAATTCGGGGTTTAGGGCGGTGTATAAATTTTCCCATCTCAGTCAATTAATCATTTAAATCGTTTTATGTTTATGATACAATAGCATTACAATTCAATCATCATTTCTGTTTCGATTGTTGCTGTTCTTGCTGTTGTTGTTGTCTGACGAGCGGATTATTAGATCGCCGTCGAGGTGGTTTTAGAATCCGACCTGAAAATATTCGGTCAATAAAATTTCTAGCACACATATTTTATTAAGAAAAAAGAATATCTTTTTTTTAATGCAAACAATTTTTAGCACATACATTCAATATTTTGAGCAAGTCACTCTTCAATCAATCACCAGCCGACAGGTACATCGCTCATAATCGGTATTTCGGTATGCGGAGCTGACTTTTCGCTGGTCCAAGAAACCGATCTGTTGATAAAAGACATACTGTCGTAAAATGCTTGGAAACAATCTAAAGCAAAACAAATTTTAAAAATACTGCAATCTAGGCAAATGAGTAACCTTTTCAATTGTAAATTACTGTTTGATTTACTAGGACTCATTACTTTGTTGGGTTTGGGATATTGAGCACCATTATTATCGATTGTGGATTGGATTAGAGCCGTTTTCGGTTCTTCTTCTTTTTCGTCCTCATCTGCCTGCAATAATGTGCCACACAACTGTTACTTATGTATCTCATCCGCAACATTTCGAAGACTTCAGTTTAGTCAGAATCAGTAGTTCAACCCTACTTTCTAATTTTATAGTACAATAATGTTAAATTAAGTAAGTACAGTATGTCATTACAGTTGAACTGTGGGTGAAATGACTGAATGGGCAGACAGAGCTTGTTAACCCGCTTAACTAATTTATCAGATCAACGACAACAAGTTATTACAGTATTTACATCCTACAGCAGTGCTGTTTATGTACCTACTTATGTATATTATACCTCATCATCGTCATCATCTTCACCGTCTTCTTCGTCGCTGTTGTTCATTATATTGGAGGTACTCTTCGGTACTGCGGTCATTATCGATGCCGTTAGCATATCGTCTAAAATACAAAAAAAGTCAGTCCAACTTGATTAAGTAAGTTAAAACAACAACAACAACAACAACAACAACAACAACAAAACAACAACAACAAAACAACAACCACAACAACAACAATAACAACAACAACAACAACAACAACAACAACAACAACAACAACAACAACAACAACAACAACAACAACAAAAACAACAAAAAACAAGAACAAAAACAACCATTTTTTGTTGATGTTTCCGATAATTGCTTGTTAACAAGTTTAATTTTTTCTCTCTGCTGTCTGAGTATCTCTAGTACGTCTGGCGGCACACCATACATTGAAGTCGACATTGTTTTTTCAGGTCTACGAAAAAAATGGTATTATAACAATTGACCGCTAAACAAACGAAAAGCAACGGACTGAACGTGATGAAAAGACAAGGAAATTCACTGGCGGTAACCGTCACTAACTCGGCTGCTTGTGGTGGGTCCTGGAAAAGAAGAATACTGTATTTGTATAACTAGGGTAAACCCGTTGCTACGCAACTGAGTATTAAGTTTACAAAAAAACTATCAAAGTAAACCCGTCAATGTAAAAAATTAGCTTCGATACATGTAAAATGATCTCATTGCTATGCAACTAAAATCATCATTGTTATATAATTTAGCTCCAAAACCCGTAAGATGAGATCATTGCTATGTAATTAAAATCCTCATTGTTCCATAGCTCCAAGTTGAAACTTCTAACATAACTTCTAGCAGATCAATTAATGCCCTTCCGTTGAAAACCCGCATGATATTTTTCAAGAATTACCCGACACGATATGTCAACACGTTAAACTTACCCGACACATTAAGTTCGGTGTTTTTTGTCGAAGTAAATTAAAATTGTTTTAAATTTAGTTTAACTGTGGAATCACACTGAAAAAATTAATTAACCCGTTATTTTCTATCCATGTTCATGTTTTATTTATCTATTCATGTTTTACCCAGCACTTAGGATCTTTGGATATTTCGAAGTGAAAACTTCACCCGATATTTTTATCAATTTTTTTTACCACAACAATAATAACTTGTGAAATTGATTGGTGGTTCAGTTGAGTTCATGATGATCGGTGGTTCAGTTGAATTATGTCTTGAGGGTGTTGATGAATTTGTTGAGAGAGAAATGTTGAGTAATTCAATCAAGTGATCATAAATCAAGATTATCATGATGACCTCTGGTTGATTGAAGGGTACACGATGATTTTTTAAAGTTTCCCATGAAATAAAGAAAGGTTGGAGAGTTATTTAGTTACTTTTATACTAAAAAAGCGTGACACACACACAGACATACATTGTCTAATTTATATATAGACTAGGGTAAAACCCGTTGCTACGCAACTGTTTGTTAAATTTACGAAATTCAACTATGCTAAAAAACATTATGTAAACCCGTCCGTTGAATAAATAACTGTAGAAAAAACATAATGGAAGTAACCGATATACATTCAAAGACATGGAGGTCAACCCGTTCATTAAGTTTCTAAATATCGAATAAAGTTATCTGATTCAAAACCTTCTTAAGATAAGGTTGTTTTAACCCGTTGAAATCAAATAGTTTGATAAAAATTTCAGTCTATTTAACTGCTCTGTTGGAATAAGTTTTTATTCTATTCAAACACAACTGATAATGAAAATCCGTCTTGTCCGTCATACCCACGTATCCAATGTCGTACTTAAAAATTTTTTTCACATGAGCCCATTTGACTGTAATGTCACATTGACTTGTTCAAACTGTTGTCCTAAGATTAGTTCAAGTTACAGTGAGAATACCCGTGGAAAAGAGTTAGAGCCACCCGTGAAGTTGAACACTTATTATTATCGTCTTCGTTCATATATCCGTTCTATAAATTCGTTCAAATATATATACATATATTCTACCCGTCCCGCGGAAAACCAAAAAAATTTTGTTTTAATTAAACCTAAAAAACATAAGCACGCATGGCCACAACAGTTAGCGGCACAATAAAACTACAATTCTAGTTGAGATCAATGATATTTCCAGTTCACAATATGGGGAACATCTTTGGGTGCTCTTATGTGAGTAGGTGATGATGATAGAATTCATATTTTCTGAATATGATTAAGTAAGAGAATGAAACATTTCGATATAATTCGAATAAACCGATCATAAATGTTAAACTACATTTTAATTATCTTGACCTCATGGATAATTGAGGTACATTAAAGGTGAGTTGAGAAAGCGTCGGTTGAGGTAAGTTTTTGTAATGTTGAAGGGTATGTGATGATTTGTTTTAATCTTTCGATCAGGAGGGCGACGATGAATAAACCAATGGGTTCCAAATGATAAAAAGAGGTTCTGAGCGTTTCGTTTCGATCTTATATAGGGCAGAGCGTGACACACACACATACACACAAACGGACATGGATTTTAATTATATAGATATCAGTTACTTTCATCAATTTTTAATAACCGATTCATTTTTATGAGATAATAAAAGATCAGATCTACATATGGTAACCGTTACTACTCACCTGTCGGGTTATGGTTACATTGCATTTGCCTGATTTTTTCAGTGAATCGCGAATCATGTTTTTGCAAGCGAATTTCGACGTGCCAACGGACTCGCCGTTGACTGCCGTAATGTGATCGTTGTTGCGAAAGCCTGTAATGAATAACACTATAATGTATGACTGACAACAGCAGCAGCAAAAAAAACAACAGCAACCACAACAACAACAACAAAATCAACAACAACATCATCATCATCAACAACAACACCATCATCAACAACAACAACAACAACAACAACAACAACAACAACAACAACAAAATCAACAACAACATCATCATCAACAACAACAACCGACCGGCTTTCTGGCCCATGCCCTGCACAACGTTGACCACGACAATCTTTCCATTAACTTCTTGTATCATCATACCCAGATGGGCACCGGGAGTCCAGTCTACTGGAATAGTCCGGCAACTTGGCAATATTCGTGGTCATAATATCAACCATAACCATTGATTGAACGTAAACATTTTCTGAACACGTCAAACTCAGATCAAGTAAAAAATGTACAAGAACCAACCTAAGCTCAGAGTGTGTTTTGTAGGCATTTTCTGGGTTAGAGTAAGGGGTTTATGGTGGTAAGGTGAGTACGAATGTGGGTCAGTATATATGTTGAGAAATGCAGAGATCAGTGAGTGTTGATGATTGACCAAGGTCGAAGTGAGTTTAGAAGTAAAAGAGCGTTTAAAGTCAGCGTAAAATCTAAAGTGAACATGACACGTGTGATTATTAGAATGGATGCGTGATCTTTATAAATGTCATGTGTGGCAGCCACGTGGGCGGAGGAAAACCTATAAATAGAATGTGATTTGTGATTTTGAGTCATTGTTTTAGAGACGTGGATTTGGATTAAAAGTTATCACTGACTCACACGTGGATGTTATAGTATACCGGCAAGCATAGGCAATCCGAGATAGTTGGAAAAGCTGACTGGCGCTCCATAAATCTGGCCTTACCAACAACTTTTGGAAGTGCTAATTTGCAAAGCTGGTGTGTACTACACGTGGTGAATACGTATAACTGGGCTGAGACTAGGAGGTGACGCACGACAGCCGTACGAGTGATCTGACCCAGGTACTTTTGGTTTGTAAACTGGTGAGACTCTGTGTCCACCACTGAATTGTGAGACTCTGTGTCCACGTTAAATTTGTTTTCTAGTAGTGTGACTCTGTGTCCACTGTGAGACTCTGTGTCCACCGGAAATTAGTGTGACTCTGTGTCCACTTGAAATTTGTGTGACTCTGTGTCCACGTAAAAAATGTCTTTGAAATTACATGAATTACTTTGAACAAAAAGTGGGTCAATAATCACTGTACGAGCTATTGCGTAAACTAGTCATGCCGGTGGTCATGAATCAATACGGATATCAGTATGATCACTGTATCTCGTTACGAGAATGTCGTAAACTGCTACGGTATTACGCGCACACGAATTATCAACAGGCAGAAGTTCTCTTTCGGTCAATTAGGGAACTATGTAGGCTAACCCCAGGCGCTGACCGTGTGCATATGAATCGTATGAAGGCAAGAGATGGGGTACAGCAAAAATTGAACAGGATGTACAGCTATCTGGGTGAAGTGTACGACATTGTGGATGAACTTGAATCGTACACTTCACCCAGATAGCTGTACATCCTGTTCAATTTTTGCTTCAAAATTCAGAATTCAATCAATGGTTATGGTTGATATTATGACCACGAATATTGCCAAGTTGCCGGACTATTCCAGTAGACTGGACTCCCGGTGCCCATCTGGGTATGATGATACAAGAAGTTAATGGAAAGATTGTCGTGGTCAACGTTGTGCAGGGCATGGGCCAGAAAGCCGGTCGGTTGTTGTTGTTGATGATGATGTTGTTGTTGTTGATTTTGTTGTTGTTGTTGTGGTTGTTGTTGTTGTTGTTGTTGTTGATGATGGTGTTGTTGTTGAAGATGATGATGTTGTTGTTGATTTTGTTGTTGTTGTTGTGGTTGCTGTTGTTTTTTTTTTGCTGCTGCTGTTGTCAGTCATACATTATAGTGTTATTCATTACAGGCTTTCGCAACAACGATCACATTACGGCAGTCAACGGCGAGTCCGTTGGCACGTCGAAATTCGCTTGCAAAAACATGATTCGCGATTCACTGAAAAAATCAGGCAAATGCAATGTAACCATAACCCGACAGGTGAGTAGTAACGGTTACCATATGTTGATCTGATCTTTTATTATCTCATAAAAATGAATCGGTTATTAAAAATTGATGAAAGTAACTGATATTATACAAATACAGTATTCTTCTTTTCCAGGACCCACCACAAGCAGCCGAGTTAGTGACGGTTACCGCCAGTGAATTTCCTTGTCTTTTCATCACGTTCAGTCCGTTGCTTCTCGTTTGTTTAGCGGTCAATTGTTATAATACCATTTTTTCGTAGACCTAAAAAAACAATGTCGACTTCAATGTATGGTGTGCCGCCAGACGTACTAGAGATACTCAGACAGCAGAGAGAAAAAATTAAACTTGTTAACAAGCAATTATCGGAAACATCAACAAAAAATGGTTGTTTTTGTTCTTGTTTTTGTTGTTTTTGTTGTTGTTGTTGTTGTTGTTGTTGTTGTTGTTGTTGTTGTTGTTGTTGTTGTTGTTGTTGTTGTTGTTGTTATTGTTGTTGTTGTGGTTGTTGTTTTGTTGTTGTTGTTGTTGTTGTTTTAACTTACTTAATCAAGTTGGACTGTCTTATTTTGTATTTTAGACGATATGCTAACGGCATCGATAATGACCGTAGTACCGAAGAGTACCTCCAATATAATGAACAACAGCGACGAAGAAGACGATGAAGATGATGACAATGATGAGGTATAATATACATAAACAGCACTGCTGTAGGATGTAAATACTGTAATAACTTGTTGTCGTTAATCTGATAAATTAGTTAAGCGGGTTAACAAGCTCTGTCTGCCCATTCAGTCATTTCACCCACAGTTCAACTGTAATGACATACTGTACTTACTTAATTTAACATTATTGTACTATAAAACTAAAAAGTAGGGTTGAACTACTGATTCTGACTAAACTGAAGTCTTCGAAATGTTGCGGATGAGATACATAAGTAACAGTTGTGTGGCACATTATTGCAGGCAGATGAGGACGAAAAAGAAGAAGAACCGAAAACGGCTCTAATCCAATCCACAATCGATAATAATGGTGCTCAATATCCCAAACCGACCAAAGTAATGAGTCCTAGTAAATCAAACAGTAATTTACAATTGAAAAGGTTACTCATTTGCCTAGATTGCAGTATTTTTAAAATTTGTTTTGCTTTAGATTGTTTCCAAGCATTTTACGGATTTACGCATTTATAGGATGGTGTTATGAGTGCCACTTTACTCTTGCCGGTGCCGCTCGGACACGAGATTCTGCCGTCTTCGGATTTGTATTCGGCGATCGAAATCTGACAGGCTCCGGGCTGCAAGTTTTCTAACTGCACTACTCTGAGAATCCAAAATTCAACACGTGCAGTGAATGCAACCAACGCGTGCTTCTATAATACCGTCATGTTGACACCAGCATTTATCACATATCATCCAAAGCCAGTATAGCCTGGTGGTTAGGGTGTTGGCCTCGCATGCGAGAAGTTCTGGGTTCAAAACTTTTTGTAAAATTTTGGTAAAATACTGGCCGGAGACGAGTTTTTTCGAAGTTTTACTATTCCCTTTGAAGTTTTACTGTTCGTTAACCCCGATAACCTATCGTGAGGCTGGCTTGTCCGAGCGAAAGCGAGGACAAGCGCGTTAGCACCGCGCGGAGCGCGGAGGTGGGATCCGTTTGAAAAATTAAGTAGTGGATCGAAAATACATACAATTTGAAAATTTCGATTCTCCAAAACACTTTTGTTATAAAAAAACTCGCAAATTACAGGTTTGGCAATTTTGGATTCTCAGAATAGTGCAGTTAGTAAACTCGCCTCCGGGCTTGTTGGTGCGACCCGACTGGTACGGGTAACACTCCTCGCTCACAACTCTGCAAGTGAGTGAGTGAGTGAGTGAGTGAGTGAGTGAGTGAGTGAGTGAGTGAGTGAGTGAGCGAGTGAGTGAGTGAGTGAGTGAGTGAGTGAGTGAGTGAGTGAGGTTTGTGTGATGACTGTGTAACCGAGTGATGAAGATTGTTGATTAATTGATTGATCAATTGATCGCGCCTACGGAGCGGAACTCTTAAAAGCGCACCGTTCATTTGCGGAACTATATTAGCGGAACTGTTCGCATCGGAACCGTTAAGTGGGGATCCATACCCAGCGGAATGCTTATAAGCGGATCCGTAAAAATCGGATTTTTATAGACCGGATCGTTTTTTAGCGGAACTGTACCCAGCGGATTTTTTCATTTCCGGATATTTCAAAGTATAAAATCGGAAGTATTAAAATCGGAAGTGTTAAAATCGGAAACGTCAAAAGCGGAACTTTAAAAAGCGGAACCGTCAAAATCGGAACTGTTATAAAAGCGCCCATCATGAGTGGAAAACCACGCTGGACACCTCCGCTTCGCGGTGCTAACGGTCCAAGGCGGGGGCATAAAACTTAGGTTTCAGTGTAGGCTTAGGCTTAGGCTTAGCCTTTGGAGAAGGGCTCGGGCGCTACGCGCCCAAGCCCTTCCCAAACCCTAAGCCGAATCCTAAGCCTAAACTGAAAACTAACTCTTAGCCTCATACTCGGCGATCTCGCTTAGAACGAACAGTCTGTGCTAATGACTAAGCCGAAGCCTAATAAACAATGAAATAGGCCCTCCAAATGTTAATAGCAAAAAATATTAACTTCACCGAGTTCCGCAAAACCAATTTCCGGAATTTATGGTTCCGCTGTCGTAAGTTCCGCTGAAAACACATCCGCAAAGAACGGTTCCGGAAACAAAATGTCCGCAAATAAACTTCCGCTGGCAAGACTTCCGCTTTTAATAAATCCGATTTTAACAGTTCCGATGAAAAAAAATCCGATCCATACAGTTCCGCTAACAAACAATCCGCACATAACAGTTCCGGAGAAAAGACTTCCGCTAATAAACTTCCGCAAACGAACGATCCCTATTATACAGTCCCGTAGATATGGGTATACGTCTGACAGACTTTTATTAGAAAATCTGGTCTGTAAAACTATCGGATCACAAGAATCAGATTTTTTTCCAATTTTGGATTATGACGGAATAATTCATGAAATACGAAAAAAACGTGTTTTCGATTAAAAAAACTGAAAATCCAAAATTCCAAAAATTTAATTTTGGATTCGTCAAATAAAAATGTTTTTTGGGTGTAATTAAAAATAAATTAAGAAAGTATGTTATTATTTATCATATTAATTATTAAATGTCATGATATTGGTTTTCCAACAGTTATAACACTTAGTGCACATATTTTATTTATGTAATACACCTTCGTTTATCCGTGTTCGTTTTCATAATCCAAAATTCGGAAAAAAATGAATTTTGTGTGCCGATAGTTTTACAAATCAGGATTCTAATAGAAGTCTGTCAAACGTATACACCGATCAATTGTATCAGATTTGTGTAAACCAATTACTTAGTAAATAGAGTTGTTTTTGACGATAGTATTTTTCCCTTGTACTACTTTTTCAATTTGTCTTGTCATTTGTCCCGAATTGTAAACACCTTCCAACACACGGATATCGTTAACACAACGCACCGCAAAAACAGTGACATTTCATTGTATATCTCCAAATCCAAAATAACATTATTTTTATCTTGGATTATTAAAAAACATTTTTCTAAAAAATTTTTGCGCCACTCTCGCATGAAATCACCACCAGAAAACTTTTTAGTTTAACGAAATCTTGCTTTACTAGAACTTTGAGGACTTTTTAGAACTTGAAGGGAAAAAGAAAAAATTCCATCCTGTTCAAAAAGATTATTGTTATTATCCATCATAAATATTCTTATTATCCATCATAAAGAGTATTGGTGGTCTCAATATTAGTTTAGTTAGTTAGTTAGATTATTTCAGGCGTTTTAAATCAATCCAGAAATAACCGAAGATGGGAAAGTTTGGTCACTTGACCAGGGTATACGGCCAGTACAGCTTTGCCAACTCACCGTTCGAGCAGAAAGCATTTGCGGGATGGGGTAACGTCTGGGCTAATGTTAGTCTCTTTCCAATTTCATTATGAGCCAAGTACATCAGCTTTCACTTGTGGAACTGGTGATTTAACCATATTTAGTTTTCAGCAAAAAGTGTAAACTTATATATAAAGTATTCTAACCGTGAATTTGAATCAGTTGAATGAGAAACAACTTGCGGGCGGTCGAGTCATTTTCCCCAAAGAGATATTTTTTATGAAATGGGAACCATCAGTATAAAGGTCGTTTTACCTTCACGTTAGCAAACAAAATGCTCTTTTTAAACAGCCAAATGTTCTTTCTTTTTTCGTCTGTAAGTACTATCCAGCGACAGTATATAAAAAACGAAAGATTTTATTAAATTAAGATTAGGAAAAACATAAATATAATTTTTCCTGTTTATAAAAGTTGAATTATTATAGTATGAATCGACATTGAGTCTTGAAAATTTAGTCGTTCACAATCATCGACAATAGGTAGCATTCACTGAAAAACGTGTGAGTATTCCCTGAGCTCTTCTTCCCGTCATGAAACATAAGTGCAACGTAATTGCAGATGCTGAAGTCGTACTTCGCTCGGGACTGGTGGGTGTTTGCCGTGCCTCTATCGTTGACCTATGCAACGTACAAGTGGGGCACAGCCGAGCACGAACGTCTCAGCAGAAAGAATCCCAAGGATTTCGAAAACGACGTTTAAAGTTGTCAAATTACCTGCTGAAGAATTCATCTTCAACTCACGATTTTTTCGTATTTATAAGCTATGTAGATAAATTTTTTTGCATTCATGATAGTCGTGTAGATAAATTCTGACTGTCATACTAAATTTCCTTTATTCGATTTAGTGAATTTTAATTTAATTTTCCTTAATTTACTGCACCTCACTCAGACCCGACTTTAATTTGAAAGAGTGTCCAATAGTCATTATTTAATATAATAATTATTTTATTTTTATATTCGCACCGGATCCGCGAAAAGTAGGCCCATATATAATAAAATGAACAATAATAAATTTTCTGTGAACAGGGTCAAATGAAACCATAATTGAAAAACAGTAATCAGTGACAGAACTGCAACAACAAAATAACGATTATAAAAAATCAAATGGATGAATCCAGGGGTGGTCCTGTATTTTAAATTCGCATGCGAGGGTTTTTTGATCACCTCTGTGCTCTGTTGTTAAAGTTCCTTGAACTTTTTAGAACAGTTAAACAATAAATGTTATACACGAAAAAACCTTCACTGTTTTGTACGAGTTTCGAGCCCTCAACCTGAAAATAAAGCAGGTGAACCCCTGGGTGAATCACGTTATCGGCATAACAATTCACAGTTAACGCACAACGTTGGAAATATAAACCTTCTAGATTCAAACACGGACGTTTATTATTATCGAAAATGAATTACTGCTCCAATGAACTACTGATCACGATGTCCTTGGAGGTAATTTTTCCTCATTTTACTGAGTACTGACGATTTCTCCATCAACACATTTTACGAGAAGAACATCAATACATCTTCGACTTTGATATATTTACCAGATTTTTGGGTTTCCGATGGCGATGTGCCCAACACTGACAGGAAGAGAGAAACGATGCAAGTTTTAAATAAACGCTATAATTTTCTGCGGATCACATTTTCGAACTGCTAATCTTCACTTTCAGAGTGTTCCGCTGATTTACCACCGTTTGCCGCTCGCTGTGCATCGGCCTGAAGTATACAATGATTAAATAAAAATGCCATCTAATTTTTCTTATTTTGGATGTCTGCGGTACTTCATTAGACCGCTTACAATTATTTGATTGAACGTGACGTGAAATATCATGGTGCCGGCGGTAAACTCCAAAGAACTACCTGAAACACATGTATGATGCCAATTTCAATATAAGGGCTTCATTTTTTTCATTCACAAAAAGATTCATATTGGTAGAACAAACTAAACTGATTTCTTTGCTACGTTGTTTGGTGGTTCAACTACTTTAAGTTTTGAAGAATGCCAAATTTTGAAAATAATATGAGAAGTAGATCTGTAGATACATGTCACCTGATCGTCCAGTTCTTTGGGTGCAGTCATGCCCTCCTCATTTTCGTCCTCTTTGTCGTCGTTCAGACCCAGTTCCTCCATTCGTTTTCGGATCGTGTCCTCGTGCTCCTGGTCGGTCACAACGCGCGCCTACAACAATCAAAAAATCATAGTTGATGTTAATTGAATTGAATTATAGAGCAACCTTGTTCCTACAAGTTTTTTTAAGAAATGGAAGAAGACACGAAAAAAAAGTGACGCAGTACCTTAGTTAGCAGTAGCATAGCAGTAGTAATTGTTGGGCATTTATAAATTGGTTATAGTTGGAATTCACTATCATAAAACTTGAAAATTTCATTTTGGTGCTTTGTAATGCGATGGCTGGATTCAGGCAGTGACGACTCCTGCTGGCTATTGAAAGCCAAGAAACATGTTTAAAACCCACCTCTTTGATCAGTCTAAATTCTCCTCCGGCCTGTTCAATGGCTTCGGTGATTTTCTCCACGGCGGCGTTGACGGCAGCGAGACCCTTGGCCTTCTCGAATGTATTGGTCGTTACCACGTAGTCTGGTGGTGCGATCAAGTTGATCTGAAGGTATACTTTGAAATTATAATATAATACTCTATTTTTTTTAGCTTTCTGTTGAAATTAAAATATAATGTATCTGTACTGTATGTTTCATTGACAGTTGGAACATGATAGTAAGATTAAAAAAATGAATATAAAAAACTGTGGAATAATTCAATTGCAGAACCTTGATGGGAAGCTCTTCAGACGAGCACTGGAATCCGGTCTTGAGTGCTTTCTTGACAGCCTCCACTCCGTCGTACGTGAAGCAGCTGACTTGGATGTCTGCAATCGACACAGCAACTTACAGAACAACCGTTGATCATTCGATCATGAGTTAATGTCCCACAAATAAGATCAGATGAAGCCAATTGGGGGCTTACAAATGACGCATGTTTGAAGGGTTGAAAGCAGTGGTCACCAAGAAGTTTTGTTTCCGAGTCATCCAACCGTCGTCAAAAAACAGAAAAGCACTTTCATCAATATGATATATTATTTTAAATCAAATTTGAGAAACATGGACAGAAACGACGAATCCAATCCAACTGGTCCATTTAGCACCGCATCAGACGCAGACGATACATTGCAGCTACAGCGTTAACAATGAAACCAACCAGCTCGAATTTTGACGGCCTGGGGTGTTAATCGTTTCCTAATGTCTTCCAGCAGCACTTCCTTGACGTCATCCGTGATGTCACATTCGTCCAACACAGTGGGATCCCTGAATCAAGAAACAATTCTTGAAATCAATTTACCTAGAAACGTTCATTAATTGGACAAACGCCATGCTTGCCAGATAAAAATACAAACGAATTTCTCCGTACATATGACTGGACATAGGTAATACTGTTCATGTTTTCACAAACTCCGTGTTTTGTTTCTCAATGAACTCCACTGGAAACACGAGAGCACAGCACATCAAAATGTGACTAACTGAATGGCCTTCTTGAATACATCATATGAGGCAGCTTTCCTCTTCTCGCGTTTATCAAAATGCCAGGCCGTACGTTCGTACAAGTCCTCCAGCTGCTCGTCCGCGTCGAACCCAAGCTGTTCTCCCACATATCGAAGAATACTGAAAACGAACAAACACTGAAATGAAAAAAAGCAAGCTCAAGGTTCATTTTAGGTTTATTCGATATAGGGTGTTTTGCGGTAAATGTGGGTGCGAAATGCCGAAATGACATGCGCGAGGTTGGGCAAAGCACATAGAAAACGTTAACGAACAGTACGACTAACAGTTTTCAAACATTTTCCCTATCCTACCTGTTAACGGCTTTGGCCTTAGCGAAGCGATCCTCGCACTGTAACAAATCCTTGGTGTAAACCTGACGCTTGGACAAATCGATATAACCTGCAATAAAAAGTATCCCGTGTGAGTATCGAACGTCCGGGTTCAAAACGTAACGAGTATGAACCGTCCGTATGAATATGAACCATGTCAGTATGAAACATCCAAATATGAATCGTAACGAGTAAGAGAGATATATGATGGATGAGGATGATGACTCCATTTGTGGATGAATAAAGTTGATAATCGGCACACCAACCCTGTTCATTATCAACACGCATCACGACCACGCACTCGGTTCGACCCACCCGAACCAACTTATTGACGGACCTGATACGACGTCTCGAGATCTCGCTCATCATGATCATGCCATCTGAAAGTTTTCTGTCTTGAAGATATTACAACTTTAGTTTGGTTATCATTTCATTCGACCATTGAAGTTCTACTGCCCAAGTCCATTAACCCCTGAAAACCTATCGTGAGCCTGGCTTGGTGCGTTAGGGCAGTAGAGCAGTTGTTTTTAGGATGCGTCATATACGACTAGCCGCCCCATAGATTACGATTAATCTAATTTCGTAAAGAATAAAACTCCAAAAAATACCGACCTGAAAACTAAAAAAAATATGAAGTTAATACGCTAACTATGGTAAACTGGGGGCAGGTGTCGAATCGGGGATAAATAGGCATTATATTCGTATATGCCAATGACGGGGATGGGTCGGTTTTTTTCGCGTTTTTGGGGAGGGGGTTTGGTAAGCCGAAAAAAATCTCATCTTACCCCCCTTTTTTCAAAAATGACTTCAAAATTGAGTACCCTGTATATGCTTGGCAATCTGATTCTGCACATTCGCACATCCAACCAAAAACTGCACATCCAAAAATGTCCCGTAATCTACAGGC
This sequence comes from Daptonema setosum, assembly GCA_964036265.1. Taxonomy (NCBI): domain Eukaryota; kingdom Metazoa; phylum Nematoda; class Chromadorea; order Monhysterida; family Xyalidae; genus Daptonema; species Daptonema setosum. The sequence goes on from OZ038443.1 coordinate 17,300,477, forward strand.
TTAGACTTGTCAACAAGATTAGGCTTAAATTGTCGTATTTTATGACGGATGTGCAGTTTTTGGATGGATGTGCGGATGTGCAGAATCAGATTACCGTATATGCCAAAAGTTAGTTGTCAACTTGTTTGGCTGATGAGAGGGTCTGTAAACCCCGCCATCCTTCATCCGCCCGTTTTGCGATTTGTATCAACGTTTTACTATTTCCTTCGAAGTATTACTGTTCGTTAACCCCCGATAACCTATTGTAAGGCTGCTCGGACAAGCCCGTTAACACCGCGCGGAGGTGGGATCCGTTCCGTTTGAAAATTATGGTCGTCCTCCTCCCCATATAGACCCCATGCCATGAAGGCCGTGGCATATACGTATCTGCAGCATATATGTATCGGCATGCTACCCGATGGCATTTACCCCCAATTCGACACCTGACGCTGACCCTAATGATCCTCTCCAACCTATATTATTGTATTCGAGCAGACTGACATAGACACCCATCTCCTGTATCGATCGAATGTTGACCATAACGGCATCGCCCTTGTCCGGAAAACGTTCAGCATAAAAACGACAAGACAAAACCATCGTTGATTTGATTCTGGGCCTGAAAACAAAAACGAAACTTTTAACTTCCTATACCATATTATACATGGTTATCTCGAGCTTTTGACAGAGAGCTTATTTCTAAAGAATCGACTTTAGTTTTTTAGCAATGAATCATAGTTATAATACCAAATGTGGTCCCATCAAACAATCACATTTTTTAGGCGCTATTCATACTTATTTTGCGATTTTCTGCGATTCACGCGCGAGTCTCGCGCGTGTATCGCAGAAAATCGCTGGGAATCGCAAAAAGTCAAAACTTTATCTTTTTCGAATTCTTTTGATTCTAATCGATAGAGGAAGTTGAACTGAACAAGAAAATGGTATTTTTAGCTCAATTCCATTCGTTTTCGAGTGAGAAAAATCATTTCCCAATCTGGGTTTGCGATTTTGCGATTTTCTGCGATTTTCTGCGATTCACGCGCGAGTCTCGCGCGTGAATCGCAGAAAATCGCAAAAGAAGTATGAATAGCGCCTTAAAATTGCATCAGTCGGATGTCATTTGCTTACAACATATTCACTATTTGAATAATAGCAGTCTAGTGAATAATAGCCGTCGAACACCGCGCCGCAGGATTTAAATAAATAATAGCAGCCTGCAGTGCGGCACAAATATTTGGTGTTGAAGGGAAATTCTAAAATTCTTATTGAAAAAAATATTCTGGATTTGAAAATAAAAATTGTCTGAATTTGTTGGAAAATAATCGGACTCATGCCAAAGTTCACGAAAGAAAAAGTTTTAGCAAAAAAGTTCACGCACTCAACTAATCACTCACTCACTTCATCATTTAATCACTTAATTGCTCACTAACTCAATCAATCAATCAATCAATCAATCAACCAATCACTCAATCATACAACCAATAACTCACTCACTCACTCACTCACTCGCTCTCTTTCACTCACTCACTCACTCACTCACTCACTAACTCACTCACTCACTCACTCACTCTTTCACTCACTCACTCTATCACTCACTCACTCACTCACTCACTCACTCACTCACTCACTCACTCACTCATTCACTCACTCACTCACTCACTCACTCACTCACTCACTCACTCACTCACACACTCACAAACTCACTCACTCACTCACTCTTTCACTCACTAACTCACTCACTCACTCTTTCACTCATTAACTCACTCACACTTTCACTCACTAACTCACTCAATCATTCACTTACTCACTCACTCATTCACTCTTTCCCTCACTAACTCGCTCACTCACCCACTCACTACCTCATTCCCTCACTGACTCCCTCACTAACTCACTCACTAACTCACTCACTCATTACCTCACTGACTCGACTCAATCACTCACTGTTAACTTACTCACTCACTCACGCACTCTTAAACTCACAAAAATACTCATTCACTGGTGTACCCATATCTACGGGACTGTATAATAGGGATCGTTCGTTTGCGGAAGTTTATTAGCGGAAGTCTTTTCATCGGAACTGTTATGTGCGGATTGTTTGTTAGCGGAACTGTATGGATCCGAATAGATGTTTGTCCGAATCAATGTTTATCGGAAATGACGTTTGTCCAAATTGAAGTTTGTCCGAATTGACGTTTGCTCGAAATATAATTCACCCCATTTTTGGCAAACACACTTGACGTACAAAAACCGTTAGCAGTCATGGAGATTCAGACCATAAACTAGTTAATCAATCAGTCAGTCCGTCAATCCGTCCATGACCGTAACCATGAATGTACCGTTGGTGTGACGCATGCACCTTGCCTACCTGACTGCGGTACATTACCGTGACCCAATCCAGGCTGTGGTCTACATGGTCCATTGTCACATGGTCCGTAATCACCATGCTTATACTGTTACAATGGGAAATGTGTGTGCTTGGTCTGTGTGCATTGTAACTTAGTTCTCTACATTAATTATGGTTGTTTATAGAAACCCAAATGAACGATATGTATTTAGTTTAACTGGTATTCATTTGACATACGTAACAAATCATAGTAGTGAGTGAGTCTGTGTTAATGGGGATGGTGAGTGAGTCATGTAGTCATTCAGTCGGTAACGCTAGTCTGTCAGTGAAGTCAGTCAGCCAGTGGGGCCAGCCAGTCAGTGGAATCAGTCAGTCAGTGGGGCCAGTCAGTCAGTGGAATCAGTCAGTCAGTGGGGCCAGTCAGTCAGTGGGGCCAGCCAGTCACACATCCCAGTCAGTCTCGGTTGCCATGTAAATAGTCCCCGGTTTCCAGTGTTGGTAGCTGGGCTGAGTCATACAGCCTGTAGTCAGTCCATATGGACGCCGGTGCCGGTCTCGGTGCTGTGCTCAACCCAACTGCCCCGGTTGCGTTAGTGGGGTCCGGTTATGAACGGCCACCACCAGTGGGCGGAGCCTGTGTTGATTGGGTGGCCGTGCGGCGGATTGGGGGCCGGTGTGGCGGATTGCCACTGTGGGCCAAGTGACCTTAAAGTCACCCTCAACAAGCCCCAGTGGACAATCCCGGACTAATATAAGTAGCCTGTTAACATCTCCCCATTCATGTTTAACGAACGCCCTCGTTCGAAAATGTTGTGTGTCTTAGAATAAGTAGGGTGGGCTAATTGTTGGAAAACCTGTGGAAAGGTATTGGGACTTCCTGTTAACGACTGAATGACTGTAAATGTTTGAAAATAAATGGTAAGCAAAAATTATTTTAAATAATAATTGAGAGCTATTTTTTATGGAATGAAATATTGGGAAAACAACTTGTTAATGTGAATAAGAGTGAAAATAAATAATTTTCTTTTTATCGGTTTATCATATTTAATCAATGTGATTGTTGAACGTGCAGAAAGACGCAGCGCGTACAATCGATTTCGGCCGGGTATTTCTCGAACCTGGGTACGCCACCGTTGTGTGCCTGAACGTTCTAAAAATAAAAGAAATGTTTCCGGTGCCTGTTCCAGTGGGTGAAAACGGTCCAGTTAGTTTTTAGTGAAAATATTTAATTGTTCGTATCCGAGTAGGCCGGTGGTGGGTCGTGGTTTAGTGAGCTGATAGCCTGTGTGGTTGTTTCCTGTAGCAGTGTTAGTTTTAGTTCATGGAATTCCTGTATCAAAAAATCCATTTTGTTTTCCAGTATGATGATCGTTTGCTCATGGTTGTTACACCATTCACAACGAGTTCGTACACCATTGTTGCGTACTGCCCTGTTTTGGATATGCTGTAAACTAATGGCAATGTCCCGTAATTCAGTATTGTTTATGTTAGTGAAGTATTGTAATTCCTGTTTGAATTTTGGCAATATTCCGTTAAGGAAGACATGTTTGAGTATATTGGGGTTTGCCAGTGTGCCATAAGCTAGTGATTGGAGTCTGGTGATTTCCTGTAGGAATTCCATTACTGTTTCCCGGTCGTTTTGATCTCTCATGAAAAATCTGAGTGCATGTGTGCCCTGTTGTCCCGGTCTTTTGAAGTCTTTAACCAGTTTGGACCAGAGGAAACTGTAGTTTGTTTGGACCCGTTCGGTGTATGCGTTGTATGTTTGTAGGGCGAGGCCGGAAAGTACAGTGGGTAGAAACAAAGCCTGTGCATTGTAGGTCATGCCCTGTAGCGTGGTGCATGTATGGAAAAGCCATAACCAAGCTCCGATTTGTAGATCGTTAGTGGTTCCGGTAAATGTTGGGATTTCGTTCAACCAGTTCATCATGTCAGTCGTGTTTGGGGTACCAGTCGTTGATGTGCTAAATATGATTCATTCTCTGTCTGAAATGTTATCGGTGAATCGGTGTGAAATGTTGTTTCAGATTTTTGTTTTTCAAATGTACCCTTTTAAATGTCGGTGTTTCGCCCTGAACCTTTGAAAATGTTGTTGGGAAAGTTCAATATTCAGCCGGACTCACCGGTTCTCATAACATTTATGTAGGTTATGTTTTGCTTGTAATGTCTCTTATCTGAAATCCAATCCGTTGTTGAATGGTAATGTCTGGCCTATGATGAGGGGGAAAGAAGGGGTGAAGTGTGTCTGACTGGTTGACTGGTGTGGTGGCGGATGGGGCTGGGGTCTCGGAACCCATGAAGTTTTACCTGATTTTTTTCTTTAACCCATATCTTAACGAGTTACGGTTGGTGGGGTGATTTTAAACGTGTGATCAGTACGTTTATCACCGAAGAACTGAAAACGTCGTTAACTCGAAAATTCGATTATTGTCTAATTCGTCCGTGGATGGGGTGGAATATATCAGTTCATTACCTGTAGAGTGTCTAACTCGTCTCACCGAATGAGCAGCGAACCCTGAGTAACAGGACGAGCGGCCGGCCTCAATACCGATCCGTTACCGGTAGACTTACGCTCACCAGTTTACGGGATAAACAGTCTACATCTGGAAGAATGACTGGGTTGATATCTGTCTGTAAAAACGGGAGGTCACGAGTGGGGGAACCTGTTGCGGGGCTCCAGTTGTTACAATGGGAAATGTGTGTGCTTGGTCTGTGTGCATTGTAACTTAGTTCTCTACATTAATTATGGTTGTTTATAGAAACCCAAATGAACGATATGTATTTAGTTTAACTGGTATTCATTTGACATACGTAACAAATCATAGTAGTGAGTGAGTCTGTGTTAATGGGGATGGTGAGTGAGTCATGTAGTCATTCAGTCGGTAACGCTAGTCTGTCAGTGAAGTCAGTCAGCCAGTGGGGCCAGCCAGTCAGTGGAATCAGTCAGTCAGTGGGGCCAGTCAGTCAGTGGAATCAGTCAGTCAGTGGGGCCAGTCAGTCAGTGGGGCCAGCCAGTCACACATCCCAGTCAGTCTCGGTTGCCATGTAAATAGTCCCCGGTTTCCAGTGTTGGTAGCTGGGCTGAGTCATACAGCCTGTAGTCAGTCCATATGGACGCCGGTGCCGGTCTCGGTGCTGTGCTCAACCCAACTGCCCCGGTTGCGTTAGTGGGGTCCGGTTATGAACGGCCACCACCAGTGGGCGGAGCCTGTGTTGATTGGGTGGCCGTGCGGCGGATTGGGGGCCGGTGTGGCGGATTGCCACTGTGGGCCAAGTGACCTTAAAGTCACCCTCAACAAGCCCCAGTGGACAATCCCGGACTAATATAAGTAGCCTGTTAACAATACCCGTTACTCTGATGTTCCCATCTGGGCACCTGCTGTCGGCCACTCAGTCCCGCACCAACCGGCGTAACCCATGTAGGAACCTCTTGCATCACCCACCCTTAATTCGGATTCCATGAAAAATTTGGAAACTGTCGCTTTAAGTCATGGTCATCTGGCCCATTAGGTGAATCAGAGTGCTAGTCCATTTACCAATTCATTGCCACACGGTCAGCACCTGGAGTCAGTCTACATAACTTCTTCAGTGAATGGAACACAACTCCAGCGTTACCATAATCAGCGTTCACGTAATGACTTACATAGCAGATGCGACATTCGATCAATTCAATCAGAATATCATGTCTACACAACGGAACCTTAAATTCCGGAATTTAGTTTTGCGGAATTATGTGGCAGACCTCCGGAAGTAAAACTTATCAAAGCAACATTTGAATGGCCCATTTTATTGTTTGTATGACTTCGGCTTAGTCATAATCACAGCCTGTTCAATTTAAGTGAGATCGAAAGTATCTTTCCGAGCCCTTCGCCGAAGTCTAGGCCTTAGCCTAATGAACGTTGCGCTTTCAAGAGTTCCGCTCCGTAGACGCGATACAAAAGGGGTTATAAATTCACGCATTTCACTTTCATGGAGTTAATTTCTTGATTATGATAATAAAGAATCACTTTCTTATCCATCGAAAATAAAGAATTACTTTCTTATCAATTGAAAATTTCGGGTCTTTGTATTTTTGCCTATTAAGCGCTTTCGAGCTAATAATAGAGCTGTATTGCGTTTAGAGCTGTCAATGATTCAATCTCGACTCGAGCTGTATGAGTAGTATAATGTGGCAGGAAATGCTTCCGCTTGTCTGGTAAAAAATATGCATTTAATATTGATTATAAAAACTTGTGACAATTTTTTTATTTATCTTTTGGTTTTCTGTTTTTTTTTCAAAACTTCAAAAAATTGTTGCATTAAAAAATATTCCAAGCTAAGGGAAACACTCTGTGAATACATATCACATTCTTTCTTAGTTAGTATATTTTTACCTGTTATTAATTACGACAGAATTTGGGTTAGCCTTTCTTTATGTATTGTTTCAATAAGTTTCAAATACTGCCACGCTTCGTTTAACTTACTGTCAAAACTACGTGCAAACAAATCAATCTTAATTATTACATTGTAATTTGTTTGGGATTGTTTTTGTTGATAGACTGCAAAACAACTGCGAACGACGCCCTGAACTGCACTGACCTCCATAACTGCATAACTGATAGCAACTGGAGCAAAAACCCAGTTCGAGCAAAAACCCAGAACAAAATAATAATCTTTGTAATTTACTATCAACATAACTTTTCCACGAACACCTGCATAAAGCAATTGTGTACATCGATAGATGTTGGTCATGGGCAGCACAACCTCAAAGTTCATATTTTCATCTCAATGCCAACATCAAAATACTGGAAACATCCAGTTTTCTGTTTCAGTCAGTTTTTTTAAAGTAGTCTCTGTAATGTACTTTGGATACATATGTATTCATATGTATTCAAAGTAACATATGTAATTATGTATTCAAATATGTAATTCATATTCATATGTATGATATATCTTTCTGTTATGGCGTACTTATTAATTTCGCCACTTTTCAAGCCAGTTGGAGATGTTCATGTTGGATCGGTTTTCTTCTAAGTTGTTTTGAATGTTTTTTCGTTGTTGGTTCAATCGTAGACACCCTGTTTATACAGTGTTAATGTGGTTATGAATAATGCGAACACCGTCGGTGAGCGTGCCACTTGCAGTACGTGGCATCGGTTATCAGCAGTACCCGTACCGACGTGCCACCATTTCACCACCATCACTGAAAACACCACTTCAAAAATACGATCACCAAAAAAGTGGCGCTGACGAGACGACAAGTTGTGTCAGTGGCAGTGAGTGTACTTGAATCGGTGATAAGACACACCTGAACACTGCTCTCATACCACCACTATTTTACAGTATTATAAAAGCTCGTGTTTGTTTGAAAATTATGGATGTAAGCCCTTCGTCCAAACTTTCGAGACCGTTCTTCTGTCAATTCACATTGATGCCAGACGACATTTTACACAAATATAGTTTTCATATAGAAGATTGGCAGCACTATACGACATTTCTAAGTAAGTTTTAACACAATGGAACTGTTTTTTTTTCGTTTGTTTCTTCTAAGAATCATTATACTGTTCATTGAATAATTTTCAGGTTTTCGCTCATGTCTAATATGTTTCGAATTGGTTGTTTATGCTATTATACAGTGTTTGTGTTTGCATATAAATGTGTGACACGTTGTTTGTCAACACCCTCAATCAAACCTTGCTCTAACTGCACTCTCTTCTCATTACTCACCAGTCACCACAAATCTGACGGCCGACGACAAAAATTAGTGAAAGGCTCTGTATTACAAAAAAGCGGGTCGATTGCTCGCTAACAGTACAACGTCGGGCAATCAGATTATAATCATTATAATTGACGGTTGACTGCTACCTCAAGGTTATTTAACTACTTTACTGTTTATTAATGGTTAAATACTTATTGGGGTATTGGACTGTAAGTGAGGGTGTGACGACTTGAACATGAGGACTTGATGTTTTGAGTATTATAAATGTCACCCAACTAGTCCTATACTACAATGCCCTATACCTACATAATGGTTGGCTCATCCACAGCCCACTTTTATGTTTCCATATATGGTATTGGCTCCGCGAAACTCTTAAATCAACACTCTTTTAATCAGGCGTGCTATTTGATTTCATTACTGCATGCATGGTTTTATGGCGCGCAAAGTTGTTGTACTTCTTGGTTTAGCGCGAAAAAGTTGTGTTACTTCTTGGCTAAGTGCGAAACCATAAAATAAATTTATTTTAATCACCATCTAAAAACTTTAGTATGTTTATCTAATGAATTTACAACGACAAAAGTAATCCATATTGAGTTGTTCTGTTATTATTTCTGTTTTTGAACTGGTTGTGTCGAATTCAAAGAACAGTTTGTTATTGTTATACGAAAGCAAAGTAGATTCCTAGTTATTTGACTAAATTTCAGCTTACTATGCTTTTATTTTTGTTCATTTTGCTCGTGGTTCTCTACGTGAAGCTTTGGTTAAGAATATTGAATTCTTGTCGTTAAGGTACACCACTTTCTCCGTACTTATTGTAAAAATTTTCACAGTAATAAGGGTGCATTCAGCTTGACATCGACCGGGTGGGTCATGAAAACCGTCAAATTTTTTAATAGCTAAAAAAATTTACTATAGCTACACTATGATCATGATGTATAACCATCGGCAATTCCATTTCTGCAGAAAACTGAAAAACTTTGGCGTTACCGTTACTTTTTTCATGACCGGTGGTCGCGAGTGGGGGCTGAATGCACCATTAAGTTATTGTTGGGTGTGCTCAGAAACGAGAACACTGTGATTTTAGGTAGTTATTATTACACTATGATCTCACCGTTTTTTTCAGTTTTTCTGCTAACAGTCTAGTTACTTGTTAATTTATGCAGGTTCAGTTTTTATAAAAAAGTGCACCCACGACAAAACAAACTAACATGCTCATCTTCACAACAGCAAACTTTTCGCCTGATTAATTATCGTCGTCAAATTTGTTTTTTGCAACGTAAGTTAATGTTTTTATGACAGTAAGAAAAGTCCCAAATACTAATCATGCATTTGGAATATGTACCTCATCTTCCTGTTTCATACAATACTTTTAACGGGAAAATAAACTTATGTATCTTCTGTTGCATGGTCACAACCTCTGTGGAAGTTAATAAATTATATTAAAAACTTCATGTTGGTATCAATTGAAGAAAAAGACAAGATTTTCTGAGCACAACACATGAGATCCATGTGAGGCCCACTCTGAAGTTTAGCAGCCAACAGTCCGTTGTTGACCAGTGGGACAGACAGCACCTTGCGTCGCACATGGGACACGATCAAGCAATGGATCGGGTGCTATACCGGACGTTACACCCAACAAGAAAACCCCTTTTAAATAGTTAGGTTTCCCTAACTCAGGAAGCTCCTAAGCTATGACTATAAACCAAAGGCGTAGTTGGTTGAAGTTGAACCATAAAACTGATCATGTTTAAAACTCAACGTGTTCACCAACACACTTTATTGTAGCCTTATCTGCAGTTTAGACCCATCAATATTATTTTGCGAGTTTATAAGATTTATGCACGTTCATTTAGATTTATGTTATTCTCAACTGACGGTCACTCTGACAAGTCAAGTTTGATAAGAGCACAGTTTGTACTTGGAACCAAAGGTACACGAAAGCATCGAAGCTACATACTGTATGTCTTTCGGGACAATAATAAAACTTGTTATTATAAATAGACTTTTGTAAATGGTATGCAACCGTTGTGTTTTGCAGTTTTTTTTCTTCAATTCGTGATGAACGACCGGTAACTGGTATTTTTTGTGGTACATAGATCACTTATTGTCAACATCCATCAATAACCAGACGATAAGCATCGTGATCGCTTATCACCGACGTTCGATCGTGTCCCGATCGGTAGTGCGTCGTACCACTTATATATGATACATACATGTATGTAATATTATTGTATGTACACGTCTGGGACACAATCATCAATTATCTGCTTCAAAAAGCCGGTCATTTTAAAACTATTTGAAAGCATTGCCTGAGAATAACGGACTAAGGATAAATCATTTTTCATTAACAACTTGGTGTGCAAAACTGAGGGAGAGTTGATACGACAGATGACCAGATACCATGTGGAATATATAAGACCATGATTGACAAATACACTAAAGTGCTTCTAGTTATTATTAAAGTGGAATTGAACCCAGCTTTCTGTTGTCTGTCCAAGGTAATAGCATGAATTGCATGATCCGCCGCCCATTTACAACAAGGAAATATGGGAGTGACAACAAAAACTGATGATAACACAAAAGACCTGGTGTGAAAAAAATTACGTTCATAAACATGATATGTACATTTATGTATGTTAGAAGGGCATAAACCAGTGATAGTAAGAAGTATGTAATCACGTCACTGTAGTATTCTTTTCACATAGTTGGTAGAATAAAAACACGGAGTGGCCCGCTTTTGCCAGCTTGATCGCATATAAAATGGTATTGGCTACAGTATCAAAAACAATACGTAAATTATTGTGGTAATGGGGTAATGTCATTACGCCAAAATGTAATGTTGACTCTTAAAAAAGAGTTATTTTTCTTCTGATAGTTTCTTACAACAGGATGAACCCTTGACAAACTCAACCGGTAAACTTTTTACGAAAGTCCGTCTGTGAGTTAACTATCTGTAAGTGTAATCGGGTGCCAAGTACATACATCCATACATCAAGCACTTCCACATGTCATGGCAGATATTTGATGGTGGTTTTTATTAATGATGGTAATCGCAGAGTGTCTTTCTTGTCAGATCACTGAGTGTCTGTCCTTTTAGATGGTCACAAAAATTGAAGCTTTGCTCATTCAACTGTCATGCATCTAACGACCATAAAATTAAAATATGCAATCAACTCTCAGATTCGATCCAGTTTGCAAGCAACACTAATTTTATCACGGATTATGCTTATTATAAAACTATAAAATTATAAAACTATAAAATTTAGCTGAATATGATCTGAATGTTAAGTTAAGGCTACTATGTGCTATATACATATGTAATAGTCTGTTTCATTGCAGATCATAAACGAATTATTTGTACATACGAGACCCGGATTCTGGCCGAACGTATCTTTTCGCCTCACCAAAAGGTTAAAAACTGCTCGCTGATTCCAACGCGTCACGCAAGTAATACATGTAATAAAACATACAATATGTCTTGTATTCGAGGTGATAATATGTAGATAATATGTTAACGTATGTATTGTATTTGAGGTGGTAATATGATGAGGCTGTCAGCACTGGTCTGCCTGACGGCACTCATCGCTGAGACGTACGCCGTTGGCTTCGACGGCATCTACACGCCACCCTATAAATGGTGTGGACGAACATCACCACCAAAGTGTTGTCCAGGTGTCGGTTAGTGAACGTTCAATACAGTAATACATATGGCACACGTATCTGGTACACATGTATCGGGTTATTCTGGTCCAGTACTCAAGTACAGCGATTCGTCGGGCATATTTATTCTGATTGATTCACCGTGTCTAAAAGCCTATTAATACAACGATTAATACTTTCAAGTAGCTGTAACTTAACTGTAGGCCATCCCGACTACCCGACCAGAGACGACGAATGCACCGTGGACATTGAGATCCCGATACACGGCCCACACGAATGCTACTGCGACGAGTTTTGTGATCGGACATCACGAGGTGGAGACAAGGACTGCTGTCCCGATTGGGAGGAGGTATGCAAGGGCCCCGGGCCGACTCGACCACCTCCGACCGGATGTTGGTTGTACATATGTACATGTCATGTTCTACATATTGAATATGCTCATCTGCTGGGCTTCACTCAGACTTAATTTTCCGTTTATAATAAGTCCCTTTTCTCATTTCAGCCTGTCAGGATCAGTCAGGTCACGAATGGAGCGCCGGTCAGACGGTGACGATGAATTGCTGGACATGGTTGGTCACTCACTCACTCACTCACTCACTCACTCACTCACTCACTCACTCACTCACTCACTCACTCACTCACTCACTCACTCACTCACTCACTCACTCACTCACTCACTCACTCACTCACTCACTCACGCACTCCAGTGAATGTACCTCAAATGGATGGGCCAACTGCGACCCAAGCGATATCGAAACAAGTGATCCCGACAGCTCTTGTCTCATCCAGGATCGAATTCTCAAGGAGCATAAGATCAATCGATATAAGTAAGTTAAACATGAATGTTTGATGACCGTTCTTCATTTACTGAAAATAACAATACGCTTTGTGCTGCAGTAATTTTTCAAAAAAAACACACAAAGCACTACTTTTGCATATTTCATTGCATACTATCATATTTGATTGCAACAGCGGAGAAACATCGAAGAAAAAAAGTTCTTTTTCAGTTGTTTTAGGAAAAAACATGCCTAATTGCACGTGCTGAACCACAGCCTAACAGATTGTCTTTAACTCTAAAAGTAACTGCACAAAAGTGACAGGTTCTTTCTGATCCACCTTAATTGTGTGATTAGAGAATAAAAAGAATGTGGCGTAACATAGAGCTGTTTATAGATGGCAAGCCAGCAACTACACCCAATTCTGGGGCAAAACCCTCAAGCACGGCATCATATACCGGCTGGGCACACTCGCACCCGATGAGTACATAAAGAAGATGAGCGACATCAAAATCCCAAATCGACCGGCACCTCGAGGCATGTTCGATGCCCGTCAAGAGTGGCCAGATAAGATCAGCGGTGTGTTCGACCAGGAGAACTGCGGATCATCGTGGGCCTTCTCCACTATTTGTTGGTTTGGGCAAAATAATGAGTGAGTGAGTGAGTGAGTGAGTGAGTGAGTGAGTGAGTGAGTGAGTGAGTGAGTGAGTGAGTGAGTGAGTGAGTGAGTGAGTGAGTGAGTGAGTGAGTGAGTGAGTGAGTGAGTGAGTGAGTGAGTGAGTGAGTGAGTGAGTGAGTGAGTGAGTGAGTTAGTGAGTGAGTGAGTGAGTGAGTGAGTGAGTGAGTGAGTGAGTGAGTGAGAGTGAGTGAGTGAGTGAGTGAGTGAGTGAGTGAGTGAGTGAGTGAGTGAGTGAGTGAGTGAGTGAGTGAGTGAGTGAGAGAGTGAGTGAGTGAGTGAGTGAGTGAGTGAGTGAGTGAGTGAGTGAGTGAGTGAGTGAGTGAGTGAGTGAGTGAGTGAGTGAGTGAGTGAGTGAGTGAGTGAGTGAGTGAGTGAGTGAGTGAGTGAGTGAGTGAGTGAGTGAGTGAGTGAGTGAGTGAGTGAGTGAGTGAGTGAGTGAGTGAGTGAGTGAGTGAGTGAGTGAGTGAGTGAGTGAGTGAGTGAGTGAGTGAGTGAGTGAGTGAGTGAGTGAGTGAGTGAGTGAGTGAGTGAGTGATCTTTTTTAGCGGTGGCCGCTGACCGCAACGCTATAATGGGCAACAAATCCGTAGAAAGATATTCGGCTCAGAACCTGTTGTCATGCAATCAGGCAAAACAGCGTGGTTGTGACGGTGGATACTTGGATCGGGCTTGGAACTGGATTTGGCATAAAGGGTTCGGTTGTTCCCCCAATCTTTCGCTCACTCACTCACTCACTCACTCACTCACTCACTCACTCACTCACTCACTCACTCACTCACTCACTCACTCACTCACTCACTCACTCACTCACTCACTCACTCACTCACTCACTCACTCACTCACTCACTCACTCACTCACTCACTCACTCACTCACTTGCAGAGTTGTGAGCGAGGAGTGTTACCCGTACCAGTCGGGTCGCACCAACAAGCCCGGAGCCTGTCAGATTTCGATCGCCGAATACAAATCCGAAGACGGCAGAATCTCGTGTCCGAGCGGCACCGGCAAGAGTAAAGTGGCACTCATAACACCATCCTATAAAATAAAGGGCGTGGTTAGTTAAAACGGGAGCATGGCTGTGTGTACAAAACTGCTTGGCCTTTCTTCAACATTTAAAACATTTTCCCGTGGTTAAAAGGGGTCGCCAAGCGTTTTTGCTTAAGTGAGCCAAAAGTAAAATACATATACATACCTCTCTAAGCGCACTTGCGCCTTGTAAATAGTGCCTGTGGCGCACTCGAACCACTGGGTGCGCCGCAGGCGTGCGCCTCGACACACTAGTAATTGATTGATTTTTAGGAAGATGACATCATGGCCGAGATCATAATGAACGGACCGGTGCAGGCTTCATTCCGGGTGTATGAAGACTTCTTCCACTACCAGAGCGGTGTGTACCGAAGACTGCCCATGATTCCGGAAGACCCGAACCCCGACAGGAATGGATACCACTCTGTTAAAATACTCGGGTCAGTCACGCTGACTCCATGTATTTATTTCCATAAGTTACATACATTTTTATGATTGTACGGCTTCATCTACATAATTCACACTTCTATAATTTTTTTATTTCAGTTTCGGCACGGAAGCAGGCGAAAAATACTGGGTTTGTAGAGACTCTTTTTGTAACTATTTTTCATTCAAACTACGATATTAGCTTAGCTATATTCAGCCAGAATCTATTTTGAATTGTTAATGGTACGAAATGGTGTGGTAAAGTATATCGTGTATCATCTCTGAGGAATACAGCGAATGTTTCGAAAACAATTGAACAAATTTTTTGAACTTCTGAGAAATAAGAGACAAACAAATAAAAATTCGAAAATTATGTTATGAATTAAATATATGTTGCAGTTGTGCCAGAACTCGTGGGGCACAAACTGGGGTGAGCAGGGTCTGTTCAAGATTGTACGTGGCGAGAACCATTGTGAGATCGAATCGTTTGTGATCACGGCTGTCGGATTCCGTGCCAAGAAGAAGAAGAGGAAGATGATTCGTCGATTGCGTCGACGAAAGTTGTTGTTTTGAGCCGTAAATAACTCTACTTTTTAACAATGATATGTTTGTATGTAGTTATGTAAGAAATGATTAAGTGCATTTGGTAATAATCAGCATGATTGTTGACTAGCACCATCGTTATTGTCATAAGGCGCAAACACTGCTAAATGTTATGGTAGGTATTATTTTCATGTATTTTGCTCACCATGACGTGGTGTTGTACAGGTTAAGTAGATTATT
Source organism: Daptonema setosum (assembly GCA_964036265.1). Taxonomy (NCBI): domain Eukaryota; kingdom Metazoa; phylum Nematoda; class Chromadorea; order Monhysterida; family Xyalidae; genus Daptonema; species Daptonema setosum. Next base: position 17,315,844 of record OZ038443.1, read on the forward strand.
AGTGTTCTACATAAATACTGCCAATTTGTCTTGCTGCCGTTCATACAAATAACCGAGTGACACCCACCCGGCCTTTGAACATAATCGTATAGTAGACTACTGCCTGGTTTATAAACTAACATCAAATACTTGTTCATTTTCAACTTTCATTACACCATTGTCTCATATGCGATTATTTGTCTTAAACACTGGTTTTATTTCGTTCATTTTGATATTCTACAGATCACTTATTATAATTTTTTTTGTCAATAAAACTACGTTGTGAGTATGTATGTAATGCTTAGGACCAAACTCAACTAAATCTGACACAGCTATTATTTTGCGGGTCACTGATGCTGCTTGTCTGATCACCAACACTGCAAACACCAATCATATATCATATTTGTATTATATTGGCTAGTATTTCGCATCTTCACGCTCTTTTGCAAAGATGATCGTCGTGGCATTAGTGATATCGTACAATATTGCCTTGATCAGGCAAACGGTTGATTGTTGTGGTTAGGAGTGAAATTAGATGATATATTTACATGATTTATTTATTTATCGTCTGTGGTAACCAAGGTGTCAATCCAACTGTTTGCTTTAATCGGACACATCAACTGTATAGTCATGCACACGATACATCATTTCAATATCGTTTAGTTCGGTCATCGAGTTGCGTTGGCGATATGACGACAAAAAAATCGCTCGCGCGCCCAGCAAAAAGTCAACATTTAATACGGTAGGCAACGAGCGGGTATAAGTTTGGGTTGCATGCACTCGGCTGTTAGCATGTGGCGGATCAGTGGCATGTGGTCGATGGTTCATTTCATTATCAAGTCATACATGTAGGTATGTTTGTAAGTAATGTATGTATAAGTAGTATATGTACATAATATATATTTAAGTATAAGCTAGCAAGATGAGCTCGTCCGCTTGTTTGATGAGTGAGCGCTGGTGATGTGCAAGCAAGAATGTATGTACAACATGGGTTGATATGTCAAGCCCTTTCATCTGTGCAGTCAGTCTTAAAGTTTGTTTTCTATTATTGATGGTTGGTTATGGGAGTGCGTTGAAGCATACGATTGAGTGAGCTGGTAGCTGGTCTGGTCGGGTCGGCCGTCATCCGATTCTGGTAGCGGAACAACTAATTGCATAAACAGCCATGTCACCAAAAACACCAGAACCCTGTTGTTGTATGAAGGAATACTGGTCGAGGTTGCTTATATGTTTGGTTGATTACAGAGTGGCTGGTAATGATACTCGTCCGCTGCACAACCGCGTGCACATGCAAGCACATATTCAACCATTTCACACCAGTAATGCAAATACTCGTTATCACTTGCACAAATTACTAATGATTGTGATGCACGTCAGCTAGACGATGCTCACCTCCAGCTCTCAATCACAAAACATAACTGTTGTTCCCGACTATGATTTACGGGCCATTTTTTGGAACGACTTGTTATAACGACAGACGATAAGTTTGATATGTTAATGAATACCACTTTTAATTACATTTATGTATGACATGACATATCTGTAGTTTTTTCACTGTCTACATAATCGCTGCACCGTTGCTTTGCTTGCACCAATGCTTTCACAAAACCAAATTGAAAATGAAAAAAACCAGATCACGTGTGATTGGTTTTGAACGGAACATCTAAGACAGTTTGGTTCAGTTGAAATATAACTACATATCTGTTTGTACTACGCTAAATTGCTTTTCATCTGCCTAACCATATATTATATTCATTTTATTAGTCTTTTCGTTCAGTTAGTTTTACGAAAAGGACGCTATGAAAATACAGATTCTTTAGTGTAGTTTATTATGATGAAGACGCAAACATAAAATGACCGATTGTTTGTATCTACTGTACAGTATGTATCTGTGGTGAGTCGATATCTGCTTTTACGAGATGCTGGACGGGAGTAGTTTGGTCAGCGCCAGACAATTCGCATCAGATGTGTTTATTTAGTATGATGCTCTGTTGTTGCAGTCATAGCGAGTATGCACTAACTTAATCATCAATGTATTGGTCCAACTTGAATAATTGCACAAACACTTACGTTACATATTTGTTTGCTAATTATAAATCATCTAATTAAGTATAAGTCATAATGAATTTAGTCAACTTGTTAAACGTTGATTCTTTTTATACTGGATGTAGAATACTATAACTATCTTGCCTGTGTCCACGTTTTATTTAGACGATTATCACTCTTTAGGACATCCAAAAAGCTACTTTTTTGTTTATGGTAGTGTGACAGGCAACACGTGATTTTGATTACTCGAATTATTCGTTGTAGACAGTGAGCATGTTATTCTGTATAAATATGATTCAGACCGGGCGTTATAATGTGTTAATGTGTCCGGTAGTGGATGAGTTACGTAGTAAGAGGTTGATTGAGTGAGTGGATGAGTGAGTGAGTGAGTGAGTGAGTTAGTGAGTACTGTAGCAATGAGTGAGTAGAGTTGCAGTGAGTTTGAGCTGTACTGAAGCAGTAGCACCTTTTTTAAATATCGTAAACGGTTTCTACCATACTAACGTATTTCCGGATCTGAATTATGCAACTAACCAACTGGTTTATGGCGCACCGTCATCTTCCATAATGGAGTGACGACCATCCTTTATGTGCTGCGTTGCAGTTAGGCAAACACACTTCTATACATACATACTACCCGATGCGGATGTGCACGTGCGAATGCGGTTGTCAGCAAATCGTCTTCCATTTCAGTTGGTTCAAATCTTGTTGGATTTGGCGAATTACGGCAGTCGAATGCTTAAATGTCCGACAATTATTGATAGACACCAGGGCGATCATCCATATGGACATGTACCATTTGTGGCAATGGTGCACTTGATTGCATTCAATCAGGTATACGGTCATACGCCAGACAGTGGCCCATATATGTAGATGTGACTTTACCAAACAGGGGGACTATACCACAGCCGACTGCTCCCGTCCGCCTGAACCATGTAACTCGAGACCTAGACCCCACACATGGACAATGATGCTTCATCATGCCCAATGGAGCATGGAGTATCCCCTAATGTTTGCATAGTTCTCACCCCGTCTACCCCCATGAAGGCACTCAAAATCAACACTTGCACGCGTATTATTCATATTGATATTATAAGCACGTGTGTATTATACCAAAGCCCGTGTAACCACATACAATATAACCCAGATGTATCTCTTTCTATCCGTATTATCCTGGCCGTAAACACAAAGGCAAAGATGGTCGCTGCTTCATGATGAGTGCGTTGGATGCGACCGTGCCATTGTGGTTTGATGACGTACGGTTATTGGGCGAATTTATCGCTGGCTACTGTGGTCACTTCGGTTACTGTCGTCCTGATCACTCCCTGGTGTTCCTTACTGACTGTACAGCTGACTGAACCTACAGCTCAATATAACAACATCTGTTACATCATAATACAAGCAACCCGGACCACCCATGCCGATTTGCTTCCGAAATGTCAGAACTACCGTCATTATTATTATCATTATTATTAATATTACATTGATGTAACGTTTGGTTTGGTGTTGCGCTGTTAAATGCAAACGCAAACTTGAATGTAGATCATGAGTCACAGTTACATTCAATTTTCGGTTCTTTTTCACACATTCGTCATCAGCACATTCTAGACAGAAATTACATAGCCTAAACTGTGTACAAATACATAATCGTAATGTCTACATGCAGCAAATTGAGTGTTGATTGAGTGGTTATAGTTGCACGCCCAAAATGCAACACTACATACGTTGCTCATCCTACCAACTGCATGTTGTTGTTACAACTGGGCGTCATTGTTTCCACCGCATTTATACCTGAAAACCCAATTTCAATAATTTAGATTGTGTGTTCTGGTCTGGACTCCACACTGCTATGTATGTAAATAGTATCACATAGTTTGTATTGTTCACTTTACACAATGTTTTCTGTAGTTTCAGAGAATTGTGTATTGATGTAAAGTCCATTCCGGATCATATCCAGATCATACCCACATGATAGACACTTCCGACATTCCATTGTTTTCAGGTGCCGATTTCTGCAGCCCCTCTAATGTTTTTGTAGATTCAGTTGTTGTTGTTCAATTGCTTTACAAACAACTTGTGATAAACAATAGTGTCTGACCAGCGCAATACTTTAGTGCAGTAACGACTTGCTCTTCATCACATCTCACAATGTACTACTAACAACTCTGCGCAACTGTACTGTAATCGAAACCGCAATGTATCTGGAACGTGTAAGCTATGATTTCTTGCATTAAAACACGAGTACAGTTAGTTAAATTGGTGGCAGCATTTATCGTTCTGTGTGGTACACAGGTTGTTTGACAACGAAAACAACAACGGCATCAAAAATAACAACGCTTTTTACACATGTGAGTGAATCATAATTATTGGGTGATTGCCGCAATACATAACCATGATTAACTACTGTATATAGTTAGTTATTCATCACTGCCGTAAGTATGTGATTCCAAAATGACCTGCATACGTGCACAAGTGCTCACTGTTCGACGATCGAACAAGGCAAGTTGTTTAGCAGCTCCATATGTTTTGTGTGAGCCTGTTAACATGACCACTACATAATGGTGGGTTCATCGATGCTTCTGATGCTTCTGGTAAATAGATATATGAACCAACCTAGCCTTACTTAGTCAACTTCCATAACATCGATTGACACATGAACAATACATACTGAGTGACAAACACAAGTATGTACGTAGGTACATATCGGTTCAGTGTTGTTTGCTGGGCACTCCAACATGAGCTGATGTCCATCATCATCAACCTCGGAATGTGTTGATCTGCCACGGACTTGGGTGTGCCGCATCCCCAGGATCACCCGCGTCGCCCTCATCTAGCCAACAAGCGTATGTAAGCACATCGTAACGGTTTGTCACTGAACCACTCACGACAACAAACGGCTGGTTGCACCTGTATCTGGTGGTCTCAGCCCGATGTATCCTCCCAGCTACCAACTGGTTGTTGGATGCCTGATCTACATCGAGTCATCCAGACTGCACACTCATCCACATGCGGGCGAGAAAACCAACACTTGTTACAACATTTAAATGTTTGATAATTAAGTATGCAGTTGTGAAACTTGCATCATTGTTCAATTAATGCAATGACTTTGATGAATGTAATGTTGGTCGGCGTTATAACTCAAGACATTGTCCGCCCTGTACTGCCATACTTTATACCGGTACTTGTTACGTTGAATACACAGATTATTTACTGTGGTTTGTGTTGCGGACATATTGTTATTGTGTTACTACGATGTAGAATATGTCCTACATGTAGAGCAGTGGCCCTACTTCGTTGCTCATACGCATAGCTACGTATGTAATTTATAACTACTGACTGTTACAACTAGAAAGTTCGTAGAAAACACAATTTGCTATGAAACGAAGAACTCTAGTTGTAAAAAGTTTATGAAAATATGAATAAATTAATGAGATGTTACTTGATCGTGTAGCACAAAAACATGCCTGGTCAGGGAGGCAGTCGTTAACCAGAAGTCCTTAATTTATACGGTCCCACTGTGCAACGATAAAAGTTGATGTGTGTTTTTATGCAGTCTGTAAAACGTCTTAATTGTTTACGCAAATAAGCAGCAGTTCAAAGACAGTCAAATGTGTGACTTCAAATTAACATGCAATGCGCGTTTTGCAAGTTTATTCACCAGACGATTATCAAGCGTTTACTTTTGTGTTTTACTGGGCGTTAATCCTTTTAACAACTTGTTCCAAGTATTAACATATTAACATGATGTCACTCGAAAACAGTCTGAACATTCAACGTTTTTTGCGAAGTTCAATTATTCTCTCCGATAATTCAGTTATAATTAATAAGACATTAACCTTCGCACATTACACGAGAGCTTATTCAACGGAGAGCAAAACCGGGACGCGCGCACTTTTGAAACAGTTAACAATCAATATCTTGCATTACTCGATTTTAATGAGAAAGCGCTAGTTTTTTGTTTTTTGTGAGCCAAAATCAACAACCTTTTCCTAAATAATCCCAAACACACTGAACAAACATTGAAGTTCAGTTTCGATCACTGTAGAGAGATACAACTTGCTTTAGATGTCTAATAGTTGAATATAGTTATAACGTTTGGTGGTTGATGTACACTATGATATTGTATGGTATTGTATCTCTCATGACGTTGCATGTTCATATACTTCACTGTACTGTTATGTTCTGGAGCTCATTATCGTCCACCAGCTGTATGTCTCCTTGCACTCACTTTTGTACCGTATGTACTGTACTTCTATGTTTACTTACCTGCACATCGCGGCACACTTTCTCACACACAACTCTCTCTCGCTCTCTCTAATTTTTTCATGTAAATGTATGTAGTCGTTGACTGGTTACTCCTGTTCCCGAACAAAAACCGTATAAAGAATTAAACACACAATGCGGTCATTATGACAGCTACTATATGTAAATTTATATATAATGTACTTAGATACATATCATGGAAATATAACTTTTCAATGTTTTGACTCGATGTAATAAATAGCTCCGGAGCAATTCAAAAAAGTATGCTAATGTTTTTTCCTCGGATACATTTTGGACTCATATTTAAGTTTCAGGAAACTCTTATTTGACGCTAGGACGAACGACAGCTGCATTTTCGATAGAGGGTTTCTTCTAGAGAGGTTGGTCGTATTTAGAGAATGAACACCAACAATTTACTTGAATTACCTGGACTCGTACTGTCATGCATCTATAATATGGCAGTGTCATATGGCTAAGGCACACTCACCAGTCAAACACACTGTTCTTATACAGTATTTGATCGCCAAATTCCGTCCATGTATTACATGGTTCTTACTTGAAAACTGTAAAATTGATGAAGTCCCAAACAAACACTGCTCAGTTTGTGTTGGGTGAAAGTTCATCTTGGGTTTTCTATATTTAACGTCGTGATCACAAGCTGGTTTTTTATATCCTATTTACGACGTGAATAGCCTTTGCTACGTACGACAAAGTTAAGACCAATTGCACAACATTGTTTAGGAAAATCATACATGATTCATTATATGTATGTAAGATTTTCATTGGTATTTGCTTCATTGTGGCAAGACTTTTCCCATTTCAAGAACACAATTAAGTTCATAGGCATAGACCTTTTGCCTAAACGAGTTGGAGTTGCGAATCCGTGAGGAACATAACAGGATACATAGTGTGTAAAAGAGAGTGTTTATGGTATAATGTCGTGTGGTAATGATTATATAATGAATTTATATGAATATATAATGTTAGCTATTTATATTTAATATGGTTTACTATTAATGTTTGGTTTAGGTGTGCACAATGGCACAGATGGTGACCATTGTAGTGTGCCTGTGTGCCCTGATCGTGCAGGCACAGTGCATCGGATTCGACGGTATCAATACACCACCCTATAAATGGTGCGGACGAACATCACCACCCAAATGCTGTCCGGGCGTCGGTTGGTTCCCTTATTTTAAGATTTGCCGTACATAACCATACTACATAACCATAATACAACAAAGCTATACGACATAACCATACTATACACATCCGACTTGTAATACGGATCGCAGGTCACATCGATTTCCCTAACCGAGACGACGAGTGCACCGTAGACATCGAGATCCCTGTTCATGGACCCCACATGTGCTACTGCGACGAGTTTTGTGATCGGACATCAAGAGGTGGAGACAAGGACTGCTGTCCCGATTGGGAAGAAGTATGCAAGGGCATCGTCACACCCGAACCCCTCAGAACCGGAGGTTTACCAATCTTTTATACACAAAAATAAAACATTTGAAAACTGAAACTCTCGACAATTCATGTAATCAGGGGTTTCTTTTGAAAAATATTTGTTTTTGCGGTGAGCAGAGAATATGATGATACTGATGGAAATAAAAAAATTATATATAAAGAAACATTAATATAAGTTAATAATTTTCAGAATGCAAGGATCAGTCGGGTAATCAGTGGCGTGCCGGTGAGACCGTGACGATGAACTGCTGGACCTGGTTTGTGGTATTTATATTACAGCCATAATCGTGGATAACTACAAAACACCAGCAGATGGTTGTCGTTAATACAATTATCAAATGCTTCAAAGCTTTTCAAACAAAATTCAGTACGAGGGAGCCATTGTGCCAATGGCTACACATTAATACTCCAGTGTAATTCGTTAAAGGTTGATGTTGAACATAATTAAAGGGTCGCTAACTTTATAAAAAAACAACTATTATTATTATAACTTTTGCTGAGATTGCTGTAGGAAGGGGAATGCCCAATATTTTGTATGATTTTAAAAGAAACATTTGTGTATTTGTGTAGCGAGTGCTCGCCAGACGGCTGGTCCAACTGTCAACCCAACGACATCAAAACGCACGATCCAGACAGCTCGTGCTTGATTCAGCCCAGGATCCTGGAGGAGCATAAAATCAACCGATACAAGTTAGTGGACGCGGACGGTGCTTTGCATAGAAAATTTATTTCGAGATGTTCAGATCGTGAATGAAAAAGATGATGAGATACACTATGAGGTAATGTTTCACGAACTGGAAAGGTGGAATGTGTGTCCTTTTACTGGACTTCCAAAATGGTTTTTGGTAACCGACCATGCATGCTCAAACCCTCCTTGAAGTCCGGGTACTTGAAATGTAAAATTATAAATACAGTAGTCAAGCAAAGAACTCAATACCCGTGAATGAATTCAAGTGCAACAGGCTTAATGATCGCAAATAGTGATTGATGTGCGGTGTTAGTTTACAAGCCAATGTTATTGTTGTATTCAGATGGCGTGCCACCAACTACACGCAGTTCTGGGGCAAGACCCTGAAAGACGGTCTGGTATTCCGACTCGGCACGATGCGACCAGATGACCTCGTGAAGAAGATGAATGACATCAAAATTATTGAGAAACCCCCGATTCCTGCTCAATTCGACGCCCGCGAGGAGTGGCCTCAGTCGATCAGCGGTGTTTTCGACCAGGAAAACTGCGGCTCATCGTGGGCGTTTTCCACCATTTGTTGGTTTGCTTGAGTGAGTGAGTGAGTGAGTGAGTGAGTGAGTGAGTGAGTGAGTGAGTGAGTGAGTGAGTGAGTGAGTGAGTGAGTGAGTGAGTGAGTGAGTGATTGAGTGGGTGAGTGGGTGAGTGAGTGAGTGAGTGAGTGAGTGAGTGAATGAGTGTGTGAGTGAATGAGTGAGTGAGTGAGTGAGTGAGTGAGTGAGTGAGTGAGTGAGTGAGTGAGTGAGTGAGTGAGTGAGTGAGTGAGTGAGTGAGTGAGTGAGTGAGTGAGTGAGTGAGTGAGTGGTTGCGTAGGCCGAGTTTTTTCATTAATCAATTAATTTTCAGCGGTGGCTGCTGACCGTAACGCGATCATGGCCAACAAGGCACCGGTGCAGCGACTGTCGGCGCAGAACCTGCTGTCCTGCAACCAGCTGAAACAACGAGGATGTGACGGTGGCAACCTCGATCGGGCCTGGTATTGGATGCGACAGTTTGGGTTCGTCGCAGCCACTTGATCATTTGCTTCCTTATGAAAAATTAGTTAATCATGTGGAACGTGCGTTTTTAATTATGTACATACCTCTATTTGGACAAATGAGTAGTTCCTGTCCGTAGTTTGTTAACCTGTGAGTGAATAAGTGAGGAAGTGAATGCTTGCATGAGTGCGTAAATAAGTGTGTGAGTGAGTGATAAGTGAATGAGTGAGTGAGTGAGTGAACGATTGAACGAGATAAAGAGTGAATAAATGAGTGTATAATATGTACCTGTGTTGTTTTGATAATGTTGTTTACCTGATTGCAGTATTGTGGACGAGAGCTGTTACCCGTACCAATCGGGTCGTAGCAACAAGCCCGGTGCTTGCCAGATCTCGATGGCCCAGTACAAAGACGGTGGGCCAGTGACGTGTCCCAGTGGATCACGTGAAGGCAAGGTCTACCGCATCACACCCCCGTACAAAGTCAAATCCGAAGTTGGTTCATGTTTATTTTAACACCGTCTAGCATTATTTCAGCTATTTCCAGGCCCTGAACCCAGTTATAATATCAATTTCACAATGCATTTTCATGAAGGTTTCCAAGGTTGCATAATATAAGAATGTTTTGTGGAAAATTAGGATGCTAGTAAATTAATGCAAAGAAAATTTCCTAAATGAAAAAACACGACTAAATTACAGGAGAGCGAGATCCAAGCCGAGATCGTGCTGAACGGCCCTGTTCAGGCAACATTCCGCGTGTACGAAGACTTCTTCCACTACCAGAGCGGTGTTTACCGTAAGATGCCCTTGGTTGGCGAGTCTGATGACCCCGATCGCAGTGGATACCACTCGGTCAAGATTCTCGGGTTGGTATCTTACATCCATGCTCACAATATAACACTGTAAAAAAACTCACTACAAATTTTTCAAAAAATGTATACATCCATGTTTACTCTGTTCTTGCAATACGTGAAAGTTAATGATGTCTTTTCGGGTTGGTATCTTACATCCATGCCCACGAATATACACTTATACGAAACTCACTTCAAATCAACCATAATTTTTTTTCTTCAAAAATGTTGTTGTTGTAATGATAATCATTGATTATGTCTCTTATTTTTCTTTAACCTATACATTAAATTGCAGATTCGGTGAGGAGGCCGGCGAAAAATACTGGGTTAGTACATACAGTATTTACAGCCCATTATTTCAAATTGCATTAGCTCGTCAGAAAAAATTTAATGGAGCTAAACTATAAGTTGTCGAATGGGTTTTCAGTTGTGCCAGATCACGCCAAATTTTATGAACTTCCCAAAAAAACAAGAAACATTATTTGCAAACAATTAATTTTCGAAATGTGGTAATAAATTGTTTGTTGCAGTTGTGCCAGAACTCGTGGGGCACCAACTGGGGTGAGCAGGGTCTGTTCAAGATTGTACGTGGCGAAAACCACTGTGAGATCGAATCGTTTGTCATCGGGGCTGTCGGGTACCGAGCCAAGAAGAAGAAGAGGAAGATGCGCAAGCTACGTCGACGAAAGCTTCTTTTCTAAACACATATTTCTAATAGAAACTGTGCTGCCGAACTACGATATCCACTCATTTTGACTAAAAAAGTCTGTGTTTTTTCAATGCATAGACTGAGTGGGTTATATGTAGCTTTGCTCGCGGCCGTCTACACGACAACCCTTGTAGTCATTAACTCGTTTCGGTGATTTACACACTTAAACAAACTTACTTCCATCTTTATTTTTCTCAACTAGTTATTTTCACCATACTGAGTATTTCAGTATACATATAGACAACATATTTTACTGTTGTACTTTATCTCTGCCCACTATCAAATTTATTTTGTCTATCTGCGCGTGGTACAAATCACGATTGTTTCCAATTTAGAACCAAGTTCTTATACGATGACATCAGATTGACAAAGCATCGGTTTACAGCATTAGACACTGTTATTCCGTGTTCAGTGTAACAAGTCTTTGTTAGGATTTCAACTCGTATGTATTGTACAGTGTGACACCGCACTTTTGCATTGCAACCGCTACGCTATTCGCGTATGTTTTCTTTCAGAATCTTACCAAGCTGCCAGATTTTATTTTTTATTTGTTAATGTTATGATTATTTGGTATTTTAGTGATAGAGGTGAGATAAAGTTCTAACCACTGAATGACTGTCACCTTAATACGGTCATTATTTCTTTATCACCCAAACACTAAAACCAACGTTCCCAATAAAACTTTGTATCATCCGTAATTACATGTAAATGTGTTCATGCGTGATCAAAAACCTAATCATATCAATTATATAATGTATTATGCTTTTATTGAATGTCTGTTTTATGCAGTTTACACGGTGATACCACATTCTGCTGATGTGGCTGTAAGTGGTGAAGGTGAATTAAATTGATCGACGTATTGTTCATTTGCTCTTTTCCGTAATCAAACATAAACATCATACATTCAGCAAGTAATTCATTTCTGTAACGGTTATAGAAAAAACGAATCCGTTTTCAATATTCGTACTAATGAGATGATATGTTTTTACATAGAATCCGGAAATCAATATTACATATATCTTCTCATAAGTCTCAAGTTCAAGATAAATATCTGCGTATAAAACTCACTTTGACGTAAAAATATAACACAACAACAACGAACAAGGAACGTGGTCTTGGGCATTTGCATTCAGTTTTATCTAAAACGCCCTATATTTATAAGAAATTTAAACAAAAACAATGTTTTTTATTCTTTTTAACATACTCTGACAAAAATCATGAGCAATCAGATTTAGTATGCATCATATGCCCTGAGTGATTCACCGATGTTGGCTTTATTGTCCTTGCGTCGTCTCTGTGCCGCGTCTGCGCACGCCTTCACCTTGTTGGACAGCTTACGTCGTTGCTCGCTGTAATCACACATGAAATGATATATGTATTCATTCAAACCCCTTTTACTGGGACGTCTTCATTACTGAACTGAAGTAATCAAGGTGCACTAATACCATTTAAAATTGTATTTTCGTAGTGGCAAGATATGTTGAATAACTGGCGGGCTATGTCAGTTGACCCAGAGCAACACCTCAGGGTCTGTGTCACTAGTCAGGTTTTAAATTGAGGACCACCAGTTTGCGAGGCTGGCCTTTCAATCTTTCAACTTCAGCTGGGCCTATCTCAGAATCTATGAAACCAACCGAGCGTGTCGGGCACTGGATTCTTTGTTGATACGTTGTCTGATGACATCTGGATGAATAGTGGACTGACTGGACGCAACCGATCGAGCAGCACAGTACGATGCCGGGGCACGTGTGGACGGAGGCTTGCTTGGATAACTTGTGGACATGCGCTCTGCGGAGTCAACATCCACTGTGGCCAGCAGACGACGTGCATCTACGATTAACGTTTAATATATAAAAAAAACACCACTGCCTTTCCATTGCAGATCATTGTCATATGTACTCATGCTTTTGTATGTCCTGGGCCTGGTCATAATTAAATGATACAACCAATATAACATTCCATATCGAAACTCAGATATGCACGGAAAATGATTAAAACACTGGAAGTACACTAGAGAAAGTCAGGTGATTATTAGTTAACCTTATAGAACAAATGATCAGATACATGATAAAAATATGTGTTTTATGCTCACCATAGAAGAACTGGTCGATCTCATTGTGAACAGGCAGGGGAACGGCAGGCGATTCGGCCTGCAGCCACGTGTTGATCTGTAAACATTTAAATATTTGGTTTGTGCAGCCTTGCATATTTATAGTGCTGATTAAGAGCCGTTTACTTCTGAATGACTGAATTCGGTACAATCAGAAACTAATTTTTATCAATATACATAATAACTTAGAATAGCTAACTTTTAAACCCGTATTAAACGCACCTTGGTATCGTTCTTCTCATCCCTGATCTGATCCACCTGCTGTTCCTTCAGCACCTCTTCATCGTCACCTGATCTTTCTCCGACCGGCGACAAAGAACGCGACCGCGAGTCGCTATCAGCACCCTGTAAAATTAACCACATCAGTCATTAACATACATTATGTATACAAGCAACATGATAAGTCAGTAGCTGACTTATAGAATATCATATGATATATCATTATCACATCGATTAACCGTAACCCCAGCTCATCCAATCGCATCCAAAACAAAAAATCCTATCTTTCGCATCTTCCTAATCAATATACTCTGATGAACATTTTTAAAGATAATTACCATAGATAACAGCAATAGCGATGAATAAAAAACACATAAATAAAAAAACGTTATCAATAGAGTGCATTGGACTTTATTACCAAACATAATATAGTTTGATATCATATCATACTGTGAACATAAACTGTATGAAAACCCCAACATAACAGCTGGATAGAGTAGAATACAATAAAATCAACATAAAATGAACAAACAAGTTAGCTAAACTAATAAACAAATTGACTACCGCAACTTGCCGGGTGGCTATCACCGAGAACAGTAGCCCTCACGCGTTAATATTAAGTGTTCGTCGTTTTAACTGGCCAAAAAGTCAGTCATTAAGGCAACGGACTTTTTTCCCAGTTAATGACGAACACTTAATATTAACGCGTGCGGGCTACCGTGCATTTGACACCGTGCTACTGGCGTTAAAACATAGCTATTTTTCGACAATCAAAAAATCCGGTAACATCATACGACAGGGGCTGACAAACTCTGATTTGAAACTACACGTACTTTTCCCTTCACATTGGAGAGGAACCTGTTGTATCATCACCCCATTGTTTCAGTAAGTGAAACAGTCGTGAGTATTTCTCTCTCAAATCACTTGAACGAACTTATATTGACCTTAAATACCGTAACAACTGTATTTTAATAAGTGTCAATTAGTTTTTTGTTTTTGGTACTTCTTCATTACAGAAGCCAACAGGGCACACTGATACCATTCAGAATGGCGTTTTCTTAGTGGCCAGTGAGGTTGAATAAACTAACGGGCAATGGCAGAAAACTGAGCAACGTTTCAGGATTTGTGTCAAGTCAGGTTTAGAACCTAGGCTGACCAACCCCCCCCCCAGACGACAGTCGTAAGTATTGCAAAACGTTTAAATTACTTGCCTCAAAAATACAAATGTACGGCAGACCAACCTCTGAATCAGAAGATGATGCCTCCAGATCATCCTCTTCACGATCACCCGCCGTCTGCTGGTCGAAGAATCGTTGCAGCTGTTCGTTGTCCTGGGTGTTGAACCCGCTGGCACGCACTTCCTCGTCAAGATCCGCTTCACGACTGAAATGATTCAATCTGTTTCATTATTTCAACTAAATTTACTCAATTTGTTTCATCACCTGATTACCATAAAAATTATCTAAAATTAATAGTCGTCCTGGTGTAATCCACCAGGTACACAAAAGTCAAAAAAGTAACTGAAAGATCTTTAACATGCTTACATTTGTGACGGGTTAACAGCTAACGCTCTAGTCAATAGCTGCTTACCCTTGACTGTAACCCTTTCATGGTTAATTTCTAGAATGATCGCAACATAGATTGAGTGCTGATAAAACTTATATCATGTCCAGAGATGGCAGGGATGCAAGTAAAACAATAAATAAAAACCAACTCAATATCAGCGAATGTCGGATGGAGCTCTGATTCGTAACCAAATTTGCGCTTGAAGAAATCGCGAACACATTGAACATCTCGGTCGAAATACCTGAAAGTTACTCAGAATAAAAATTTTCTTCTTAAAATCTGTCTATATTCGTTACAAAAATTGATTTGACAGTTGAACCCAACAGCAGTTACCACCAACCACTCAGCATTTTCGTGACTAGTGCTCACCATCTGAGGAAAGTCAATCATTATGGGGTGATTGAGTTCATCGATCATGATGTTGAACTCATTGAAATCGCCATGGATGAGGCCGTGATTGGCCAGTCTGATCAACAGACACATCAGCTCGTCGTACAAATCACCTGCAAGACAATCATTTGTCTTTTTTAATTAGCTGGCTCACCAAACTTAACGCCAGCAAATTTTTTAACTACAGAAAAAAACAGTTTAATGCATGTTCCCGAGTACTTTTATGATTCTGAATGGACTACGACCGGTCATCAGCTACCGGCCACCGATGTTACCGCATATTAAGTGGTATTTATTATCCTTGATGTTGATTAAAAATGTAACCATCGATTCTCAATCGTTCCTAAAACCAAATGAATTATATACATATTACTCTGCTCAAGTCAACAAGACACTGACCAGGATTGTGGCATTCAGTGACGTGACTGAGAGGAAATCCGTTGACGAGCGACATGACCACGCAGTGACGGTTGAAGTCGATTGGGGTCGGCACCGGGAAGCCACGATCGTATAACGCCTGCAATATATCAAGATTAACATCATAACACAATTTATAACTTTCCGACATATGTTTATTTCGTGCAACAAAAACGCGTACCATGAAATACATGAAGAAGCGAACCATTATAGAATGGACACAGATAAAAGCCATCATAATGTTCCATTGAAACCTTTCTTTTATGCTAGCCACCATTTTCCATACTCTTCTACCCACCACAGCACATCTTATTTCGACATACAACCATGGAATGTTTGTGTATAAAAGAACCTTCATGAATGCGAACTCCTTGAGTGCTGCTAGTCTGGACAGGTACAGCCAGCTGATGTTGCCCCCTCCACGACTGCGATGGTAGTCTCGTTTCTCCTTGATCTTCCTGAACGACACGCGTCCGAGTCGATGCAGCTTGAGTACTACGTCCGAGTCGTTTTGGCCACCGGCTACGTAGATGTCTGTAGTTTGCAAGTTATCTTTTGATTAAAGTGATGGCTTAAAAATACCTAATTTTTGGATTAATATCCGCATGCAATAAAATGCAGTGAGTACAAATAAAGTATTTTTAGTTAACCTCACGATTTACGGTTATACAAAAAGTTGGCGTCACTTTTCACTTATTTAATTCTTCGTCAAACGAGACATTTTTGTTTGTGTAAGCATGATTAACCTATTGCATAAAAATGTATTAGGGGCGAGCCAGTTCGTCAAAAGATTGTACGCGAATAATATATTGACAAACCTGACTCCTTTCCGACGCCAATCTGGTTGCCAACGGAGAGCACGGCATTGCGGGCGCAGAGAGCGTTCAAAGCCAAGTTGTCGTAGCCGTGGTTGGTCAGACGATAACCGTCGACTAAATTTACAATAAAATCGACACTTTATTCACGACCAGCCTGTTGCAAATACTAGGATATCCTCTCATCGTATCCATAATCTGTTTTGAATTCAAACTGCACACCAAAAACTTATGAGTAACAAGAACCCCTGTATAGGCTATTATAAGACAAACACGTTTTCATATAGACTGAACATTTGAGTGTACATATCTTGCACATGAAGACATGACAACCAACATCGTTTTCCCTGTTCGTAAGATAGCAGTCTGTTCTTGCAAAGATCACGCAAGCGCTTGTGCATGCCATTGGATGACACGTTTGCAATGGACAGCACCAGAGCTGCCGGCACAAGCTCGTGGTTCTTCATGCCCATTTCCACCTGATAATTGCAACCACTCTTAGCTAATTTAGTCGATTATTAGACCATAAACTTACGTTATGCGTCACAAAAAGCTTCCTGAACATTTTAACGCAAAACTTTTAGGGATTGAACCATTTAGTAAAAAATAGTACTGACCGCCGTTAGCAGACGAAAATCATCTCGGGACAGATATTTGGCCAGAGCCACTCGCAGCTTTCCCATGCTTGTACCTGCAAAACTTGGGAAAAAATAAATTAAAAATTATTATCATACCACAAAATAATCGAGTCAGATTATTCCATGAAAACAAAGTAATTAGCATCATGTAAGCTTTTGGCGAATCAACGCTTATATATCAATTCAAGTTAGAAGCCATTTTGGAAAAGTTAATTTCATTATTTAGTATACGAGATACATGTATTGATGACGATAAAACAATTATGAAAAATGATATAGACAATTCAATTTACATGTAGAAGATATAGCGTACAAAATATAGATTGCGATGAAAAATATAAATAACAAATGGAATTTGATATTATAAATCAGTAGAAAACAAGATTAAGAATAATTAATATAAATGAGGTGCATGATTAAGACGACAAGAATGCGAAACTCATCTAAACTGGTGTTGATTTGAGAAATGAGCACATAGCTTCTTTACTGAAAACTTACAAATAATTAATTCCAAAATCAATACGAGTTGGCAAACGATTATCCACAAAATGATTTTCAATGGGAAATCATGATAATTTAGTAAATGCACCTGACGTGAAGGCCATTTTATGCACACATTTGTATGTTAAATGTGCTTTCAAGCATGACTGATGACATTTGAAAAACTCTTGTTTCTGTTGGAATCTCAACGTCACTCTTGAGAGCTGATGGCCGACTAATTACAGATCAAACGTTATTGGTGTACATAAGCAGATTTGTTATACAATTGTGTTTGATAGAACGAGTACGAGAGTACAGCAGTTAATGAATATCAAATTGGTTAAGGGTTACAAAAGGATGAAAGGAACGAAACAGAACGTGTATGATAAAATACGACTTATTTTCAGCAAGAGCACAAATAAAAAAAGTATCATATTTAATTTAGTTTAGACACAATGGGACAATTTACATCACAAACCAGCGCACAAAAAAGCGTTATACGATAAATCACAGCTATCCGAAGTAAACGTGTTGTTGCGTGGTGTCTCACATGTCATCTATTGCATTACCTACCTTTATACATACAGGTAACGGTATACTTAACGGTGAATCCGGAAACCACCAAAACCAGTTACACTTTTGCCAACTTCATAATATTATTCGAAAAATCTGAATTTACTGGTATTTTATGTTAATGAAAAGTTACTGTGAACCGTCAGCAGTATCCTTACTAGGGCACGAAATAATTGCACAAAACACCTATCAGTTTTCAGAGAAACAATAATAACCTGATGATGTGAGACAATCCGAGGCGTCACAATCTGCCTACTGGATGAACAGAATGGGCATCATAAATCACACCCTCTCTAATTGTTCATGGATGGTACAACAACACGCAAAAATGCAATAAACAAACAATACAAAATTACAATAACACAAAACAAGTAGCGAAATGTGCAATAAAATTCTGTAAAATAGGATGCCATGAGAGCTCTGAGTGCCGAAACGTTTAACTATGAATTTATTTTTCAGAAATAAAAAAGCTCAGAAAAAATGACATTCCTTTGAAGAAACTCTTATGTGACCCATCTCGATAAGAACAGTGAGAAAAAAACAGCAAGTGTGTTCGCACGATTGAGTGGATGTGTGTACTGGTGAATCCAAAATGTAATAAATTGAAATACATTGTACAACGTACTAAATCCATATAAAAACCGTAACCGAACCGAGTACAAGCATAAGGCGATCAAATAACAGTGAAGGAGAATACGAAGAACCGAAAATCTAAATAGAATACATACTACTTTCGCCATTACTCCATCAAGTTTTGACAACTCGAACGGGAAGTGAAAACGGTGGATTTCATAGTGTGAAAAAATCTTCAAAACTGCAAACTCACTAAGAATTTCAGAACACTTGAAACATTTTATGCAAGGAAAATACAAAATAGTTGTCAGCTATTGTAGCATGAATTTTGAACAAATTTTTCATAATTAAACAGCATTTCAGAGAATTGTGAGGCTAAAAAGCAGACCGAATACACAAAAAATTTATGTGTTTTAATCTGTGAAAAAAACATTTATACTCGGTCGAACATAAAGTATACTTTTTGAAACAACAAACCTAATTTCGAGTGCATTGGCCGATCACATGAATGTACCATATTTTTTATCACCAACGTCAACCTGCGGCGTTGAATTCAAGCTTCAGAAACATAGTTTTAGAGTAATAAGAAACGTATTATAAAATTTACAAGTGATACGCGAGACAGATATAATAGGTAGCATGAAAATGTGCACTCTTATCTTAACCATCTTAACATCTCTCTTTGTTCGCAGGTAGTTTGAAGGACTGTAGGTTCATGTAGGTTGAAGGACACATACCCATACCCATCCGCCAAATAAATCAGGATACCCAACCCAAACCATGCTCTGGTCATTGGTCAAACAAACGTTATCATCAGTCATCAATCATATGGTCGACTGAATATTCACTCGATCTATACATCAGTCGTTGTTCGGCGTTGAAGGTCTGCGCATTTTCTTCTGCGGTGGTTGATCGCCCATACGGGCTTGTAGGTCAGTCTGTACGATTTCCTCGAGCACAATGTTGACGAGTGCCGGATTGCACTGCTTGAGTTCGTGCCACTCATCTGTGTTGAGGATGACGTGCCCTCGCTGCTTGATGTACTCGATGCACGCACCGAACAGTGTGTCCGCTCCAAACAGCTCAGCATGCACCAGAAGATGGCACACCTTAAAAATATTGTACTTTATAGTGTAATACAAATTTGAATAAAAAAATTAAAATATTAAGCTTCTTAGAGTTAACTCACAGGCTGGAACACAAAAAAAATCGCAGATCCCGAATTCACCGGATACGAAACGACTAACATTAGAAGTGCTGAGTTGCATGCCCAACTGGTCCTGGCACACCCTTTTCAGGTCGTTGAGCGCGTACTTTTCAGACAGGCCAATCAGGTCGACCAATACGTTGAAGTCATCGCTCACAGAACCTACCAATAATTTAATTGTTAAAATGTTGGATCACACTTTTTCCTCTCAATATCAAAACAGTCCGTTATGAAAGGAACAACCCCATCAACAACCACAAAATAAAATTGAAAAACGAGGATGTGCAACCAACCGGTATAAATGTAATTAAGAAAAGCCTGAACGGCATCGGCTCCAAAATCTTCGATCACAATTTTGCTGGTTGTGGATTCGGTGCAGCCGGAGTGACTGAACATGGCGTTGAACACGTCGGAGTGCGTTGCCAGAACGCATTTATGCACCTTAATATAATCAACAATACTGAAACACAGGGGTGGGCCGGGTTTTTTTGGCGTTTTGCAGGGGGAGGGGGGTAGAATTTTGAAATCTCAGATTACCCCCTCACCCCGAAAAGTGGGGGGGTAAACCGGGTAAGGGAGGGGGCAGGGGTGGGCCGCTGGGGGGGGGGGCTGGGGTGGGTTACCCCCCACTTTTCAGGGTCGGCGGGTAGCCTACCCCTCCCCCCTAGATAAAAATTTAGGTCGCCTACCCCCTCCCCCTTCCTACTCGAAATTTTTGAGAAAATCGGCCTCAAAACCTCGATTTTGAGGCTCATTTTGGCTGTGAAATTTTTTTTTCGAACAAACACGTTTTCTGGGTCAATTTTATTGGTTAAAACCTGAAAAAACCGGTACATGTGATGTTTATACCCTATAATAGAAGATTTTTTTTAGCAAAACGAACAAAAAACGAAGCTTTTTTGCGAAAAAAATATTTTCTTCCCCCCCCCCCCATTTTTCGGACAGGGCGGGTAGGACGGGGTTTTCGGTCGGCTACCCCCCCCCCCCACCCCCTGCAAAACGCCAAAAAACCCGGCCCACCCCTGGAGGGAGGGGGGTAGAAAAAATTTTCACAAAAAGCTTTGTTTTTTTTGTTTTTGCTAAAAAAAATAATTCTATTATGAGGTATAAACATCACATATACCGTTTTTTTCAGGTTTTAACCAAGAAAATTGACCCAGAAAACGTGTTTGTTCGAAAAAAAATTCTCACAGCCAAATTTTTTTTTAAATGAGCCTCAAAATCGAGGTTTTTAGGCGAATTTCCTCAAAAATTTTGAGTAGGGGGAGGGGGTAGGCGGCCTACATTTTTGTCTAGGGGGGAGGGGGTAGGCTACCCGCTGACTCTGAAAAGCGGGGGGTAAACCCCCTACCCCCCCCCCCCCCCCCCCTCACCCCAGCGGCCCACCTCTGCTGAAACATATACCTAAGAGAAAGCATGAACGAGTAAATAGGTAATCATGAGTTCCTTCCCCTTTCAACTTTTGTTAGGAAAAACGTTTAACAGAAGGGGTGACTAAAACCACTGATCACAGCCCTAATTCCGGCCCACCCTGCTTGCACTATAAAATTAAGTAGCATATACAAGCGGCATATTCATTACAAGTTCCAGCAACATAACTAGGTGTAACTTCCTGTCAACCTTAATATCACGATTGTCTTTGGTCACATGTATAACACAGTCGGACATGGTAGATTCGTTGAGCAGGCGTCGGAATGCGTCCACGTACGAGTTGGGCACCGAGTGCATGTCTGATGGGGACATGGCTGTCAATCGGTCAGATACGCAACGCACCTACAAGCACACATAACATTACTATTCCATTATATTATTACTACAAACAACCCTTTAGGTAATAAGATCGGGTTGGTCTCTGTCATGACCCAGCGACATTGGAACAACTGACTCATATGTAAACGAGGTTTAGTACACACAGATTTACAGAAAAAATGTGGCGATGGCGATTAGCGAAAGACCACATATTTTCTCAACCTGAATACACCATGGATTGGCAAAAAAATTAACTTTTTTTATTTACATAAATTTATATTTTTACGAATTTCAAAGCTGTTCTGGAATCAACCAATCACGTCCCAAAGCATCAACGGGTAACAAACGCAACCAAACAATCCAGAATGCTACACTAACATGAAGTATAACACTATTGTGCAGTTAATACAAACGTTTGACCACATTATATAAACTCAAACACATTTCGAGATTTGCATTTCCAAATTGATTTCCATTCCACATTTCGTGCACGGGCAAAGAGAATTTGAGGCATTTGACCAGCCCGACACTATATAATATAAGCAGTAACCGATTTTAACCTTATTAGGGTCGGGAATGAGTTCTATTTCGCACAGTATGACCAGAGACTGATCCTTGCGCAGTGCGTTACACACTTTCGGTCGCGGAATGTTCCTCAGCCCCCACGAATGACCGCCTTTCGGGGGTTTGGCGTGAAAATCGCCTATGTTCACGTTGCTGAATTTTGGCTCGTCGTTGTCGTCAAGAAAGTAAAACCTGTATTCGGCTTTCAGCAGCACCTGTAGAACATAACACATTTGATAAGTTGATAAAACAAAAAATGTGGAATCATATATATTTGTCGGCTGTCGCTTGTCTAGTGTACTGTCCCCTGTCTAGTATAGTGCGTAGGGCGCCAGCCTAGAAAACCGGCGGTCCTAAGTTCGAAACCTGACTTGCGACACAGATCGTGACTCGTTGCTCTGGGGTCTCTGCCATTGCCCGTCAGTTCATTCAACTATCTGGCCACTACGAAAACACCATTCTGATATGGTATTAGTTTGCCTTATGGCTTCAGTTAATGAAGAAGTTTAAGTAACACTTATCACATGCAGGGCAGGGTGGGCCGCTGGGGGGGGATTATGATTTGATTCTGTGTTCGCAACGCAACTCAGCTCTCGGTGCACTTTTGAAAATTAACATCTAAAGAAATTAAGTGGAACAAACTTCTTTGGAAGGAGTTGTGGCAGACATTTTCAAAAAGAGAGACACATTGTTGACGTTTTCTTCACGTTTCCCGCCCGGATACAAACACAGCTGCCAACAGGCCTCCGGGAATTGCACAGAGTCTTTGAAAACCTGAAAATAACATACTTATTTTACAGATATATTTATTATAATCAGCGGTTGGCCGTTTTTTGGCATTTTGGTGATGGTGATGGGGGTACGGGTAGACGCTGTTACTTCCCCATAGGCCCTACTCAGTCCGAAAAGTACGGGGGTGAGGAAATATGTTGAATTTGAAAAACTGAAGAAAATCGATGTTAAAACTACCAATACGCAGTGATTGCTATCGAAACGAAGTTTTCCGGAATCTTCGAAACGAATCTTTTTTTCGAAATCGGAGTTCCATTCCGGAATGAAAATCGAAATCGATTCAACGTCTTTCAAGCCGAACGACAGTCACACCGCCTACAGAATTGAATTGGGGGGAATTGACAAAAATAGGCCATTTAGGATACTGAAACCGTTTTAAGACACAAATTCTGTTTTTGGAAACTATCAAAGAGGGGGAATCTCACGGTCGGGTTGAAGCAAATACCTCCAATCAATATATATCCGGATATATATGAATATATCCGGATACATAACCATATTGAAATATATCCGGATATATAGCGAAATTGCAATATATCCGGATACTTTGATATACATGATTTTTGCGGCAAATTTATAACCTGATACATTTATATATATCCGGATATATTGTTGTAAATACGGATATATTCGAAAGTTAGTTTTTGCGGAATTCGTCAGCTTAAAATTTGTCAGCTTTTAACATTTGGAGGGCGAGGGCCCATTTGATTGTTTGTATGGCTTCGGCTTAGTCATTAGCACAGACTGTTCGTTCTAAGCGAGATCGCCGAGTATGAGGCTAAGAGTTAGTTTTCAGTTTAGGCTTAGGATTAGGCTTAGAGTTTGGGAAGGGCTTGGGCGCCTAGCGCCTGAGCCCTTCTCCAAAGGCTAAGCCTAAGCCTACACTGAAACCTAAGTTTTATGCCCCCGCCTTGGAACGTTAGAACCGCGAAGCGGAGGTGTTCAGCGTGGTTTCTCTTGTGATCACGAGCCGAACCATTAGCCAGAACTATATATAAATTAATATATATGTTATGTTATATTTGTATATATCCGGATACTTTCAAATATATCCTTCTTGACAAAATATTATTGTCAAGTTTTTTTATATATCCGGATACTTTGATATATATCCGGATATATTGCGATTTCGCTATGTATCCGGATATATTTCATAGTATCCGGATATATTCATATATATCCGGATATAAATTGATTGGAGGCAGGGGTGGGCCGGGTTTTTTGGCACTTTGCAGGGGGTGGGGGGGGGTAGCCGACAGAAGATCCCATTTTACCCGACCTGTCCGAAAAGTGGGGGGGGGGGGGGTAAGGTCGGGTAGGGGGTGGGGGGGTAGAAAAAAAAATTTTTCGCATAAAACGCTTGTTTTTTGCTTGTTTTTGCTAAAAAATCTTCTATTATATGGTATAAACATCATATATACCGGTTTTTTTCAGGTTTTAACCAAGAAAATTAACCCAGAAAACGTGTTTCTTCGAAAAAAAATTCTTACAGCCAGAAAACTTTGAAAAATGAGCCTCAAAATCGAGGTTTTGAGGCCGATTTTCTCAAAAATTTCGAGTAGGGGGGGGGGGAGGGGGTAGGCGACCTAAATTTTTGTCTAGGGGGGAGGGGTAGGCTACCCGCCGACCCTGAAAAGTGGGGGGGGGTAAACCCCCCCCTACCCCCCCCCCCCCCCCCCCCCCCTGCGGCCCACCTCTGATTGGAGGTATTTGCTTCAACCTGACCAATCTCACTTTTCCTTTATTTATCTTCTGAAAGTGACCCCGCCGATAGGATTAGTCGCTAAGAAATAGTTCACGTTTCATGAACTCAACAAAACGTTTCATGAGCTGTTGGAGTAGAGTATGCTAGAAAACTCAAGTCGGTGCTAGGAATCAAGCCGAAGTCTAACAAACAAATAAGAATCTCGGTCGACAGGTCCAGGTGGCAATAACAGGTTGCTAACCTGACTTCGCAAACAAACTCCCGGTTTTGATAGTTTCATGACAGCAGCAAAGTTGTCCACACGCCATTGCTGGCTCAATCTTAGAGGTTCCAATTTGGTGTGACACGAGTTGGAAGGAAGACTGCGCCGTCGCGACTTAGACTGATGGGATGAAGAGCCATTGGAAGTCGACTGGCTGGACGACGGCCGACCGAGGTCAGCCTGATCGCCCATCTGCTCGTGTCCGAGTTATTCGATAATTAACTGAAATACTATTTTATCGTTTTATATTGGAAAGAAACAGCATTACCAAGTCGTATCGTAAATATATGGTATATATATAATATACATCAAAATTTACAAATCACAGTTAATCTAACAATAGGGATATGAATGAATAAGAACCAAATCTGAGAATACGTGAAGCCAACGATGCTAATACAGAGACTTACCCTCTTAGCACAGTGCACATTTTAATGCAAGTTTTGTGTAAACCAGTGCGATCAAATTTTAATCAAAATTAAATATCGGGGCGTATTTATGTAGTATAACTTTAAAATGAGTAAAAAACAATAAAATAGAGAATCAAGGCAGTTACATTGATTAGAAAGCTAAACTGCATATATACGCCTCGATATTGGATTGAAATTACGATTTGACCGCACTGGTTTACACAAAACTTGCACCAAATTGCGCACTGTGCTAAGACGGTTAATTTTATATATAAAGCAATTTATTTTATAGGACATTCGCTAAAATCGGGAATTTGGCGAGCCTGCCTCCGCTTTCAACGGTGCTTGGAGAATAGATTAATCAATAAGTCCTTTACCGTGTCCACAAAATTTCTACAGTAAATTATGGGTTACGGTAGGTTACTGTAGTTTAAATTATTTTCTGTTTTTACGATATTCAACTTAGCTCGAGAACAAGAATCATGAACAAGAGGTTTTCGAGGGCGCTGAATCCGAATATCATATTTATTTACAAATCAGACGTCTTGTTCATTGTCAAATTGGATTTATTTAGAAATCTCTGACTCTCCAGAATACCTAAAGCACACTATAGTCGATAATGAATTACTGTTCCAAAAAGGTGCGTGAATTATCGATAACCATCCTGATGATTTACCATGCTTTTGCTTGTCGATAAAGAAAACTTCGTCGACAATAAGTTAATTTTTAATCGCAATTCTGTGATTTGGGATGTTTTCAAGAAATTTTTAGTGCAAATGAGCGAGAAAAATGACATCTTTAATTTGATATCAACTTTTCAAAAATTGGTTCAGTACAGCTCGAAAATCAAATCGGAGAAACGAATTTTTTATCGACTGCTGGTGCTGCGTCGACAAAGGAAGACAGTGTGAAACATTAGATTAGAATTTTTCACGCACTTTTATTGGAACAGTAATTCATCACCGACTATAATAGCTTGAAAACGTTGACTACAATGTTTCCAAAACTTCTGAGTCTAACTATGACACTATTTGTAGAGAGCTATGTATGAATGAGGCTCAATTCTTGAGTGAAAACTCACTGCCTCAATGGCCCCATACACGTCCAAATCCTGGCTAATCTTGATTAACCTAGGATACATTTTTCTATCAAAAAACACTGCGAAAAGATTAACCCAGGTTAATCTTGATTAACCTAGGTTAATCTTTGCGTTCATTTGTGCGAAAACTTGATTATCAAAATTTATCAGGAATAAATTGATTTCTGGACCTGAAATTTTTTCGTAAGTAGGTCCAACGATCAGCATGACCCAACCGATTACTCGTAAGATTTTATTTCGTTTACACCAAATTTATTTCAAAGAAAACATTTTACCTCAAGCGTTCGAACAAATGAACGCAAAGATTAACCCAGGTTAATCAAGATTAACCTAGGTTAATCAAGATTAGCCATGGGCATACTTATACACTACGAAAAAGATTAACCTAGGGTAATCTAGATTAGCCAGGATTTGGACGTGTATGGGGCCAATCTCATGGAAACTGAAAGTCATGCTAAGTTAAGTGTTAAATAATTACATTAGCTGCTCGAAAAAACATTCTTAGATTGAAAATGTGTAGATGGAGAGCATAGCTTATCTTCTTTGATCAGAAAGAGAAGCTCCAACAGATGTCAAAAATTAAATCACTATATAGAACGACTCTTTAGCTCATCATATACTAAATAAAACTAATTGTATTTTGTTAACCTTAGTGATACCATCTGAACTTGATGACTGCATGTCATACCATAATCGAACAGCCGGACGTCCATAATCACCTTTCAGAACATTTGGTTTATAAGGCAAATTTCAGTGAGCTTTTAATTTAATTCACAAAATAACTCTCTATCAATGACTCATGATGAAGCGCACGGTCTTTTAAAGTGATTATTAATAAAGTTTTAACACAAGCAGAAAGCTTGAAATAAGCTTAAGTTCAACAAGTTCTTCCACTTATCTGATAGTTAAACATTTCGGGTTTTGGATACTGTTAAAAGCGCTCTTATTTGCCTCTGATTAGATTTCCTGTCTCACCTAAGAGTAAAAGCTTATATAGTTAGCTTAATAATCCTTGCATCGTCGGAGCGAGTTTCGAGTACACAGAATAAGACAAGAACATTTTAAGTGTTTCACTACAAAAAGTTCTGGATAGGCAGCGAAACTGTAACAAATTTTGGCTGATGGTAAGGCTTGCGTTGACGTTATTGGCACTGAACACTTCACAATCGTTTTCTCCTAGTTCACAGCTAAGAAGAAAATGTTCCAATGTTGCCAGATGGTTTTTTCACTAAATTTTCTTTTTTGGAAATTGAACTCTCAATTAAAATTTATAAATCAGAGATTGTGAAGAATACCGTAATTAACATTAAAAACATAAAATTTTATATACCGTAACCGATACCGTAAAAATACCGTAACCATTACCATAAACTTGTTTACGGTAGAGGATTTATGGGGTGTTACTAAAACCCCAGCACGCCAGCACCCCAGCACCTTTTACTATAACCCCAGCACCAGATGTTTCGCATTACTATAACCCCAGCACCAGGTGCTGGGAAAACATGTGGGGCTGGGGTTTTAGTAATTGGCATTACTAAAACCCCAGCACCCAGCACTGGTCTCCTTGATTTTCAGGCAACAATTATGACGTGTGCTGGGGTTTTCATGACGTCATTACTATAACCCCAGCAGTTTTGGTGCTGGGGTTTTCTTCAATTTACTAAAACCCCAGCAGTTTTCAGTGCTGGGGCTGGGATTTGAAGGTCTGAAAATTTACTAAACCCCCAGGCTGGGTGCTGGGGCTGGGGTTTTAGTAAGTCAGTTTTGAAGTTTTAGTATGTGGGGCTGGGAAATTTGCTAAACCCCCAGCACCAAAAACCCTAGCAGTTGAAACATTACCTTAACATGATGTTTCAAGCTGCGCATTCATTGAAACATTAGGTCAACATAATGTTTCGATTGGTGCACGGGTTGAAACATTAGGTCAATGTGATGTTTCAATTGTTGGTTTTTTAACTCATTGGCTTAGCTCGCGGCCAAGGAATCCGTTTTCTCTCTGGTTTTCGTGTGTAACGTTACTAAACTGAAGTGTAAACGTGCTAAACCTAACTAAAGTGTTATTTTTATGTAATTGTCGAGTGTTTGATTGCATATTAAATAAAATGATTAAATTATGCATGTTTACTAAATGAACCGAACTCCCGTGTTCAACCATTACCTGTTTTAGTGAACAAAGAACCCCCAAGACATTTTCAATGCACTATACAACAGCTGGCACTAATTACACCCCTTCTTAACACCTTCACACGGTGTTTACAAGATGCTGCTACCTTCAATGCTGATTTCCTTGCTTATTTTTCTATTCACCATAACTAGCGGACGAGAAGCGGTGGGTAAAGTGGAACCCCCCCCCCCCCTCATTGACGTCTTTTAAGGTGGATATTTTTCACCAAGGTGTAGATAAAATAGCCTCAAAATTGCTAATTTCCATCTTTTTGAGGATTAGCTCTTCCGAAACGGGCAACCACATAATCGAATCGCTGGTCATGAAACCTGAAAAAGATACTCACTCAATCAATCATCCAATCACTAACTCACCCATCCACTGACTCACTCTCTCACTCAATTACTCACTCATTCACTCACACACTCAAACAGTCACTCACTCACTCACTCACTCACTAGCTCATTCATTCTCTGACTCACTTCACTGACTTGATTAACATTCTTCTCATTACGCAAAAAAGCTTATGAACAAATGAAATGCATCTAATATAAACTAGTTAAGCCTTGTTGATCAAAGATAAATGAATGGTAGAATACATTCGATTTGAGCATTTGCCTGAACCATCAAAGCTCGAGCTCAGGGTTAACTTTGTCCATGACTATGACATTCGCCATGATTTTTTTCCAACCACTAAATACGGTATTCCAGAGTTTCCAAGTTAAAATTGAGCTCAGCAAACTCTATTTCCCTTATTGAACTTCTCAAATTCAGAAATTCGCTGCTCAAAAGGAACATTTTGCTAAACCAAAATATTCAGTTTTTTTCATCCAAAAACACGGCTCGGGTTTTTTTCTGTAACTTGAAGTCAACCCTTCAAAACATGACAACCTTTCAAAACCCTTCAAAACATGACTAAAATTGGGGGAATTTTAAGATACAAACGAGAACAAACGATCGATCGGTAGTTTATAGCTAGGGTTATTAACGTTCATAATCGTATGAAGCAAGCTCTGACCTTGTGTTCAACTGACTGACTGATTGACGGACTTACTCATTCACGTCCTTACATTCTAAATCATCCACTCATCCACTCCCTCACTCTCTTACTCAGTTATTCGCTCTTTTTCTCACACACAATATCTCACTCACTCACTCACTCACTCACTCACTCACTCACTCACTCACTCACTCACTCACTCACTCACTCACTCACTCACTCACTCACTCACTCACTCACTCACTCACTTTTCATAACCGGCATTCTAATGCGTTTGTTACAAGATGTTGCTCTATTGTTTCATTAGTTAATAGTTTTGCACACGGTTTTGGCGGCAGACTGTGTGTGGGTGTTGGCTATAGTTAGTGAAGGGAGTCAGAGAGTGAATGAGTTAGTGAATGACTGATTGACTAACTGACTGATTGATTGACTGATTGACTGACTGACTGACTAACTAACTTAGTTACTGAGTGACTGATTGACTGACTAACTGACTGACTGACTGATTTACTGACTAACTGATTGACTGACTAACCGACTGACTGACTGACTGAATGACTGACTGATTGACTGACTGACTTACTGACTTACTGCCTTATTGACTGACTGACGATCGACTGATTGACAGGCAGACTGACCGACTGACTGCCTGATTGAGTTACTGACTGACTGAGTATGTAGCTGAGTTGCTGAGTGACTGACTGACAGATATAATGACTCATTGACTCACTGACTGACTGCGACTTACGTACTGTATCTTTAAAATGATGCACGGTCTTCTTTTGCGTATTGAGTAAATTGCTTATCAAGTCAGTGAAGTGAGTCAGAGAATGAATGAGCTAGTGAGTGAGTAATGAGTGTTTGAGTGTGTGAGTGAATGAGTGAGTTATTGAGTGAGAGAGTGAGTCAGTGGATGGGTGGGTTAGTGATTGGATGATTGATTGAGTGAGTATCTTTTTCAGGTGTCATGACCAGCGATTCTCTTATGCGGTTGCCCGTGGCGGAAGAGCTAAGCCTCAAAAAGGTGGAAATTGAGAATTT
The DNA here is from genome assembly GCA_964036265.1 of Daptonema setosum. NCBI lineage: Eukaryota > Metazoa > Nematoda > Chromadorea > Monhysterida > Xyalidae > Daptonema > Daptonema setosum. The sequence goes on from OZ038443.1 coordinate 17,346,660, forward strand.
TGAGGCTATTTTACCTACACATTGGTGAAAAAATCCACCGTAAAAGACGTCAATGAGGGGGGATTCCACTTTTCCCACCGCTTCTCGTCCGTTAGTTGTGGTGTATACAAAAATAAGCAAGGAAATCAGCATTGAAGGAAGCAGCATCTTGTAAACACCGTTTAAAGGTGTTAAGAAGGTATAGTGCATTGAAAATGTATTGGGGTTCTTTGTTCACTAAAACAGGTAATGGTTGAACACGGGAGTTCCCTTCATTTAGTAAACATGCATAATTTAATCATTTTATTTAATATGCAATCAAACACTCGACAATTACATAAAAATAACACTTTAATTAGGTTTAGCACGTTTACACTTCAGTTTAGTAACGTTACACACGAAAACCAGAGAGAAAACGGATTCCTTGGCCGCGAGCTAAGCCAATGAGTTGAAAAACCAACAATTGAAACATCACATGGACCTAATGTTTCAACCCGTGCACCAATCGAAACATTATGTTGACCTAATGTTTCAATGAATGCGCAGCTTGAAACATCATGTTAAGGTAATGTTTCAACTGCTGGGGTTTTTGGTGCTGGGGGTTTAGCAAATTTCCCAGCCCCACATACTAAAACTTCAAAACTGACTTACTAAAACCCCAGCCCCAGCACCCAGCCTGGAAGTTTAGTAAATTTTCAGATCTTCAAATCCCAGCCCCAGCACTGAAAACTGCTGGGGTTTTAGTAAATTGAAGAAAACCCCAGCACCAAAACTGCTGGGGTTATAGTAATGACGTCATGAAAACCCCAGCACACGTCATAATTGTTGCCTGAAAATCAAGGAGACCAGTGCTGGCTGCTGGGGTTTTAGTAATGCCAATTACTAAAACCCCAGCCCCACATGTTTCCCCAGCACCTGGTGCTGGGGTTATAGTAATGCGAATCATCTGGTGCTGGGGTTTGTAAAGGGTGCTGGGGTGCCCAAAACCATCTATTTTGGTTTAGAAAACCTGTCATGTAATTTCATTTTGGGTTCGAAAATATAAACTGTGAGTGTCAAAGGATTTACAGAGAGCAAAAAGTTAAGTGAGGTGAATGGGAAGTGAGTCAGTAAGTGAATGAGTGAGTGAGGCAGTGAATAAGGAAGTGAGAGAGTGAGGTGAGAGAGTGAATGAGTGAGCGAGTGAGTGAGTGATTGATTGAGTGAGTGAGTGAGTGAGTGAGTGAGTGAGTGAGTGAGTGAGTGAGTGAGTGAGTGAGTGAGTGAGTGAGTGAGTGAGTGAGTGAGTGAGTGAGTGAGTGAGTGAGTGAGTGAATTAGTCAGTCAGTCAGTGGTACTTTGTGGTCGAGTATGTAAATTGAGTGAGTTAATGAGTGGGTAAGAAGAAGTGAGTTACTGAGAGAGCCAATGGCCCCGTGCCCGTCCAACTGCCGGCTCTCGAGGAGTGCCCTCGGGTCTCTCCTCGAGAGCCCAATTGGGTAGTGTTAGGGTATAAGCAAGACTCTCCTCGAGAGCCTTGTTTGGGGCTCGGCAGCTGAGACTAGTCTCTCGAGGAGAGCCATGCCTATACTTTAACTCTATCCAACTGGGCTCTCGAGGCCCGCTAAATGTGGGCTTATCTTACCTTATTATTCACTCGCTTACTAAGTCGATAAATCACTCATTCACTCACCCGCACACTTCACATCTCACTCACTCACACAGTTACTATCTCACTCACTCACTTTCTACTCTCACACTCACTCAATCTCTCACTCCCTCACTCAATCATTTCCTCACTGACTCAATTACTCACTGAAACCCTAACTCACACACTTATCAGCTCACGCACTCCTTCACTCGCTCACTCACTCACTCACTCACTCACTCACTCACTAACTCTCTCACTCATACAGTTATTAACTCACTCACTCACTTTCCTACGCACGCCGCCACTCACTAACTCACCAGCTCACTCACTTAAACACTCACTACATTCCCTAAATTCTCTGACTTACTTACTCACTCACTCTATCATTCATTCATTCATTCATTCATTCGCTCACTCACGCACTCACTCACTCATTCACTCACTCACTCACTATCTCACTCACTCACTCAATCACTCAGTCACTCACTCACTCACTCACTCACTCACATACTCACAAACTCACTCACTCACTAACTCACTCACTGACTCACTCACTCACTCACTCACTCTTTCATTCACTCACTCACTCACTCACTCACTCATTCACTCACTCACTTCCCTCAAAAATTTTACCATTCGGTTATTCACTCACTCCCTCACTTGCTCTCTCCTTTACTCACTCACTTCCCTCATTCACACTAAACCACTCTGTCACACTCCCATTCACTCACTTACTAACACGCTAACTAGATCACTCACTTCCTCTTTCAGTTCAAACACTCAATCACTCAATCATTTCCTCATTTATTAACTCACTGGCTCGCTTAGTCACTCACTCACTCTTCACTCAATCACTCACTTACTCACTCACTCATTCACCGCATATGACCTTACTTATTTCCTCACAGGCCCTGTGCACGTATAAGCTTTGGGCTTATAATTATAAGCCTAGGGCTTATAATTTACGTGTTAATGTAAAATATATAAAATTATAAGCACGGGGCTTATAATTGTAAGCCCAGGGCTTATAATTCTAAGCCTAAAGCTTATACGTGCACAGGGCCACAATGTTTCCCTGAATCATTCGATACTAACCAACTTTTAAAAACTCATTGTTTTATTTGGTTTTTCAGTAGTCATTTTCCCACTCACAAAATAAAAAATGAATTTTGGAGGTGTTGAGTGAAAAGGATGTTGTCTTAGGGTGCCATACAAAAAAGACCTGTCTTAGGGTGCCATACAAAAAATCAAAAAAGTATATTTCAAAAGAAAAAAACCAAACTGCATTCAAATAACTTCGGGATATAGAAGTATAATGTTAAAATGTATAGTAAAATCATAATTTCTTGCAATTCAGTGTATGTCAGCGTACAAAAAAGTTCAATTGTCTTAGGGTGCCATACAAAAAGTCAAAAAGGTGTCTTTCAAAGGCAAAAAACTGAACTGCATTCAAATAACCTCGGGATATAGATGTATAATGTTAAAATGTATAGTAAAATCATAAATTCTTGCAATTCAGTGTATGTTAGCGTACAAAAAAGTTCAATTGTCTTAGGGTGCCATACAAAAATGACCTGTTTTAGGGTGCCATACAAAAAGTCAAAAAAGTGTCTTTCAAAGGCAAAAACCTAAACTGCATTCAAATAACCTCGGGATATAGATGTATAATGTTAAAATGTGTAGTAAAATCATAATTTCTTGCAATTCAGTGTATGTCAACGTACAAAAAAGCTCAATTGTCTTAGGGTGCCATACAAAAAGTCAAAAAGGAGTCTTTCAAAGGCAAAAAACTGAACTGCATTCAAATAACCTCGGGATATAGATGTATAATGTTAAAATGTATAGTAAAATCATAATTTCTTGCAATTCAGTGTATGTTAGCGTACAAAAAAGTTCAATTGTCTTAGGGTGCCATACAAAAATGACCTGTTTTGGGGTGCCATACAAAAAGTCAAAAAGGTGTCTTTCAAAGGCAAAAACCTAAACTGCATTCAAATAACCTCGGGATATAGATGTATAATGTTAAAATGTATAGTAAAATCATAATTTCTAGCAATTCAGTGTATGTTAACGAACAAAAAAAGCAATTGTCTTAGGGTGCCATTAAATGTCATAGGGTGCCAAAAAGGGATTTTCGAATGGAAATCAATACAAAGGCACAACTGAACTAAAAAATAAGTAGACAAAAAGAAACATATAGTATAAACATCTAAAACTCTTGCGATTTCGCGTATTTTTGACGTAGAAACCACGTATTGTGAGAGGGTGCCATACAAAAACCACCAAGAACTGAGAAAAGTCTTATTATGTAAGTGAAATATCATGCTCATTTTTTGCTTCCTAGTGAGTGAGTGAAATGAGTAAGTGAATGAGATAATGAGTAAGTGAGTAAGTGAGCAAGCGAGTGAGTGAGTGACTGAATGAGGGAGTGATTAAGTGAGTGAGTGAGTGAGTGAGGGAGTGAATGAGTAAGTGAGTGACTTAGTGACTGACTGAGTGAGGGAATGAATAGTGGGTGAGGGAGTGAATGAGTAAGAGATTGACTGAATGAGTGAATGAATAGAGAGTGATGGAGTGAGTGAGTGTGTTAGGGATTGACTTAACAGGTGATTGAGTGAGTGACTGAGTGAGTGACTGAGTGAGGAAATGAATAGTGGGTGAGGGAGTGATTAAGTGAGTGACTGAGTAACCGAGTAATTGTTTACCCTATTAAAGTAGTTATAAAAAAATTACTAGTGTTTTAATTTGTCCTCTCCTGTTAAAACTCTTTCCATGCATATTTTCAATATCCTTATAACAACGAACCATTTTGGATTCAATAGTTTGTATGGCAAAATAGAACATGTCCTATCTTGGATTTGAGTGGCAAAATAGGACAACGGATTTTACTATGGCTTAGTATGAGGCTAAGGGTTAGTTTTCAGTTTAGGCTTAGGCTTAGGCTTTGTATTTGGTATGGGCTTGGGCGCGCAGCGCTCAAGCCTTTGCCAAATACACAGCCTAAGCCTAAGCCTACACTGAAACCTAAGTTTTATGCCCCCGCCTTGGACCGTTAGCACCGCGCAGCGGAGGTATGATGCCTTATTTTTTCTTGAAAACGATAAAAGGTTTCAAGAGAAATCGAATGAATTTTTTTGAATTTGTTTATTCGTGGTCTACACATTATATGTAATCATATCAAGTATATATGACAGGGATGTATTGAATGGGATAATGAGACCAGGTATGCAACCTCGCTAGTCGAGGCTGTAAGGATTGTAGTGAAGTAATGTAAAATGTAATTAAATATATATAAACAAATATCTTAAACTTAAACACAAATACAAACACATGTAGCAAAGCCCACATTCGTGGGTACCCGTTTGCGATTAGCTATATGGTTTCGCTAAGTTATCAACTATTATTCTGCCAGGAAGGTCTCAATCCAACGCTCAATCAAATCGGCACGCAAAGGTCCAAACTTTAGTACTGGCGGTACGTCATTGAACAAATTTATCGTTCTATTGTAAAAGTAGTTGGCTTTATATTTACTCTGGTGTCTTGGTTTACTTAATCTTTCCCTATTTACCGTTGACCATTCTACAAGTCTGACCGGACAAAAGAACTCGCCTCTGGTCATTTTAATGACAGTGATCAGGTCACTTTTCTTCAAGTTCACCAGTATAGTCGGTAATTTGCATTTTTGGAGTCGCGCATGATAGGGCAGATGATGGTTATTGGCATTATCATAATTTATATTGAATCTTGTGAACCTCCGTTGAATGTTTTCCAAATTATTCAATTCATGCTTAGTATGTATAATGAGAACCTGTGAGCAGTACTGTATCATGGGTAAGACAAATATTTTGTACAGGTTTACTTGAAAAGATATTGAGTGATCTTTAAACGTATTGCGTAGCAGTGATACTCTTAAGTTAGCTCGTTGGCAAATATCTGCGATTGCAGATTTAAATGTTAAACAGTCATCAAATAGTATTCCCAAATCTCTTATGTTACTTTTAGATTCCAAGACAACTTCATTTATATTGTAAAGTGCCAGGTGGTCTTTAGCAAACTGTTTCCCGTAATGGACGCAAGCAGATTTTTTGGCGTTTAGCTCCATACCGTTTCGACGGCACCAGTCAGCCACAAAGTTTAGATCATGTTGTAATAGTTGAGATGAGAAATTGTCCTTTATAACTCTTACCAATTTGGCGTCGTCAGCAAAAAATAAAGGCACTGAGTGTTTGATTCCATTTATGAGGTCTATAATAAATATGACAAAAAGTACAGGTCCTAGTACTGTCCCTTGTGGGACGCCTGACGCGACTTTATCTCCTCTAGATCTTGAATTTTCCACAATAACAAATTGTTTTCTCTCTGTAAGCCAGTTTTCAATTAATTTCACTATTATAGTATTTACCTGATAATATTTTAACTTAGCTACAAGAAGTTGATGAGGAACCCTATCAAAGGCTTTGCATCCAAATCTAATCGATGAAATTATTCGTGTAAACATTTTTTATACATTGTACTCAATCATAACTAAAAAATTGGCGCTTGAATTTGTCTCTCTGTGTAAGAAAATTTTAACCACGTATTCGGACAACTGATCGAAATCCCTAAAATAGCGTTTCGGACAAATTCGGACAAACGTCAATTCGGACAACTGAACGACAGCCTGGCAAATTAGGTTGGTGCGCCCGCAACTAGATAATGGTTTGAATTTCTCTTAACTCAAAATTGAGATACCGTAATAAATACCGTAAAAATTACTATTTTGAATGTTTTGGTTTATTAGTGAAAAGAGAAAGAGTGAGTTAGTCAAGAAGTTAATGAGTTAGTAGGGTGAGAAAATCCGTGAGTGATTGAGTGAGTAGTAGTGAGTGACTGAGTGAATAAGTTAGTGAGTAAGTGAGCAGGTGAATGGGTGAGTGGGTGAGTGAGTTGGTGAGTTAGAGAATAAGTGAATGAGTGAGTGAGTTGGTGAGTTAGAAAAAGAGTGAATGACTGAGTGGGCAAGTAAATGAGTGAGCAAATGACTGAGTAAGAGAGTGAGTGACTAAGTGGCCAAAAAGTGAGCGAATGGTTAAATAAGAAAGTGAGTGATTAAGTAGGCGAGGAGTGAGCGAATGAGTGAGTGAATGAGTGAGTGAATGTTGAGTGATATAGCGAGTGAGTGAGTGCAATACTGAATTTGGGGGTGAGTGAGTTGGTGAGTGTGTGAGTGGGTAAAAGAGTGAAAGAGTGAGTGAGTGAGTGAGAGAGAGAAAACAATTAGTGGGTGGTTAGGTGAGAGAGTGAAGGAATAAACGAGATTAGTGAGATAGGAGTGACTGGACGACTGACTGAGGTGAGTGAGTGAGTGAGTGAGTCAGTGATTAAGTAGGTGAGGAGGGAGCGAACGAGTGAGTAAGTCAATGACTAAGTGAGACAATTTTCCATGAAATGAACCCGGGCCGATCGCATGCTAGGCAAGCACTCTTGCGCTGTGCTACTAAGCCGATGCAACTAAGCAGCATAAACGTCTATAACTGGCGCGCTATGCGCACATGCTTTATACAGCACAGTGCCTATGCTACAACACATGCAGGAACAAATATTGGAATTTCCCCTGCGGGGCCTCACGCGCTTGCCCTCGCTAAGCTCGGACACGCCAGCCTTACGATAGGTTATGGGAGCTCGCAGACAGTGAGACTTTGCATTAAATAGCTCGAGAAAATCCAAAACAAAAAAATCTGTATGGTCTTCAATCATGCTTAAATGAGTGAGGGAGAGAATGAATAAGAGACTGAGTGAGTTAAAGAGTTAGTGTAATACTGAGTTGGTGAGAGAGTGAGTTGTTTAGTGAGTTATAGAGTGAGAGGGTGGAGTGAGTAAGTTGAGTGAGTGAGTGAATGAGTTAGTGAGTGAGTGAGTTAGTGGGTGAGTGCATGTGGACTTTTAAGTAAGTGAGTGAGTGATTAATTATGTAATAAAATCGCAAAATATACAAAATTTTAAAAAGTTACGGTATTTCTGTATCAGTTAATGACTTGCACGTGTACAATTTTAGACTAAATTTCCATGGTGTAGCTCGTGGTCCTGCGATGATTTTCTATCATAATGACGGTGTGTCTGAGCTAAACAATTTATTTAACAGTAACTCAATTCGATTAAGTTGAGGTCATCAGGATCGCGACAGAGTTTTCAGCACTGTAGCACACATTTTTCATGTCAAAAAAATTGCGCACTTTTTTGCATGTAAAACTTCATAATTATGCAAGGGAAGAGTCTTACACTGTCCTCAAATATTTGAGGACAGCATTATCTAGTTGCGGGTTACCGATTAGGTTATCCATCGGTTCTTAGAAATCTGATTAATCACACATTGGAATCCGATACAAAGATTACGGTAGTTTACATACGATTCCAAAGTGTAAATTACCATGGAAATACAAAAATTGAAACATCAGCTTCTGCATTTGCGCCTTGCAATGCTTGTAAAATGGTGTTGGGAAAAAAAGTTAACTGATTTGCAAAACACATTTGTGCGAACTGTTTGTTCGATAAGCACAATTGGAAAACAAGATTAAGTTGCAAGTCAGGTAAATGAGTAATTAGATGAGTGAGTGAGTGAATTAATGAATATGTGAGTGAATGAGTGAGTGATTGAGACAATGAGTAAGAGAGTGAGTGAATGGGTGAGTGATCAATTGAATGAATAAGTGAGAGTTCAAAGTAATTGATTAGGTGAGTGAGAAAGTGACTGTTTGTTGGGTGAGTGAGTTAGTGACTGACTGACTGACTGACTGACTAACTTCATTTTTATTTCATTTCATTAGGGCCAGGCCCATGAGATACGAAAGCATATGTACACATGACAAAGGTATGGTATGACCATGAATACTGAGTGAGTGAATGAGGCAGTGACTCACGGACCGTGTGGCTGACTGACTCACTCACTGACTCACTCACTAACTCACTCACTCACTCACTCACTCACTCACTCACACACACGCACTCACTCACTCACTCACTTACTCACTTACTCACTCGTACTCATTTGGACTGACTGACTGACTCACTGACTGACTGACTGACTGACTCACTGACTGACTGACTCACTGACTGACTGACTAACTGACCCATTGACTGAATGAGAGAGTGAGTGAGTGGGTGAGACAGTGAATGAACGAATGATTGATCAATTGAATGAATGAGTAAGGCAATGAATACGTGAGAGGTTAAGTGTTTAAGTAGGTGACTGAGAAAGCTGTTTATTGGGTGAGTGAGTGATTGAGTGACTGAGTGACAGAGTGACTGAGTGAATGATTGAGTGAGAGAGTGAATGAGTGAGTGAGTTAGGGAGTGAAAAAGTGAGTGAGTGAGGCTGTGAGTGAGTGAAGGAGTGAGTGAGTGAGTGAACAAGTGAGTGAGTGAGTGAGTGAGTGAGTTAGTGAATGAGTGACAGAGTGACGGTGTGAGTGACTGAATGTGTGAGTGAGGGAGTGACTGACTGACTGACAGAATGAGTGAGTGAATGAGTGAGTGAATGAGCGAGTAAGTGAGACAATGAATGGGTGAATAAAGGATTGAGTGAATGAATCCATCAGCCAGTCAGTTAACTAGAGATTGAGTGAGCGCGTGAGTGAGAGAGTTAGTGAGAGAGTGAATAAGTGAGTGAGTGAGTGAGTGAGAGAGCAATGGAGTGAGTGAGTGAGTGAGTGAGTGAGTGAGTGAGTGAGTGAGTGAGTGAGTGAGTGAGTGAGTGAGTGAGTGAGTGAGTGAGTGAGTGAGTGAGTGAGTGAATGAGTGAGTGAGTGAGTGAGTGAGTGAGTGAGTGAGTGAATAAGAGATTGAGTGATTGAATCAGTCAATCAGTCAGTGAATGAATGAGCAAGCGAGAGAGTGAGCGGGTGAATGAGTGAATGATTGAGTGAGTGAGTGAGCAAGCGAGCGAATGAGTGAGTGAGTTAAAGCCCGTATGTTGTTTGGGCAAACGAAAGTATTGTCAAAAACATCTGATAATGAAACATCACTAGCTTCAACTCAACTCAGTCGACACCATAGTTTAACACAGTAGCATGGGGTGATGATGATTGATGCGCGTGTTAACACTGATTGTCTGATGTTTCATAATCAGAAGTTTTGATCAATATTTTAGCTTGCAGAAACAACATACCGGCTTTAGTAAGTGAGTGATTGAATGTTTAAGTGAGTGAGTGAGCGAGCGAGTCAGTGAGTGAGCGAGTTAGTGGGTGAATTAGTGAGTGAATGAGTGAGTGAGTGAGTGAGTTAGTGAAAAAGTGAGTAAGTGAGTGAGTTATAAAAGTGATTGATTCCCCTAATTCGAATTCGAGTAAAAACGACAAGTAAATTTGGATTACAACGATGCGTTCGAACAAATGAATTCGCATAAATTGTTTGTAAAAAAATTAAAAATATCCATATTCACGGTAAAATTTAAATTGATTACCGTAATCTTTTTGGGTTACGGTAAAGTGTCAAAAGTGTAAAGGTAATCACAGTTCCAAATACCCATCCATCATTAACACAAAACGCCGAATTTTGGCCTGTTTATAGTCGATAATGAATTACTGTTCCAAAAAGGTGCGTGAATTTTCGATAAACATTCTAATGATTTACCGCGCGTTAGCTTGTCGATGAATAAATCGTCAGTCGGTGCACTAATCGGTGCACTTGGCTTTTTTATTCATGCGAAGAAAAGTTTTAGTGCACTTGTCCCATTCCCATGTTCTGATTATTTTTCGAATTATTTTGGATTATTTTGTTAGTTTTATTTCATCTCATTGATTCTTTAATTAACAAGAATCGATTAGTGTGGTGAAAAACTGGTTTAATTGCTTCAAAAAACAAAATTAAAAAAGACAAATTCAAATATATGTAAAACTATTCGCTTTTTGAGTGACGATGATCACGACGACTGACGATTTCTCCGTCGACAAAATTATGACACTGTGAATCATTAAAATGTTTATCGAGAATTCACCCACCTTTTTGGAACAGTAATTCATTATCGACTATATAGTCGTTCTTCTTATTCTTGTCCAACGCCTTGCAGGGACAAAACTCTGTGATGTTTCAACTTGAAAGTCAAACACGACGAACAGAAAGCGCGCGAATTCAAAAATATTATACGGTGGTGCTATGAAGAATAACCGGAACGTTTCTTGCTTGTCATAGCATATTTTCGCGCTAAAAAATAATGCAGTGGATTAGACTGCTAAGCCAACAAAATATATATAAAAAATAAAATTGTTGATGACATTCCGAATTCTCCGAATTCCTTATTTTATTTTTGAATTTCGCGCGCTGCCTGTTCGTCGTGTTTGACCTTAAATTTGAAACATCACAGAGAGAATTTTGGCATGCTGGAGTAGACAAGTATTTCAAGAACGACTATACGTGGTTTTAACGTGAAGCATGGACATTTTTGAGTTCACGAGAGTCAAGTGAGTCGCTTTGCATCCAAATCTAATTTTTTTTCAAAATTTCATTTTGTCCCAATTTTCATGATGTTTTGGTCGTCGCTTACGTGCATCGCATCTTAAAAAAACAACTTTGAACGCGCCCTTAGATTGTCGGAAAAACAGTTTCAACGTGGCTCCTGCACAAACTCAATCAACAACTCAATTCCCTGCTCACTTCACACTCATTCATAATTTCATTTAACTTTTCAGTCTTTTCCATATTATCGTAATTCGTAGTCGTCATGCGTGTCAAACAGACTGCAAAGAAGTCACTTGCTGGTCCACTCGCTGTAACCCGAGAGGCATCAAAAAGGCGTCTGTCTGCAAAACGGGTTAATCAAAGCCAGCGTGCGCCTACCAAAGTGAAGAAGGCTAAGAGATATCGACCAGGTTGGGCTTTTATCTTTTTTTATCTTGTAATAATGTAAACATAAAGTTCACACATATATTTTTTTACTAACGGTGAAACTTAATATAATAAAAAAATTAGTATGTTACTGCTTATTTTGTCTTTTTCCAAATGTATTCATTCAGGTGTCAAGGCGTTACAAGAGATTCGCAAGCTGCAAAGATCGACAGAACTGTTGATTCCTCGACGGCCTTTCTTCCGATTGGTTCGGGAGGTCGCCCAAAACTTTGGTCGTGATTTGAGATTCCAAGGTGCTGCGCTGCTTGCCGTGCAGGTCAGTTTTTACTGTTGTTTGTTAGGAATACGGCAGGAAGGTAACATATTTAAACTTTTTTTATTGTTTGGTTGTCTCACTCGGATCAAGACTTCGCCGGGTCCCAATCACGAATGGTGCTTGCCATAGGCATATTATGGATTCAAGTTTCAATTCACTCCATCGGATGTTCAAGGCATATTCTTTAACGACCATCAACCGGCCAGGAGTTTCCGAGTCTAGCACCTTAACCACTTGACCAGCGAGCCGACTTTTGAAAGAGAGATGTGTACTATAATTACTTCAATATTTGGCTGGAGGAGGTGAAATAACAAAAAAAATTATTTGAATAAGTGATTCTTTTGGTTTGAAATTAAGATTTTAAGTGAGCTATAAGATGAAGTGAGAATTACATGTCTGTATAAGTGATATGCGCTATAGCCTATTATAACTACATACATGTTAAAAGCATCTTAGATGGGCGATGGCCTAATAAATGACCGTCGTAATAAGTGGTTTTAGTAATCGTCGTAATAAATAATTTTTGCGTTGTTTATCTCGAGACCAAACCTTTTGCGAGCATCTGAAAACAGCGAAACGCAGACTTATATAGTCTTTTTTCGTCTAATGCACCTGGAACTCTGGAAGAGCATTAAAACCTACAATAATGTCTTGATGCAGTGGTAGCGCGAATGTCGGCAAAAAATAAAAGTGAATTTTTTTGGCGACCTAGAACATGTCAAGTAAAACAATTAGGACAATCAGCCACTACTGCGTATTAAAAAAATGATGTTTCCATGATTATATTTACATCGTTATGTATGTGCACAAAGCTGATTAAATGAGTAATATTAATTCTGTAATCAATTTTCAGGAAGCCTCCGAAGCGTTCATGGTTGGTCTGTTCGAGGACGCCAACTTGTGTGCGATTCATGCCAAGCGCATCACCATCATGTGCAAAGACATCCAACTCGTGGGACGACTGCGAAAGCAAAATTGGGCATATAAGTGAACGTTTGTGTGCCAGTTTTTTACGATGTATTTTTTCGCGTTCAACTGGCTTTAGTTTGTTGTTTAATTTCATGCCGCGTCATCTGTGTGTTTGATTTGTTAGTGAAAATCTTGGAAGAGCGAATCGCGCAGGTTCCCCCATCTTTAAACACACTGAACCGTAAACTTGGAACAGACGTAACTTGATAATCAACTACCTGATGCTGATGTTCAAACGAAACCAACCCATGTTTTTTGTTATAAATCATCAATGAGTTAAATTAAATGGTTTCAGCCTCGTTTATTTGCTTTAAAACAATAACCAAAGAAGTCGCCTTATTTAGCGTAAAATAACTCAATGTGATATTGTATATCAACGTTTTCATTCAATGGACGTAGATATGGTATATTCCGTGATCATCATGAGATGTTAAACTGCTGGAAAACAAACAATATAATTTGTGTTCTGGTACTTCTGTGTTTAGTTTGTTCTCTGGTATTTTTCATCTGGGTATTGTGTTGAAATTTAATCGAGAATCTGCTAAATCGAGTCGAGTATGAAAATCATTATTATGCATGGATGAAATGCACCCACATTGATGCGAATTTTCCAATCGTCTGTTTTTACCATGTACCGAAGAATAATCATGATCGAAAAAGTTGGCGACACTCATTGACATTTTCAATGTTCACACACACGATAAATGTTTGTACTTAGTTACTATGCTGCCGGCACGGCGTATCTGCTTAGTGTTTGTAATTTTATCACCGATTTCGCATATTCAATAACGGATAACCTGTATATTCCAAGTGGCAGCTGACGAACAACGGACGTAATTACTTTTCCAATGTGTTTAATTTGTCTCATTATGTTGTAAGATGAAGTGGTTTCGAATTAGAAATATATCCCTTGTTCGGAGGCTTATAATGTTCTCTTCCGCCCATAGTTTCGTGGTGGGTTTTTTAATAATTATTACAGTCCTGATCACAAGGTTCTTGATCTGATCTCGTATTTAAATGCGCTGTGAGAAGTAAGCTTTTCTTAATTTTTTTCATTCATATTTGTCAAACTTTGGTTCCTGTTAATTTTATCAACTAATGTTATTATTCGCTGTACGGTTGCTATATAATGCTATGATCAACGATGTTTCAACTTTGGAAAGTATTCAGTTAATTAAAAAATCATGTGATAAAGCTCATAAGTTTTGTTCAGCTAATATCTCTTCTAATTCTTCCATACATTTCATTCACATACTTCACTTACTATCTTCCTAACGTACTATCTACTTTTGTATAAATATCTTTCTTCTAAATTTGTTCTAGCAATGTTGCACCACTTTTTTTTCTCGCTATTTCCTCGTATTTCTCTAAATTTATCATCTTTATTATCTCTTACAACACTTTTTTCGTCCTTTAAGACAGTTGATATTCCCCTTTAACTGTCCATCTCTTTTATACAGTACACATTTCATTCACGTATGTCGTAAAAAATTTTCAATAAAGGTGATGTAAACTACAATGTAACAAACGGGGCAATACGTAATACAAACATACATACAACATCTGTGGGAGTCAGAGTATTCAATACCTAATCGAGGAGACCAATCACAAACTTATACTACGAATCGCCATGAAATTCTGAATTAAACTATCGACCCTTAACGATTTTTCGGGTAATTTGGGTAATTTTTTCATAAACAAAAGTTGCGAATAATCGGCCTCACTTGTTCAATATGGCGCTTACAACATGAATATCATGGAAATATATAGCTTTCGTGAATCGTGATACATAATGCGGAATCCTTACCGTAATATCTCGTGTAAGACCAACGATTTGATAATGGACAATTCTTACCCATCACTTCGCATATGATGAAAAACGAATGCTATACACATACGGCGCTTTTAACAAAGGAGTAATGGTATGGAGCTGTGTGACTCGTTATGCTGGCAACGTCGTACGGTTGGATGAACATTAGAGGATTGGTTTCGTGATTTGCAAGCTTCCAAAATAGTTGATACACTAAACCTCTGCTTGCTCTTCCTTCAGTCACTGGGATAATAAGGTTGATCACAGATATGCTATTACGTGCCAGGCAGCTGCTTCTCAAGAAATTCCTTCACGTCTTTGAGTTCCTGAAAAAATAGTTGAGCTGCCACATGTTCATATATTTCTATTCATATTTCTCTTATTAAAATAAATGTGTAATTAGGCAAACGAAAGCCTGACTAACGGCGTCACACGCGCTATGGCCCATGCCCGAGTAGAGCTTGAACGAGGCGTTCGGATTAAACTTCTTTATGAGCGAATGTGTGGCCTGAGCAAAAGGCAGAGCCACCAACGGGTCAACGTCGCCATGACCTTGGAAGATGCTGATCTCCCGGTTCGGGCCCGAACACTGAAACTTCCATTTATTGGTTCAAATTTACAAAGCTTCAAGTTCAAGCAATACTTATATCAGTAGTAAAATATAAGAAAGGTGAATAATTCCAGAAGCAGTATTGGTAAGCCATGAACCAACGGCAGCAATTTTCTGCCTCTGCACCATGAATGCACTCAACGCTGCCACACCGGCCAGTTTGTGCGGGTACGTGAACGCACAGTAAAGTGCCAGTGCGCCACCCATCGAGAAACCACCGATCAGGATCCGATCCGATGCGATGCCCGCTGCCATCTCGGCATCCATCATCTCGTGCACTAAAAAGCATGTACTCGATATCAATTATCTGCGTGACACAAACTGTTGAGTGAGTCCAGCGAATAATGCATTTGCTCCAAAGACACATTTTGAAATTTTTTTAATGGTGTACATCGGAATATGTTATGTTCAAGTTCAGTAAAAAATCATATGTAACCAACCGATTTTAGCGGATTCGTTGATTCCGACTTCGTCTTCGGGACTGTCAATGGTGAGCCCGGTGATGTCGAACCAGGCAGGCATTTGCATACCCATGTTGATCGTTACGGGTCGGGTGGGACTAAAATGTATCTTACATTACAACCAACCATGTTTTCGTGAGAATGTTGCAGAAAAGTCAGAAAAATTCATCTCAAGTAACATATTTACCGCAATAGCAAAAGATATCATCACCTTTCTAAGAGTTGCAAGGTATAGTTACTATACCCAGCGACCGTAACAAATTGTACAACCACACTAGCGGACGAGCCAAAGGGAGGGGAATCTCTCCAAAGAGGGGGAATTGGCTAAAATCCAGTTGTTTTACCTACACCTTTGGAACAAATTCTATTTTGTTGAAGCGCCAAAGAGGGGGGAATTCCACTTTTCCCACCCCTTCTCGTCCGCTAGTGTACAACCATCACAAGCTAAATAAACTTTACAGTCAAATCGAAAAAACATCCAAAAAGAAAAAAAGCCAAATTTTTACAATGAATTTCCATCAATTATGATAACATCGCTGTTACCTCTGACGTCTCCATGATATGTTTCAAGCTTCTAAAAGTTTCAGAATCAAAGGAACAAATCTAAATAAAAGTAAGAGTAAAAATGCGGAAACGAACGCATGTGGACAGATGTACTTAATGTGAGGCGATCGTACCATGTTCTGGAACACGGGTGACCAGCCATTGCCACTGTCACCCAGACCGTGCAGAAAGATAACCTGCAATACGTACCATCATTAGCTTATTATCTTGCTCTTTGTTGTAACGTCTAGTATTGGACCGTGTGGTAAGAAAACTGTTTTTTATTTTTTGCTGGTTGCAATAAACTGGATACAAACAACAATAGTAATTTTTGGCGCCTGTCTGGTTTAGTGCGTAGAGTGCCGGCCTCGGTAACCGGTGGTCCTAGGTTCGAAACCTGTTTCGAGACAGAGAACCTGTTTCCTGACCCTGACCCATTGCTCTGGGGTTTCTTGCATTGCCCGTCAGTTTATACAACCTCTCTGGCCTCTACGAAAACACCATTCGGAATGGTTTTTAGTGTGCTTCGTTGACTTTAGTAATGAAAAGGCACCAAGAAGGGTGAAAAAGTATATATGTGACAAACGGTTGCAGTATGCTGTTTAGTTGGTTGTATGATGACAGGGGCACCAGCACTGGCCATGGTGTACGCACTTCGACTCGACGTGACCAGCTGATCGCCCTGCTTATCCGCCGCCGGTCGCGAACACAAATGACCCAGATTGGACGCTGAACGCCGTTGGCAAACGCTGCTTTCGGCCGCTAGAATTACAGTTATGATCACTAGCAAATTAATAATTTCCAAAGTTAAATAGTCAAACCATTCATAGTCTGACTGAGTTTGAAACTGTAGCAGACATCATCTGGGAAAGCTTTGCATGTTTACCGCCGGTTAATCGGTTATGGACTGTGAACTGTAGTTTTGAGTCGGACGACCAACCCGGAGTTAAAGCCAACGAAAGTGTGGACGTGGCCAGATGTATTATGGAGAAGGCGGCTGTAACGGCCGAGTTTCTCAAATTATCTCTTGTTGAGCTGATTCGTAAGGCGGTCAGCATTCAACGTATGGCCTTGTGTCCAGTCACCCGATTAGCTATCCGCTCTGGTTTACAACCCTGCAATTAGATGATACACTACACATGAAGCACGCTTAAGATTATCCGAAAATCCCGTAAATAAATATATTTGTTAACCACTAGATCAAATGAAATGGAAAATGACAGACATATGTTGATCCACTAATGAGAATGATATAAGAAAGAAGATGAGATGCATGAGCAAGTGAAATTACATGTGATTGTGGACCCCTGCCTAAATGATACTTACAATGTCATTTTCGCAATTCACATCTTTTCACACCTTTCACACATACACATGGTAGAGCAGGGGGCTTATAGCACTTGAACTTCAGTCACCATAACTCAAACACAAATTTATATTTCAGAAATAACCATGAATTTTTGTGGAAATGGCGCTACTACAAGTTATAAATAATGAGAATGAATATGACCCAATATGTTTATTATATTTATAGCAGCGTACCAGTAGCACCTAATTTTCATGAATCAAGTAGCGGCACTAGACTCACTCACTCACTCACTCAAACTCAATTCAATTGCATCAGTGCAAGTGTGAGTCTGATTGACTTTGCCACAGCCTGACTGGCTGGTTAGACGGACACGACCGTCCGGTCAACTCAATAGCGGACGAGAAGGGCAAGGAAACGTGGAATCCCCCCCTCTTTGGCGAGAATAAAAAGTGCAGTTTGTTTTCGGCGAATCGGCTCCCCCGCCAGTTTGTACCTACTAGCGTGTGATTGGAAGGCTTCAATTGGTTGTCGCTTTTCACAGCGAGAGACAAGAATGAAACATAAAAATACACATTCACCGAACTTCCTCATAACCGCAACCAACATGTAAAACTTTTACTATACCATATCAGAATGGTATTTTCGTAGGTGGCCAGAGAGTTAGAGAAAAACTGACGGGCAATGGCAGAATCCCCAGAGTAATGCGGCAGGCCAGAGTATGTGTCTCCTGTCGGGTTTCGACCTTAGGACATCAGAATCTTGAATCAAAACTATTCATTTTCGGCCCACCCTGTATGTCATGTCATGATTGATGTCATGTCGATTGTGTAATGTCCGTCATGATTGAATGGACTTGCAATTCAAGCTGAACAAACACGTACACAAATGCACACATTCTGATGTTAATTCAACAGTTTTTTTATGTCAAACCAATGAAAAGGTGAACTCGGTGGGTGAAACAAGCCGCATATTGACATGTACCTACATATTTACATGACCCACAATTATATTTACGTAATATAATGAGCATCACGCAATCACTCGATGTATTAGAATCATGAGCATGTGCCAGTGCCTCTTACCTAACAGATTGCCTGACCTGCCGCAACATCCTTTTGTAATTAACTATGGTTGGTTATTGTTCCTGCTAGATACATATGATACAAGTAAGATCAAGTTGGTGTAATCACTGGCGGACGAGTAAAGTTCCCAAAGAGAGGGGAATTTTACCAAAGAGGGGGGAATTTTCAGAAATCAGGCAGTTTTACCTACACCTTGGGGAACAAACTCTTCTTTTTGAAACCGCCAAAGAGGGGGGAATTCCACTTTTCCCTCCCCTTCTCGTCCGCTAGTGGGTGTAATTGATATAATACCAACAATCTCCTTGTTTTGTAAACTTAGATCTGCACTGCACGATGCAACTATCTGAACTCTGAGCGCTTACATATTTTAATTTGAACTGATTGACGCATACAGTATCTAATTACAAACAGGATGTGACTACATGAATCAACATCATGAATGCATTTTAATTGCTAAGTACAGTATGTATATACAGGGAAGGAAGGATCGGAAGGAAGTAAATAAAATTAAGTTTGCGTGAGATTAACTTTTTTTTACTGATTTCAATGGGGATAAAAAGAATAGCTGTATATATACATACATAATATCTGCTTCAAATGAAAAGTAGTTCGGAACAGAAATCAATTTCCTGCACTAATTTATTTCGCACGAATGAACATCTATAACGCATTCATTCATAAAAAATCGCTCACATTATATCAGATCTATAAGCTAAAATTAATCCAGGATTTCAACCTGCACGCCGCACGAGGCCATAAATTATGACAGAACAGAACCTCAATGAACCATCTCGAATTTCATTTGCAAAGACAGTGCTCATTAATGAAAATAAGACAAGACCCGTAATGTAACACGTTTGGAATCGAAACACCGGTGTTATTCAAAGTACACATGTAACGAGTACAAATTCCAGTAGAAAATACGCAGTATTTCAAAGTACTGGAATTTCAAAAAAGTATAGTAGGTACTCAGGTCACGAAAACAACTACATAACTGCACCTGCCAGTCAGAATGGAATGTAACAATTACATATCACAGAACGCTGTTACATTATAAACTTAGATGACGATCGATCGAGTTGATCGAGTTGGGTAGTCGAAGGAACACGTTGAAATCGGATTAAATGGCTGCTTGGAATTCGGTTAACCCGTCAGGTTCAATGCTGCTGAGAGCCAATGGATGGATTACACGTCAGCAGTTTTACTAGGAGGAGATTCGATTAGATTAACATGAAACCAACAAGCAAAGTGCATGCAGGTACATAACTCAGCATACATAAACAAATAACTTTTGAGATTCCACCCATGCCGCAGCAGTGGTCTGCATGTGACTATCGTGTCCCACAGTAGACCACACCACACACCATGTACTACGGTCTGTATTCTGTTTAGCTTAGTGGTACACAAATCCCGTACACAAAGTATGTACATTCTGATCGGATTTTTTATGGCATCAGCAGGCAAACGTGGAATATGCAGACCTACACCGCCCAAAATCCAAGCTCACTTCTGTATATGACGATCAAAAAGAAAGCAGAAAGCGTGTTCAGTCAGCAAACACTTCAATAAGCATAATGTCACTGGATTTTTTTCCTTGTTTTGTTTAAACTAAACTTTGCCTGCGGCAGCTTTCAGCACACTTGTTAAACTTCCTGCATAAATAAAACGATAGTTGAATGATATGAAGCAAAATGTAACAAGTTGTTATCACAAAAACATGAACAGCCATGCTAAAATCAGTGGTCATAAAACGTCAACCAACGACCAAGCGTTTTGGCGAGCGTTTACAGGCAAACCATCAGACCGACGGACTGGCAAGCAACAGGTTGTGTGTTCAATGACAACCAAAAAGGCATATATGCCAAATACATATCTTGAGTCCAGCATGCCATTTGAGCAGATGGATTGTGTAGGTACTGTAAGTAACTCCCAAACTACTGTAGAAAAAACTAAACTAAAAAATCTATCAGTCCTGTAGAAAAAACTAAACTTAAAAACCTATCAGTCCATTATATATTATGTAGGTACGAAAGTTGTTTATACGCGACGTATGAATAGCACAAAACATACGGAACACAAAAAATAGACAAATAAACCTACACTACGACATAAAGGTCTCTGCGCCGTCAGCTTCCTGTTGGACTAAGAACCCAGATGCGATACATCAAAACCACTGAGCTACATACATAGAAGATCACACGCACCTGAACGACTACTTCATACCACAGCTTGTTAAACCAACAAAATGATTACCAAACACCTACTGTATAAAGTGGATCATGCAGAATCCTAAGAACTGAGAATCACATCAAGCGAAAACAACAAGACTAAAATTATTCGACATGCATCATCCTCATTCGAGTCTTATTTAGCATTGATCGACAAGATTGAAAATGCTAGACGTTGATCTAAAAATAGCCGAAATTCAAACGCTACGCTTCGCAAAACGTTTCCGTGTTAAAATACAGAACGAAGTCAAGCTTGCACGGGCATATCTCATTTGACCGTATGACAAAATAATTTATATGCAATAACCGGTGTAAGAAGCCAAACAAATTTGCTGAAAATATTATTTGGTTTCCATGATATTCAAACCGGAACGTAACGGGTTTTCGGAAACGGCCGAACATATGGCAATAAATAGGTGCATGTATTGTAGGCAGGAGTACTCAAGTGTGCACGCCACGTTGTGTACGTATGTACCATGTACGTTGTCCCAATCAATAATGCATGCTTACACCTAAGCACTAGCGGACCACAAGTGGTGCAACCCCCTTTTTGCCAGTTACAAAAAGTATAGTCTGGTGTATGTAAAATTATTTAATTTTCTGTCAATTCCCCCTCGTTGGAAAGATTTCCCTCCCTTCGGAGGTTTGTCTGGTCCGCCAGTGCACCCAAGCACCATATCTGCCAGCCATACACATATTGGGCAATGCCAAAGTCACAATCTTATCGATCCTCTACGCAATCACAACTTAAATTTTGTGTTTCATAATGAAATGAGCCAGATGAATGAATGTGTTCCAACAGCTGCATGTGTGTGATGTGGGCGCACTTACTGCAAGCAGCGGCATATATTGCTTGCTTGCATGTGCCACTGCGACAAACAGCGATGCACGCTGGCACACTCTCCACTTGTCACTCATTCACATCTTCCTATCCTTACAATACCACATACATAGTTTGCTTTTTGGCTAACACGGCAGAAAACTCCAGCTTAACGGAAGTACATGAAAAACTAGGATCACCTCACCACCGCAGCACAGTACGTATATATGTACCTGAGTTTCACTACCGACTTGCTCTCTACTCTGTATTGAAATAATATTTTTTATTAGTAACATTGCTAAATCAGGATCAACGTACAAACAAATATCTCCGTGACACAGAACAACGAGTTTTAAACGCATATCAAAATGAATTTAAGGCTACCGTGTTGAATAAAGTTAGGTGAATAAAAATATAGCATCTACACATTGTGTATGTATGATGAACTCATCAACTAATCGATACTCGACGTAACGCAATTCAGACAGGCACTCAGTTCTGAATGGAGTATATGCCGAAGATATGACATGGTCAACAAGCAAGCTGGCATGGCAATGGCATCCATCCACTACAGTATGCTTGGTTGGCTCAATGGCACTGTAAACCACATCCATCAATTGATCATCGCTTTGTGCCAATGGCAACCCAGACATTCTGCCACCATCAAGCACAGGAAACACAACAATCGACCAATTGCCAGCACAAGTCCTGAATATGATCCGGGGTGGCACGGTTATATGGAAATAGGGTGGGTGGTGCAGTGATAGAATGGAGCCATAGTTCGGAATCGCCATATGCATGCATGCTCAAATGTTTCACCCATGCAACCTTAATCCTATAAACGAAACATCCCTATCTAAACGTGCCCGACCGCAATGAAGCATTCGAATGGTCAAGATACTGTTAAGCAGCAAAGGCTCCGATACAAATAACAGAGAATCGAATTTGGACAATGGAATTGAGAGCCTCTGATCAAATGAAGAGACTTACATAGAAGAGCAGATTCGGCGTCTCTACTCACTCACATACTTGACGACCACTTTGTTTATAGGCTATAGCAAATATCAAGTTTGACATTTCAGGGTGCTAGGGTTGGGCAAGGCACAAATCACATGGGAGGTTACGCGAGTCCCAACAAAAAACATCTTGAATTATGAAAGGTTGGGGTATGTATGTACCTCAGTCTCAGATCATTCCAGCCGAGATATCAAAATGAACAAATGATAAAGTTAGACCAGCAATTCCCAACAGTTATCGGCAAAAAGTAAACCAACTATTGCACTAGTGAAAGACGCCCATCCGAAAGAATATAAACTACTAGGGGGCGAGGTTCAATAACCATCAAAATAGCTGGCGGCTCACGTCCTTTTGAAAGATAACCATGCCGGATGTTGAACTTGGAATTGAATTAAAGCGGAGAGCACGTGATGGTCGTGGCCGCCGGAAATAACAAGTAAGACAAGTAAGAGCATGATTACTGATACTACACACACGTGCTTGTATCATGCAACGTTAAATAGTAGAAATATAGTGTTGGAAGATTGTCGCATAGGATTCAAAGGGAACTAAATACAGTTATAAATAAACATAAACCGAATGTATAATGATGGCGATCACTGAATACTCTTCAATATAAATATAGAACTTCACTCACGGGCTTCTGCCCATCTGCAATGTCGCTAAACTTATGAATTTTCTACTGAAGAGTAATTGAACGCGCACTGGCACTAAATACAGTATGCTATATGTACGTGCTATATGAATAAATCGTAGTAATACATACTGGATAGCAATCAACATTAAATATGAAGTGTTTCAAAATTGATATTATGTAGGTTGTTAAAAAGGAAAGAAAACACCAAACAAAACTGGCAAATATGAACGGCTTCGTCTTGATTCGGACACCGCGTCAAATACAAATAATAATCCCAGCGATAAAGCTGAAAATTCTCGTTTCATTCACATCACATAGAATACTCAATCAAACTCGATTATTCAATAAGTTGAGTCAGAAGGTGACAGAAAATGTCATTGCAACAAATAAAACTTTAGATTTCCAAAATACAACGATGGATTTGTTATGACATTGTCGTTTAGAACACGGGCACAGACATTACAAAGGCACTTTCAATGAGACACGACAGGCCGGCTAAAAAAATAACAGGAGTGGACCACCAGATTTCGTCAATGTTTGATTTGTTACTTAATAACTTTTGTGTGCGACAAACGGTCGTTAAACGCGGTTAACGTGCCCGGTTTTTTCCTGATTGGACAGTACAGATAGACGTAAACGTTGTTGGCTGTTACCGATTCTATGAAATAGTGGTTCACACAATAATAAACATTTTTATAAATGAAATAACATTAACATAGTCGAGCCCGAACTAATGAATCTAAAAATACGAGTTATACCAACCACTACAAGGTGAAAAAACTACGAACGTCACGTATATAATTTGTGGTTTCGGACTATCGTCCGAACCTTGAATACTAAATTATCACGACTATATAAGTTAATAAGCAACGGACTAAAAAAACAAACATAACATTATGAAGAGTTTGACAAAGAACGGGCACATCATATGTGGAAATTAAATCACATCCGAAAAACGGTAAGTGAGCAAAAACATGAATCGGTATACGACCTTGAATTTTGTGAGTTTTGTTTAGTTCAGCTTTAATAGAACACGATTAGTTGATGATATCCCAACCATAAAGTAAGTGACAAATTAATGAAGATCAAAATGAAACAAAGGTAAATAAGATATCAAGAAATATTTGGCACGTCTTTTTGGGAGTTAAAGAAGAAGGCATTTGAGACGAGATGCAAGTTGATTTGGTGCTGGTTGTCGCTGTCATGTTTGATGATGGCTTGACATCAAAACCTCACAAATGGATACGACTGTGCCGGGGTTAACACCTCATTTGAAGGTGGGCTAAAAGGCGGTGGCATAGCAAATGGCAGTGGTGGTGGTGGAAAAGGTGCACCACCTCGAGGTTGGAACGCTGCAAATCCCATCGGCGGCCCAGGAACTGAAGGCGGCATCGGAAATGGTGGCATTGGCGGGTAACAGCCAAAATTGGGTAGTACCCCATTGTTCCAGCTTTGATTGTAGAAACTGTTGTTGTTGTTGTTGTTGCGAGGGACAAACTCTGGCGCGTGAATATAGCTAGCCATGCTCACATTGGACATGGAACCCGATTGAGTTAGCCCTTCAGGCACCGATTCTAGTTGTAGGTTTTGAAGAAGATCAGATGCATGTGAAGTTGACTGGTCCGTTGATGTAACGGGTAAGTCTGAAGTCACAGAGTCTTTCCTCTCATTGGAATCAGTCGGCACTGGTTTGGCACACGTGGCAAGCAGCTTTTCAGCGAACAACTCGCGCGCAGATTGCAGCTCGGTTTGGACGATTTTATAGAGTTGCTGCAAATACGGGAATTTATCTATTTAGTAAAGCAATGTATGTTCAGTACTGTACATCTTTCTGAATACATATTCGCTTACAAGTACTACAAAACACTGGAAACAGCCGAAACATCTCATCATCATCATCATTATCAGCAACAACAACAACAACAAACAACAACAGCATACATGCCTCAGTTGCCTCGTAGTTGATGACACCCACAATGGCTGCTGTACGCTTCCTGACCACAAAACCTAGTCGCACTTTGTTGAGAGCATAAATCACGGGTATCGACTGCTCGCTGCACATACGCTTGATTTCCACTATTTGTGAGTCCAAACCACCTGAAAATGACATACAATTTGGTTGTTTTGTTCAAATTTTAAAAATATTCTGTGTGCTGAGTGAGTAAAAACAAGTAACGATGACTTTTTCTAACCTTCGGTGACAATCTTCATAATGTTGGGCGATATAACCACCACCTTTACACGTTCGAGTATTAGCTCTTTGCGAACCTCACGGAGACCGACTACCAATCGGCGTTTGATGCGCGCCTAAAAATATTTTCGCCTTAACACAGGGTAGTCCCCATTCACTATGTTCTAAAATGCATTATTCATGCGACTTCACTCTTACTTATAATCTTGCCAAGATTAGTAAAAAAGTTGACGATCTCAAGCCAGACTCCATCTAAAAAAGTAAGGATTTCAGAGAGTGGTATGAAAATCAATGGTCTTGCGTCTGATGTTTTTGGCGAAAAGATACGTTAAGTGATCTGTGAGCTGCTGTATCTGTGACGTGACTTGTCGAAACGCCAGTCAAGAACTACTGGAAAACGGACGAACCTTTCGTTTATCTTTGGCATACAAACGATCGTGATACTTTTTGACATCAGACAGCCAGTTGGCGACGGCATCGTTCAAAGTATCCGTGATCGCATTGTCGCAGTAACTAAACACAAACACCATTAACTACAATAAAATAAATTACTACGGGGTGGCCGTAAAAAGATTTGGAAAGAAACCATCATCTACATTTATCATGATTCAGTTTCGTTTATAAAAATAATGATGAATCTGTAACTAGCCTGCGAAATCGATTGTTGAACGGAGCTCTTTCTGGCTCAGCTGACCTCGTTGGTTTTGACTTCAGCTGGGCTGTTTTCTCTCCAACTTCATCCTTGATTGAACTGATGCCATTTTCATCCGCATTATCCGAGTCATCACTATCAGAGCTGCTTGATTCGCCATCATCGTTTTTGTCCAATTTATCTTCAACCTCACTATCATCGCCTTTTTCTGATCCATTTTGGATGGAAGACCCCGAGCCTTTAGCGGGAATTAGACCCCGTTCACGTAATATAACCTGCAACAATTAAATCGGAATACTTTGCTGACCCCCATGCCTACACAATTTTTTTACATGCGTTCATAAATATAACAACAGCGTTTCTTGATCAGCTAATGAGCAAAAACAGAAAGTTTTTGGTGATTTACAGATAGCTAAAAAGTTGCTGAAGTTTCTGTACTCAGCAATGAAGCAGTACCCACCTTTTTTAGTGTGGTTTGTTTGAGCTTGGGATTAGCGGACATTCTACCCCGATGTTTGACGATGGTCTCCGATTCGACGCCACTCACACCCGCTGTCGTACGATCCCGTTCTGTTGATTTATGGTTGCTGACTGGTTGGCCAGGCTTGGCAATGGAGAATGTCGATGCCTTCGAGTTCGTAATGGCAGGTTTGGCCGTCGAAACGGGTGACTTGACGTTCCTGGATGGTGTTGGCTTGGTTGGAGACGCTGTGTCGGTGGGCGCAGGCTGAAACGATCACTTGTTTAATAAGTGTTCCTCACTTTTGCGCCACCAAAATCCAGGCCGACAAACCCCGCTTATTGATATTATGATCTACTCTTTGATTGAAATGTGTTTGACAAGTGTATTTCTTAATAAAAATAGAAGACAGGTAACATATTCGTATTTCAATTTTTCTTCGATGGTTGAACGTGTTGGTTGAACCCACCCTTGAATAAACCAAACCTGCTCGGTTTTCTTCCCTGGGGTCATTTTTGTGGCCACAATGAAGTCACTGAAACTCGGTAAGTTTTTAGAAGGTTTCTTCTTGTTTTTCTTGCGTTTTGTCAACTCATCGTTTTGATCGGGGGTCAAACGCAAGACACCCGGTGTTTTCACGGTCTCCAAGTCAGGTACTGAAACGTAACAATCATGAACAACTCGAGTATAGGAAACTTCGGATCGCAGAACATAAAGCCAGCATTCCCGTTTCTGAGACATGTGACTTAGTAACTGAACAGCAGTGCTGATATATTCAAAACCTCAAGACTGTTGTTCTATACCAAGTAGGCCATAAAAATGCACGCAATTTGTTTTGACTTTCAAGTGATTGTGCTCCACCAATGGGCTTGTTATTTTGGACATTTGTCGCCAGAATAAAAATTTCCGTTTACTTGTATAAGATTTTATATAATCTGCACTTTTTATCCCACCCTGTAGTATCGGCAATGATACTCAACGAAAAGTGAGGAAACTAACGTTGTTTTTGTGGAAAAGGTTCTGCCTTGACAGCAGGCGCCTGAACCCGAGTCTGAGTACCCTCAGGTGGACGAGGTCGTTTCAGCATATCACTGTATGACAACATGATTACCTGTAATACGCATTACTACATTTAAATCAAGGGGTTTACATACCGTTAGTAAATAACTAGCAAAAAAACTATTCGATAATGTCTTCAACAAGATATTGGTCATTCCACCAATTGTAGTCATTCATTATAACCCAACTACTTCAATACATACGGAAAATACTTTATTATTGTGTCATAGAATATAAATGTATAACAAGAAAAACAAAAAATCGTCCAAATAGAAAATTTTTCTAACAAGTAAACTTCATCAACAAGTAAATCAACAAATCAAGGGCAGCAAACGACAACCAACAACATCTTATTGTAGGTAAAAAAATTTCCTTGACAAGTCTAGAAGAATTTAAACAGAACCAGATAAATCTTCTGTGAATCTGTGCCATTTAAATTAAAACTCAACGCTTCTTCCCACTGCTTCCCTTTCCTTTGCCTCCCAGTTTGTGCTTCAACTTGGCTGCCTTGAAATCCATGTCTGATGGGCTGCAATTGCAAAACACTTGAATGGATTGAAAGGAATGATTATAAAAACAAAAAAATAAAGGTAGTGAAATTAAGAAAGTCAATTTTTGTAAAAAAATGACTTGTACAAAAAGGTTGTGTTGCACTGGATGTGGATACACTACAGGCTAGAAGAGTTCATGATCTATGAGTCACAAATGTGCAACTTACAAACAAATACGAGAAAAATGCATAAAACAAAATGACCAACCCATGTCTGAACATTTTCACCGATTTTGTGCCGACCGACGTGAGCTCCTTGGTGAAGGCGGACGAGCCACCACCACTACGACGTACGGCTGCACCCGACTTGCCGCTACCGGTACTACCTCGATTACCGTCTGAATTTAACAATATTTTTATCGGAACTATCTGGTACACTCAACAGCATGAGTTGTCACAACCAGAGGCGGGCCGCTGGGGGGGGGGGGGGGGGGTAGGGGGTTTACCCCCCACTTTTCAGGATCGGCGAGTAGCCTACCCCCTCCCCCCTAGACAAAAACTTAGGACGCCTACCCCCTCCCCCCCTACTCAAAATTTTTGAGAAAATCGGCCTCAAAACCTCCATTTTGAGGCTCATTTTCCAAAAAATTTTGGCGGTGAGAATTTTTTTCCGAACAAACACGTTTTCTGGGTTAATTTTCTTGATTAAAACCTGAAAAAAACCGGTATATGTGATGTTTATACATTACAATAGAATAAGCAAAAAAGTTTTTTCTACCCCCCCCCCCCCCTACCCGACCTTGCCTTCCCACACTTTTCGGGGTAAGGGGGTAATCTGAGATTTCAAAATTCTACCCCCCCCCCCCCCCCGCCCCCTGCAAAACGCCAAAAAACCCGGCCCACCCCTGGTCACAATTACATGAAAACTGTCGTCTGCAACTTTAAACTATGTGAAAAAATTTAAATAGAAAATCACACTCGCACGATGAAACCTCGGTAGTAAAGAATGATTCAGTAAATCAGCATGAAAATAACCTTTATTTTTCTGTCCCATCCTTTTCTTCCTGCCACCTACATTCTCAACAACCTTCCTGATCTTGCCTGGTTTGCGTGTGCGTTTAGCCAGTCGCGCCTGGAACTCTGCCGTCTTACGCAGTTCGTTTTCGGCACGTGATTCCGCCTGAACTTAAGAATGTTATATTATACACGTTATAAACATACGGAAGTTAAGAGAAGTTTCGAAGGAACCAAAACAAAGAAATAAGTATGTGATTTGTACTTGACACAAATGCTTAACTGACTGTTTTGGGCTGATTTTTTGCTATCTCAGCGAGCCGTTTCATGCGACCACGACGCGAGCGAGGTAGATTCTCAAGTGAACCAAGACGTGTGGCGGCTGAAAAAAACACAAAAATGTAAAATATAAGTGATAACGCGAAGCTAAGCTGATTATCTATTGAGTTACACACGGATATTTCTTGCCTGCCAGTTTAATCTTTTGAAAACAACGCACCGTACAACAGATAACCAACCCTCGGTTAAATTCGGTATTTATGCGGTATATTCAAAATCCTTCTGATAAAAAAAAACTTATTTTTTTTCAGATGTAAAAAAATTTCTGTTGAAATGTTTTTGATATGAACCATATGAATTGCAATCATAGCAGCCTTAACCTTTTGCCTGTTTTCGATCCCTATGTGACTGGAACCAGGAGCGCTTGTCATCGGGTACTGCCAATCCACCAGCACTCATCTTGTCCTTTCCGGCATCACGATTCATTTGTTTATCAGCTTTGCTCACTTGCGCCTCAACAGATCGCAGCTCTTTTTCGGCGTGCTCTTCCCTGAGTATCGCCGAAATGTCATGCTCAAAATCGGTGATCCGCACCGTATACGCCTCGATTACGGCTGAAAAATTATCGGATACACTGATGTTGTGTTATTCGTGCGTTAATATTTTTTTAATCCCGAACCACAGTTTATTCGAACGACAAAATGCGCTGATATTACTCTGGTCTGGTATATGAACAAAAACGCACCCTGATCAATCAATCGCTGTTTGACTGTGCTCTTTGCCGATTTGACAATCTCCTTGAGCAGCTTGCGTTCCTGTTCACCGACCAGAGACACCGAACGACCTGAAAGTTACAGAAAATTGATTTTATCTTCTGCCCCATAAATAACTAATTTGTTTAGCACATGTATGAATTGGGGCGCTATTAACGGAGTGTGATGTTTGCTATCATTAATCGCTGACGTTTCTCACGGTTTTTCTCAGTTACAAATACCATACAGTTTTACTCAGTTCAGCCCAAAGAATAAAGTGAAGCTATCCGTAATCCGAAACCCCCTACTTTGTAGGTGTAAGTGGAGTTTATACACTAATTTCTTCCCGATTTCATCACTGTAAATTAGCTAACCAGTCTTTCCAGCTCGAGCTGTTCGTCCCACTCGATGTACGTAATGTTTCAGCGAGTTCGGTAACGTGAAATTGATGACCGTTTTGACACCGTCGATATCTAGACCGCGAGCTGCAAGATCCGTGGAGACCAGCACATCTACGTCTGATTTCTTGAATCGACTCAAAGCCTCGATACGCTGAAAACTAACTTTTTAATGAAATTAAATATATAAATGATCAGCCAAAACTAAATAAGATAGAAAAGCTTGGTCAACCCAACCATTAAAAAATTCTGTAATTTTCTTCAAAAAGATTGGTATTTGTTTGTTAATCGAGCATATCCCAACATTTTTATCAAAATGCCGACCGCTACTGAACAAAATAAGTAACCTGTGTCTGCGACAGATCTCCATGCAGTTCAGCCACCTTCACACCCAACAGTCCCAGTACCAAATGCATCCGATGACATTGTTTCTTGGTTTGCACAAACAACATCACGTGGTCGTTGAACGTACGTGTAACCAGGGCTGTTTAACAAAACATACATCGTAAAACCACAACAACTACAGAAGCACCAACAACCGCAACAAATACAACAACAACACCAACAACAACAATACCGACAACAACAACATCAATAACCAACCAGACACAATGGCCTCCCGATCGCCCTCACGATTGTGCCTGATGCGAATAAACTCCTGTCGTAGATTGAACGCGACATCCGTGTTCTCGTTAACAAACAGTTTGACGGGCTTGTTGAGCGATACTGCAGCCAGATCATTCACCTGATATCAACAACAAAAGTTATAAAAAATTATTGTTCATGACGGATTGGTATACTGTTGTGACTGTAAGACTCTTTTGAAAGAACACAACACCATTATTCAATTCTTTTTTGCTATTCAATAGGATCAAACTATAAAAATGGTTAGTTCGCGATTGTTAACGATGAAAATCCAGAAGTTACAAAAGTCAAATAAGTGTACAAGGAAAATGCATATACCTTATCGGACATGGTGGCCGAGAAAAGCATGGTCTGTCGATTTCGCGAGCACAGACGAATCACTTCCGTCATCTGGTCAGCGAAATACTCGTCAAGCATCCTAAATAATGCAAAATTAGTGATCTATCAAACGGTAACTGTACATATGTAACTGTACGGTAACATACGTATTTTACTGATAAACCCTCCTAACTTCAATCCCCTATTTTTCAAGTCTGTAAGTAAGTATAAATATCAATGAAGTTTCAAACTTAATTGAAAGAGGTTGTTCATGACGTACAAAAACACGCTGGGGGAAAAACAAGAAAAGAGTTTCCTGAGTTAACCTATCAGCTTCATCGAGAACAAGGATTTCAATATTGTTGAGCGAGAACGAGGGTGCATTGTGCAGATGGTCAATCAGACGTCCGGGCGTAGCGATCACAATGTCCGGTCCGAGGCGAAGGGCTGCCTCCTGCGACTTCACGTCCAGACCACCTAAAACATAATTTCATTGCTCTCATGATCAAGGAAACAAACGCCTACCATTATTATTCATTTGATAATCTTAACTTCATTCTAGTTGGCTGGTTGGTTGGTTGGTAGTGCCCTATTCATTTCGACAAAGTTACGAAATAAAATAGCTTGAACTAGTAACGCCCTCGACTCTCAAATCCGTGAACCACATACCTTACGGGAGGGATACGGTGTTAACTTTTAAGTAACTATCATACTCTTACAAGGAAACATTGCAGCCATTCCAGCCTCAGAGTTGGCTCCAAACTCTGAGCACAGTTGTCGCTGATACTGTACGTACCGGGTTACATCTACCTTCACTTCCGATACGCTCGACCGCCATTGGTTTCGTAGTGAGACTTACGACTGTTTTTTTGTGAAATCAACGACAGTCAACCGAAGCTGGCTCACATTCACCTTTCGAACATAACTCTGTATAAAAAGAGAAAAAATACTAATTTTATAACTAGGCTTATTTGTTGTTGTTTTTTAAATCGTGTATACCTGTTAACAAACACCCAGCATCCTATCCCGTGTTCCACCCCAACCAGCCAGCATTCAGACAATACATGATGCGACCATCCGTTAACCGTAATCAAACCTGGCCAATTACTATAAGACAACTCTTACTTAAGCATTTTTATCTACCCAGACAACAACATAACGTGCCATTCCCAAGCTCTCAAATAATCATTCATGAATAACGTTATTTAATGTTCGTTTGGGTGATGAAAATATTTGCATTATATGTACACGTGTACAAACTATACAAAGCAAGGATACTGAATTGAATGAAACGAGCTAAATATTGTGCAACACGAACGATACACGAAAAAAAAACAATGTACATGTATACATCGGGATCGGATCATTAACTCAAATATGAGCTTTTGTCTGAACGCAATGGCTGTTGTTCGATGGTTATGTTTGATTTCCAACGATACGGTCAAAAATTAACACGAACTCTTATTTCTCTGAGCGGAAACAAGTTCCTAGTCAACTGCGTAAACCGCCACTGAATATTCATCTGTGAAACACCTAGAGTACGCCGTATTCCGGTCGGTTGTGCAAAAAATTTGATCCGGAAGCCAGCTAATAGCGATATAAACTCCGGTTTCCGTTGTTTTGGTGTTCATCCAAAGTTATACTTATATTCATGTTGGTTTGGAATGAAACAACAACTACTCTTCATGTCTGCAATGCAAACTTTTGGCAAGGTTTTACATATGTGTTTAGCTGATAGTACAATAATACCGTCTAACGGGCGCACTGGCGCAGTAAGTGTTTGCCCAGTTGTACAAAATACTTATTATACTGCAAAGTCAGCGTATAACTTATAATCTTAATTGATAACAGCAGCTGTGTTTATCGTTGAAATGCTATCTACTTTCTCATGTAACACTTTTCGTCGCTACATAGAATGTTTTTTTCGGTGTACAAATCTATATTTAGTGTATAGTATAGCTGACGTTAATTATGTTGAAGCGAAAGACTTTTTTTAGTGTTTACTCAACATACCGATACGATACTTTTAACTAATTTTCGATCGGTTGCTCAGAACAGATGCTTTCTGTTAAACGCGAAAACGCATATTCCATCCCCATAAACTAAGGTGTTTGTAAACTTTTTTTACAAAAAAGTCTTGCAAATGCCAATTGTGTTTCATGGTATCACTGACAAGGCGGAGCCGAGCTTCGGAAGATAACGTGGAACGTTCTAGTTCTTTTTATTTGCCGAAACACCTTACTTTCACCAAATATTTATTCCAAAGTTTTCTTCGTATGAATGCATTCTCATAATTCATTATCTATTTATTCAGAAGACCGAACAGTAGTATGTGGGGCCCTATAGGCCCCTAAGATGTGCATGAAAGTTGTGTGAAATTTTCGAAAGCGGTTTGCTATGCTTAAGGATAGGAGTCAAAAATCCTAGGGTGCCCCATAGGGCCATATGCAAGTGCGTGTTGAGGGGGGGTCATATGACCATATCCTATTACGTTGCAACGACCCCAAAGTTGCTCTTACAAATGTGGTCCGCCTGCACGCTTACAAGTTTCAACATGAGTGAGTCATACACTTTGTGATGAGTTTTACACTTACGTGTGTAATATTTGACGTACATACATGAAATTCAGTGCATATTAAGACGGATTACTGTGATTATATCAATGTTCTCATGTAGTTCAAAAAGTGGTAAACAGTTTTAAGTCATAAAAAGAAAAAAACGTTTATGACCATTTTATTTAGTTAAATTATCTAAAATATCAGTTTTAATTTTAAAATATTTGCTAGATTAGATCATTTTATAACAGTAAATGGTTATCCGCAGAGCAAATTGTATTATCATGACTTTTTTCCCTCAAGTGTAAATGTGAGATAGATGAATAATATTACGTTTTATTCATTTTATTCAAGATAATTCACTTCATAAGGAAAAGATATAATGGTTATTGCATTTTTTATTCATAAAAATGTATTTGTTTGCCATTTTAATTAAGTAAATATTGTGTTTACTCAGTTCAAATTCAATTTATTTGACTGATTCGAATTATTTTATAATAAAGCAGTATAAGAACTGATTGCTGTGTGCAGTGTACATACGTACATGTAGCTTGTTGCATGGGTATATGCATGTATGTACGTTACCGTAAGTCGCGTGTTCATGTACTATGTATTTATGTACATATATGTATGTATGTGTTTATGTATGTATGTCCGAATGTATTTATCTATGTATATATGTATGCATGTGTGTATGTGTGCATGTGTGTATGTATGTATGTGTGTTTGTATGTATGTATGTATGTATCAAGGGTAGGCCGCTAGGGCTAACCCTTAATATGGTTCGATTAAGATAAGCTTTCGGGTATCTCGATCTAGCCGCGTGTTGATTGTGTTTCACTTGATTGTTGCGTCAATGGCCTGAATTACTGTGTCTAAACGTACTGTTCACCGATATTTATAATAATTTACTTTATTGATGTAATGGTGTATAATACAATAGGAGATAGCGTGGCATTTAGTGTGGGTGTTGAGGAGGGCCCGTGTGGCTGTGAGTATGATCGGCAGATCATGCTCGCAGGCTCGCGGCGGCGGCAGAAATACTTCGAATCGTTCAACTTATCACGGTAATTTACGTTTTCGATATTAACCATGTTTTATTTGTGAAGTATATCTTCATTATAAGGCTATATATATCTAACATGGTGCATGAAATGAGCCAATAATGGATGGTGTTTACTATAATCCGAGGCATCCAGCTGGCTACAGCGGACATAAATTGTTAAATAAAGCTACTAATAAGTCATCAAGAGCAGTTGAGAAATATTTGAACCAAAATCCTACCTACAGGAAGTTCAAGAAAAATGAAACCAAATTTCGCAGAGCCAGAATTTTCGCCGGCTCTTTATCACACGTTTTTCAATGCGATTTATTTGATATGCAGAAATTCTCGCGAGCCAATCAAGGATATCGGTACATATTACTAGTTGTTTGTTGTTTCAGCAGACGTGTTTCTGCGCGACCGCTAAAAAATAAAGGCGCAGTCGAGACGGCAAATGCGATGCGGCACATTTTCATGTCACTGAAAAATAAAGGGTTATTGCTTGAAAGATCATCAATCGGATCAGACTTGGGTTTGGAGCTTTGGAATGCGGAAATAGATAAAGTGTATGATGAGTTTGGGTTGCATCACTACGCGTGCCGCAAACCAAAAAAGGCAAGCCTTTCGGAAATAAGTGGGAAATGGATTTTAGACAAGATATATAAACATATGCATGCAACTGGGACAAAAAAATGGGTAGACCTTTTGGATGATTTTGTTGAGGCAAAAAATAGTCGACCTAATAAAAGTCTAGGCGGTTTGAGCTCAAATGAAGTGACTTGGGAAAATCAGATGGAAGTGTTTGAAAAGCTGTACCCTGACCGTTACCAAGACGCAAAAGAGAATCCTCTCACAATAGGTCAAAAAGTGCAAATTGCCTTAGATTTGTTACCTTTCCATAAATCTTTCCACGGTTATTGGGCGAGCAAGATATTCACCATCAAGCACAGAACTAATTACGGTGGAATTTACAGGTATACGTTAGCTGATGAGGATGGTGATGAAATATCCGGTACTTATTACGTTCAAGAATTACAGCCGTATGAATAAATTCATCTTTCTTACCCTATATATTTAAGTGGACTGACTTGACATTATTGCAATCATGGATTCCGAGCTGTATCTCAGTATTTCCAATTCGGATAGAAGCTCAGGCCACGTTGTCGGTTCAGTTAACTTACCGCAACCTCTGGATGGCTCCAAATCAAAGTATGAAGTCGGCCTTCTTTACTTTTCAGCAGTGCCGCATTGGTTAAAATTACCAGAACTGTTTATGATACATACCAACAAAAATGAAGAACAGCACTACATAAAATTTAGGTCAATTCCAAATGGTGAAAGAGAAGAGGTCATGAACCATTTGACACAGCAATTGATCGACGCTTATGGCACAAACTGTTCAACGGGCTGTCGAGTGAAAATATTGCGCGATGAAAACGGTTATAGACTACGAATTCAGAAAGATTCTGATTTGGTCATGTCAGACGCATTGGCTCAAATACTGACGTTACCAAAAATATTGGTTAACGATGATCCGCAAAAAGTTAAAGATTTCACCATAGCATTCCAGCAATTAGAAACCGACTTGGAAAGTAGTGTTTTTTACCTCTCTTGTGATCAAGCAAAACATAATTCTATCAACAGTCATGGCGAATCATGCAGTATTTTGGAATTTTTACATTTGCCGGCTGTGACTAAGTCTGCAGTCATTGAACACGTCCCATCAATAGTGAAATATGTACCACTTGATGAATCTCTTCATTCTCAACTGTCGCTGAGTCTATATAACAGCTCATCTAAACCAGTTACAGCTCCAAAAATTGACTTATTTGCTTTGATTCACGTTCGGAAAGTTTGAATATTCCACCCTTTCAAAACTTTTGAAGTACGATTTCAAATATGGTTAGGAAAAATGTCATCACCACCGGATGGCGCAACGCCATTGAGTCAATATCAACTCAAATTGTTTCTTGTGAAACAACGCTGCCGGTAGACAGTATTGGCGGCAGGACACCCCTCTTATTCAATGTTCAACCAGCCCCTAATCTGGTGGTTGATACGAAAAATATAAGACTGCTTGTCGACTTTGTTGTGAAGAAGAAGAAAGACGATAAATGGGTAGATATTGAGATGACCGACAAGATAACTTTGATCAACAATGTAGGTGGTTCTATGTTTGAAGATGCTCACTTGTATATCAATGGCAACCTTTGTGAAACAGCACAACGTGAATACTCTCGGTCTTCATATCTCAAAAACCTACTTTTCAAATCTGAGTCTGAACAACTCGCTTTGCAATCTGCCCATTTCTACCGCGATGAGGCTTTAGGCGATCAGGTCCTAAAAAGTTCAAAGATAAACTATTACGAGTATCTGAGAGCTAATTATATTGAAAGCGGCAAGAAAGTTTCTGTTTTTACCCCCATTTATCTTGATTTGCTGCAGAATGACAGTTATTTAAGCGACAAGACCGGTTTTACCCTTCGGATGTTTCCTGCGAAATCTGAAACTATATTTCTGCAAAATATTTCTACTGATACTCTCAAATTAGAAATCACCCGGGCTGAACTCCATGTTCCTCGCTGTAGATTGAATAAACCCATACCCGATGTCAATGTGACCCATTATGAGAGTTGCAAGGTGCTGAACTTCACATCTCCATCGACCCAATCTATATTTAAACGGTCGCTGAATACTTTGGAGCTACCCACAAAGATTGCAATCGTTTTGCTAACAGAAGAGCAGTACAAAGGAAAATACACGCTCAGTCCGATATATTTCAAGCCGCATAATGTGAAGAACATCACTGTTCACTCGAACGGGCGCATATTACCCACTGTCCGTGGTATGAACATGGAAGGAAAATATCTTCATGAACCATATGCGGCACTTTTTGATCAACTGCACGCCCGATTCCCGAATGTAACTTTGAGCACATTTGATAACGGGAATTCAATTTATGGGATCAATCTGCAGAAGGGGAACACAGATATTGCGGCTGGAAAACCTGAAACTGGTACTTGCGATGTAGAAATCACATACAGTGAACCTCCAAAAGAAAATTTAGTCGTGCTGTTTTTCTGCTTCTACGATACGTCTTTCACTATTGACCGTCACGGCAATCTTCTGAGCAACACGAACCCCAAACTATGATGAATATCATACTTTCAAGGTTATTTAAAGAGGGCGCGATTTAGAACAGTAACAATGGACCCTGTTGATTTGAGACTAAAATCGCCTTCATGTATGATTATTACTGGATCTTCAAATAGTGGTAAAAGTTTTTTAGTGAGAAACTTACTTTTGAATAACGAGTCCTGTTTTGATCGCCCATTTAAAGAAATTTGTTACGTTTATGCAAAACACACTGCGAATTCGGAACTTTTTGACTCCCTTAAACATCTGCCAATATTCTGGAGGGAGGGATATCCTGAAACTGAAATAGTTGAGAACACGCTATTCAAGACCTCAAAAGACACAAGTAAATGTTTAGTTTTGGATGACATTTTTACTGGTCCAGGTAAATGCAAAAGCCTGACCGATATATTTTCTATCTTGAGTCATCATTCAACAATAACTTGTATTCTAATACTTCAGGATTTGTCCAGCATCACGACTTCGCAAAAGGCGTGTTTATCAACATTGCTGCGGAGCACCACATATTTGGTCGTTTTCGTTAATCGTCGCGTTTTACCTGTCATTTGTTATTTGGCCAGAACCTTTTTCCCGTTTGAAAAATATCGTGTTATTGAACCATATAAGTTGTTACTCAAACTAAAAATCCCGTGGAATTATCTGGTGTTAGATTTCACAACGGAAGATCCTCGCCTGCAAGTACGTGAGGGTGGACTGATTCCAGACAAACCTTGTTTCTGTTTCGGCTTTACGGCTGACGCTGAATCAGGTGAGGATGGAAAGAATTCAGTTGCGAAGACAGCCAGTGAGGAAGGTTGAATTGGAGAAGCAGATTATGGCGAAGTTGGAGATTGATGAGAGTGGTTGTGTGATCTATCCGAATGGAAATTCACCAGTTAATCAAAGAACGGGATCGCCCGCACACATACTTATTCAATGGTTTTTATACAAAACAGGGAAAAAGCCTCTGGATTTTTCTATATTTGAAAAACTTATGAGTAGACTTTCTATTGTATCGCCTAGTGATGCCTAACTAACTTCGCTTCACGGAGTGTTTTGTCTGTACTTTCACATACTAGAATATATTGTATTCGCTTTTTCACTGATACATAAGCTCTTTATGTACCTCGGAGTGATACTATTTACCTATTTGACACACCTATTTATGGAATGCATATCGTATTATGGAACCAATAAAATATGATGAATTGAACTTCGGAACTTCGGATATTGAATAACTAACATGAAAATAGAAAAATTTACAAACGTAAAAAATAATAGCACTAATAATATGTAGCGTATAACTGAAGTATTGGCCGTCCGAAGGACACCTAACCGTCCAGGATATCGTGCGAATATACTGCCCCGATATCAGA
Organism: Daptonema setosum; assembly: GCA_964036265.1. Taxonomy (NCBI): domain Eukaryota; kingdom Metazoa; phylum Nematoda; class Chromadorea; order Monhysterida; family Xyalidae; genus Daptonema; species Daptonema setosum. The sequence continues at coordinate 17,386,256 of OZ038443.1, forward strand.
AACAAAAATGGGTAAAGGGCCGTGACGTAAATTACCGTGATAAGTTGAACGATTCGAAGTATTTCTGCCGCCGCCGCGAGCCTGCGAGCATGATCTGCCGATCATACTCACAGCCACACGGGCCCTCCTCAACACCCACACTAAATGCCACGCTATCTCCTATTGTATTATACACCATTACATCAATAAAGTAAATTATTATAAATATCGGTGAACAGTACGTTTAGACACAGTAATTCAGGCCATTGACGCAACAATCAAGTGAAACACAATCAACACGCGGCTAGATCGAGATACCCGAAAGCTTATCTTAATCGAACCATATTAAGGGTTAGCCCTAGCGGCCTACCCTTGATACATACATACATACATACAAACACACATACATACATACACACATGCACACATACACACATGCATACATATATACATAGATAAATACATTCGGACATACATACATAAACACATACATACATATATGTACATAAATACATATGTACATGAACACGCGACTTACGGTAACGTACATACATGCATATACCCATGCAACAAGCTACATGTACGTATGTACACTGCACACAGCAATCAGTTCTTATACTGCTTTATTATAAAATAATTCGAATCAGTCAAATAAATTGAATTTGAACTGAGTAAACACAATATTTACTTAATTAAAATGGCAAACAAATACATTTTTATGAATAAAAAATGCAATAACCATTATATCTTTTCCTTATGAAGTGAATTATCTTGAATAAAATGAATAAAACGTAATATTATTCATCTATCTCACATTTACACTTGAGGGAAAAAAGTCATGATAATACAATTTGCTCTGCGGATAACCATTTACTGTTATAAAATGATCTAATCTAGCAAATATTTTAAAATTAAAACTGATATTTTAGATAATTTAACTAAATAAAATGGTCATAAACGTTTTTTTCTTTTTATGACTTAAAACTGTTTACCACTTTTTGAACTACATGAGAACATTGATATAATCACAGTAATCCGTCTTAATATGCACTGAATTTCATGTATGTACGTCAAATATTACACACGTAAGTGTAAAACTCATCACAAAGTGTATGACTCACTCATGTTGAAACTTGTAAGCGTGCAGGCGGACCACATTTGTAAGAGCAACTTTGGGGTCGTTGCAACGTAATAGGATATGGTCATATGACCCCCCCTCAACACGCACTTGCATATGGCCCTATGGGGCACCCTAGGATTTTTGACTCCTATCCTTAAGCATAGCAAACCGCTTTCGAAAATTTCACACAACTTTCATGCACATCTTAGGGGCCTATAGGGCCCCACATACTACTCCGAACTTTTAATAATGTTTTTACAAAATGTATGTACTACTGATAATTGGTGTCGTAGTTGGCTGTTTTGTGGACGATAACATAAGATGTGTGAGTCTACAATGCCAATGTTAACATGGTGGATTGGATGTTATACTCTTCAGTAAGTACACTTGTCGTATACAACAGCAGCCCGCAACACCACACGTTGCAGTCGCAGGAACACGCATTTTACCTGCGTGCATCACAACATCGCAACGTGACACGCGGATGAAAATTTATTATCTAGCCCAGGCATAAGGGTATTGGTTTTCGAACAATAAAAATTATCTGCAACGAATTCAAAACAAAAAATGCCACTGTTATCCCATAGTAAATTATTGAGAATTTCATTCTTATCCATCGGTGGAATATTGCATATATTACATATACACGTTGATATCTCCACACTGATCGATGTGTTGTGGATTTCGCGTGCGTGCGTACTACTCAGTGTTATATTTATTATATTCAACTTCAACGTACTTGTATACAGCTTTGAGTTCAATAATTCCACGTTTAAACGTTGAAAAAATCCACACCACGATGTTTAAAATAGGATAATAAACAAATGTGTTGTCTATAATCTAGCCGAAACCGTTTATAGGTTAGAAACAACGTTCCGATATAAGGTTGAATCATGGCAACAATGGATCGGCGGGATGCCCTGATGCGTATTGGTATCGCATATTTCATCTGGCTTTCTATTGATCAATGGGCCCGGCTAATACAACCGTTTATGATGTGGGAATTACAACCGCAACCCGATATGCTCAAGATTGGTTGGTAATCCGATTTTGTTTCTCTTTCTTGGCATTCAGACTACTCCAAGTTAATTTCTTTATTTGATTAGCAGACCCATGCTATGAATATCAATATGAATAATCATGACCACAAAATTCACAAGAAACAGTATCGATTTTTCAGGAATGATAAACTCGGTCGGTAACGTGTGCATGCTTGTTGGCTCATTTCTATCTGGATATCTACTCGACAATGCTGGTACTAAACCGACGGCACTCGTTATCTGTGTCCTCAGTGGCGCGTTTCTTATTTTATCAAGTCAGGTCAAGATGATCGCACTATTTGCATGCGTACAGGTACGTAAACCACTAGTTCTTGAGATTAAACATCCCAAAGAAATCCTCGTTTTCTATGTTCACAAAAGATCGATGATCGTGAGTAAAAATTTAGATTTTTTCCTCAGCGCAGTTTGCCTTAATACATTGTGCACACAAATAAATAGCAAGCGCGCGACATTATATTTAAAATGACTATTTTGACTATTCAAAATTCTTATTATGACCAATCAGCGTAGAGGGTACTAATTGGCTATTTAGTTTGAATTTGAATGTGGCGAGCATTTAGTTGCGCTTACAGTTTGGTTGAGCAGTGACGCTTGAGTGAAGTTTTATATTTTTTTCTGATGAATAATTCAACGGCAACTTAAAGATTTATATAAAAACTGCAGACCACTTAACAAAGTCCAAAGCTCACCAAAGCAGATAAAACTGTTTTTTTGACACAATATTTTTACAAAATCCATTACAGATGCTGAAAATCGCTTTCAACTTCCCAGCGGTATGCGAGGCCTTTGTAGGATCACTGCATGGTGAATCAGATAACAAAGGGCGTATTCGGTCACTCATGTGGTTAGGAGTTCCTAACGGATTAGCGATGGTCATCGGTCCATGGATTGCCGGACAATCATTTGTGTTAGTTGTGTATCTCATGCAGGCACAGTTAAAGTAAACTTTTCCTGATGTACAACTCATAACTTTGGAACCATATTAAAGATGGGTCAACTACGATTTGCACATTTCGTACGCGATGGCCGGCGCTCTGATGTTTATATTGTTGTTACCTGTCGTACTATTCGTCGTCCCTGAGCCACGTAGCAACACTGCCATGCAGTATAGTCAAAAGTTGCCTCTGCTGACCGTCTACAAACAATTCGCCAAAAATGGAAAGCTAATGAAATCGTTGCTGTTCAGGTTCCTAGTTGGTTAGTGAGTGAAGTCCGTCCATCGACCCCATGTATATAATGTTACACCACCACTTCAATTGGTTTCAATTACTATACTACATACTTCATACTGCCCATTTTAGATTCACCATTTCAAGCCTATGACCAGATGAGTCGATACTATTTTGTGTCGTTCTTGATCGAGAACCCAGCAGACATGTCATACATCGCTATCTTGATCGGTTTGGCCACACTGTTCACTAACACCGTCTTGATCAAACCTATGCAACGTCGACTGTCTGGTCAACGCATGCTTCAACTGGGATTCGGTCTTCTCACAGTCGCATATCTAGGATTGTCAAGTGTGGACAGCTACTACAAGCTCATGTTCACCCTACCGATTCAGGTTGGAAACGCCGATTGAATGGATTTTCAGCGATAGTGTAGCAGTGTGTACGTACGAATTTTTAGCTTATATGCCTAGTATTGGTCGAATGCTTACAAAGTTTTAGGTGCAATTATGAAAACTAAATATTATCTGATTTCAGGTTGTTGGTGTGTCAATTTCACTGGCCGTGCTTTCTGCCCAAGTAATCGGATCGGTGGAAGCTAATGATATCGGCAAGGCAGCGGGTCTTGGTCAAGGCGTAACTGGGTTTGCCTCAGCCATTACACCGTTTATCGCCGGATACTTCATCAGCACGTACGAATTTTCATTGATATGTTACATCAGTGCTGCAGTTTCTCTGTTCGGCATTGTACTTGTTCAACTCATTGGATCGTTTATGAAACATGCCGACGTTGAACTGCTACCAGGACTCAATGACAAGGGCGCTTAAATTTATCCAGATATTATGAGAATATCATTAATAATGAGATTCATTACAACTTATGGCTTTCGTATTAAACTATATGTTATCGTTTCATCGATTGTCTATTGGTGGTGATCAGATAAAAACGTTCTCACTTAACTGGTCTCGTTGCCAAGTCATGACGTCGTGCAATAATAAATAAACATACTGGGCGACACTCTTTTTATGTTCAGTGGATTTATTTTAAATCAGGAACGTTAAGAAATATTGAATATAACGTTTCATTACAGTACAGTTGATACGGCGAAAAGCAACCAGTTGCTCATTCAAACAACAATAATTTTTCAAGCGATTTAACCAAAACATTAGGGAAAATGAAGCAAAAGCAACATCGTGACGTGTCTTATATACACACCATGTTCTTTAAGCAAAGCACGTTACATTCACGGCCACATCACACAGACGCATGTCGATGGATAGTGGTGACTCAAACGTATACAGCTAGATACAATCTTTCAATGCTTGTGTAAGTGCTACGTAGACGTCATGTCAAACTAACTCAGCAACACAGCGAGAAAAACTGTCCGAAATCAGAGGCCAATACACTGTTTTGTCAGTTGATCGTAGATCTGATTATGCACAACGTGAGTGCACAATTTAGCGCAGCCATATTTAGAGATGTTGAAGTCAAAATAACATGTGTTCAATACTATTATATTTTTTCATTCACCAAGATAAAATACGTCTAGTTAATAGAGATGAAGAACCGAGTTTCTCAAATGCCGGATTAGATGGAATAACACTATTATGGTCTATGGAATAACATTGATCATTTATTGGTCACACCCCATCTCAGAACAATCTTCTTATTTTCACCTTCTATTTTGTCGCATTGCAATAAAAAACATAACAAGGCAATTGTGGTTTTAAAAGGCACCTTTGGCTTGTACTGAATAACATTAGATCGAAAATATTAATTTTATGACGAAATATCTTCAACCATTTATGCAGTTAAATTAACAATCATGCGCGACCGCACACAATCCATCATTCGAATTGGGTTCGCCTACTTCATTTGGATAACACTAGATCAATGGTCCAGAGTGCTGCTGCCTTGTCTACTACGCAGAATGCGACCACGACTGTCGTATTACCATATTGGCATGATTAGCTCAATCGGCCATATGTTCATGCTGCTTGGCACTTTCCTCTCAGCTAAATCAATTGAAAATTTCGGTTACAAGGGCACTGGTATCGCAATATGTTTCATAACCGGCGGCTTCACAATGCTCATGGGTCAGACCAGATCGCTGTCAGCACTTCTTTTAACACAAGTATTGAGAATTGGTGGTTGCTTCCCACAGGTAAGCCAATGAGCAAACCATTAATCAAGGGTAGGCCGCTAGGCCTAACCCTTAATATATATTAACATGCTGTTGGAAAATGAAGATGTCACAATATATTTAGGTTCTGGAATCACTTATCGGTTCATTACACTCCGAAACGGACGGCAAAGGGCGGTTGCGTTCAATCATGTGGGTCTCACTGCCACACGGACTAGGCACGATCGCAGGTCAGTGGTAAACCATAGTTTAGTCTATCATGAATACATTTATTTTGAGCTGTTCGTAGATAAGAAAACGATGATAAGCCATAGAGGGCGAGATATAAAATCTCGGGAAACACAATTGTTTTTAGTGTACTTTAAAACTTTTTGCCAGACTCAAAAGTGATTTTTTTTGTCTGCACCACTTTTCAACACCAAGTCAACCAGCTAAAGTTAATAGGTCCAATGATGGCATTCATCATGTTTCCGCTGTTTCGTCACCACATGGGTAGCACATATGCAGCATCAGGCATCCTGGTAATACTCACACTCATACCAGTCATTCTCTTCGTGGTTCCAGAACATAAACAACAGGGAGTCATTGCCCAGGTTAATAAAAATACAGGGTGGGTTCGAAATTGCGAATACTTTGTTTTCGTCTTGAATTTGCTGTGCCCAATAAATTTAAGCTGAAATTTTCGGCGGCCACACGGCACCGTTCAAGTTGATAAGATATACTGTTAAAATATGCTGTTAAATATGAACCCAATGCTTCTTTACATCCACTTTCTAGAAATGATCAGTGTCCGATTGATAAAGATGTCCGTTCTCTCTAAACAAACTTTTTTTAATTTAGGATACATTTCGCTCAAGTTACGCTGACTTACTAAAAAACAACGATCTTCTGCGCATACTTCTGTACCGACTCATATTCGAGCTGCCGATGCAATGCTTTGAAACCTTCCATAAATGGTACCTGATGTACGCTATCGAAGTTAGTTTATTCACCAACGGAAAAATTCCTCTCTATTAAAATCTTCAATCCATTCACCAAACTATGCAATAAACAGATAACTGTGAACAACATGGTTTTCTTGGCTTGCGCCGTGGGGTTCAGCGCCGTTTTCACCAGCAGCGTACTTGTAAAGTTAGTAAAAAATATCGAATTAAATACTTTAAAACTAAGAATTCCACGTAATCTAATTCCACTGAATCTAACACATTTTTATACCTTTTCAGTCGATTGCAACGCGAGCTGCAACCTCAGAAAATGTTAACATTGGCGTTTGGCATGCTCACTGTGTCATATCTTGGGCTGGCGAACATCTATAACCTGTTTACCGTAGTGATCGCATGTGCAATTCACGTTAGTGGTGTCTAATGTTTTTTTATAAATAGATTTTAACATTTTGTTGAGTCATGAGCTTATTTAATTTAAAACTTAAAGTCAGACAATTTAAAGGTTGTAGGTGAGCGGTGCGACAATGGCGTTCTGTCTTCTATCGGCACAAGGCATGGGGTGTGTGGAGTCAACCAACGTTGCTAAAACGGCTGCTCTAATGCAAATGACAACGATGGCAGCAGCTTCCACGGCACCTTGGGCAGCTGGACTGATGATGGTCAACGACCAGTTCCACATCGTGCTTTACCTGAGTGCAGCTGTGTCCCTTATCGGAGCTGTTGTCGTACACACTACAGGCAACTTTATGAAGTCAACAGGCACAGATCTGCTCCCTATGGGCTTTGAACGCGGCAAACTTGAGTGATTCAATGTGATCTGACATGATAAAGCATCAACCACTGCTCATATACTGTAGCTGCGTATACAAATTATTATCAACTTTAATAACGAAAAAACGCTAATCGTATTCATTGTCACATGCGAAGGTTAACCTAACGATACATGAATGATTTCAATGCGAAGTCACGTTTTTTGGTTAATGATAGAAAAAATCCATCAAGCTTACTGCCGCGCTTAGACAATTTAGAAAGTAAAATTAGACATAGCCGCATAGCCGTACAGAGAAATGCACACGCACAAGCAGTCGGCAATTTATGCTTATCCTGATAACAAAACAATGTGCACCTCGCAATAACAATAACAACTGTGGGGGAGGGGGATCAGCGTCTTTTTAATCACACGCCAAACGTTTCCGACGAAAGAAAAGAAATGCAGTTTAAAACGCCGAAATTAACTGACCACGCGCAGTGATTAGATCGCAGCAGCACACGGTTATCACCAATCCCGACGCTGGTAGCTCACACGCGACAACTTTCAGTTTCGTTAACAATAACATTTCGTGCTAGCAAGAAATCATTGTATGCGCAATGTGACTACCATGCCAAACTTTGCTGCTTCTATCATATGGGTATTCAAGGTCTAGCTTCCGTAACTCTTTTCAGGCAAGACATCAACAGCACGATGGAGAAAAAACAACGCACGATCCTGTTGGTTTGCATAGCATACGGTATCTGGCAGACAGCTGCTCAATGGGAGAACACACTCCTATCGTTTCTCCAATGGAACACATACCCTCCCATGTCCGTTCTCCAAATCAGCTATATACAAGCTGTGGGCAGCTTCTGCAATGCACTGGGAGCTTTTTTGCTCGGGCAGGTAAGTTCATTGAGGACACATACATACTAGAAGCTATAGTTATACTTTTATATTCATATGAAGCCACATTTCATTCATCAAAGATTATTACACTAGATTATATTACATTACACTAAGAAAAAATGCCAGAAACTCATAATTTTTTTATTTCGTTGAAAATACAACACGTCTAGGTAGCCTGATTTCACAGATAATCGACACCTCGGGCTCTAAGAGCGTATTTCTGGCGGCTATATTGATGACTGCCCTGTATTATGGCTCGATGAGCGCAAGTCAATCGTTCATCTCCTTCATGCTCTCACAACTGTTCCGCATCGGATACCACTTTGAGGCTAGTTTACCGAGTCGGTAAATCACAACCGTAAAAAACTAATGCAACGTCAAAATTTTTGTTTCAACCTGAGATTTTTTGACTCGGAGGGTAAGTAAGGTCTAATCAAAAACAATTTACCTTGAGTATGGCAACTATAACAGCAAACGGGTAAGGTGACCGACACACTCGTTACTCTAAACAATTACAGGCCGGCGCAGAAATGTACCTGGCTACGGTTACTAGTGAACGAGAAAGAGCATCAGTCATGCTCACGCTGACCAGTTTTCCAACCGCCGCCGCTTATGTTCTCGGTCCGATTCTGGCCTCCAGGTAACAATTTCGTGATTCTGTCTTTACACAATTATTCGGAATCCTCCGATGCAGCAATGAAAATCATCTAATTATTATAAATAGACATTAAGTCGTTTTTATGGTGCAGTTTTATATGCTGAACTTGACTTAATACCATACTTACAGATGTGCAGCATGGTTCGGTCTGCGAGTAGCGGCTGGTGCATGTGCCGGTCTGTTAGCCCTGGCTCTATGTCCACTTATTCTATGGGTTCTACCCGACACCCATGATGTACCCAAACTAGCCAGTGCTCGACTACAACCGTTCGACGGTGGTCTGCCACTGCTAATCAATAACGCTGCTCTTCGGGAGGCAATATCACTGCGGGTTTTAGTTGTAGCTCCCATGATTTGCTTTGAGCTGGTGGGCCGTCAGTTCATTATGAGAAAATACTTCAACACACCAGCGGATACCGCGCAACTCATGCTTATTACAGGCTAGTCTACTGAGGAGATCCCATTTAAAACACAAAAAATGCATTTACAATTTTACTTTACCACGCAACGGTAACATTGACACGAAAATTAATAATATGGCTATATATGTGTACGTGATGACGGCTTTTTCAAAAACCAACTGAAAGAAAATTTGTGTTACTTTATTTACGTTAACCAATGTGCAGGTATGAGCGTTGCGATCGTGCAATTGTTGGTGCTGCCTCGCCTGCAACGCACCGCCACACCCAAACGAGTAATGCAGCTGGCACTCTGTGTTCTAGCAGTTGCCTATCTGTCCATCTTGTACAGTCGCAGTTTCATCCAAATGCTTGTTATCAATGGTCTGCAATCGGCCGCTTATGCCGTCGCATACGCCGAAACCAGTGTTCAGGTTGGCATCAATAGCAGTGACAGCTTGATAAAATTCTAGCATCTCCTAACTAGAGATTGCGCAACAAGAATGCCAGAAAAGTTTACAGAACAAGCATGGACTTGAACGTAAAATCTTGTTTGCAGACAACGTCATCAGTGCAAGTGACCGAACTGGGCAAAGCGACGGGCATGGCAGCGTGTTTCACATGGTTCACTCACAGCATCATGCCTCTCATCACCGGACAACTTGCCATGTCTGCTCACTACACATATGCCATCTATTTGAGCACATTCATATCAATGGTCACCCTGGGATATGTCACTTACGGCTGCAACCACGTGGATGCAAGAGTACAGAACGTGTTGCCCATCTTTGGTGCCCTGGGTTGAACCAGATGAACACAGTCACAGATGAACTCAGTTTGAATCAAGGTCGAGTCCATCGAATGTGATTTACTTGATGATTGATGTGATAGAAAGAGATTTTTGATTGCAATGGTGGTTCGAGGATTGGTTATAGGGTGCTTTAATCAATTTCTCACAGATGAGTATCCGCAAAACTTTATGGGCCACCACTGATTGACCGACTGTTACTGTGAAATTTGTGATTACACCATGATATAATACAAGATCACAACTTCATTTTCTTGATCCGATTCCTGTCTTTCAACCCTAACCAAATATAAAATAAGGGTGGCAAGCTATTGCCAATATTATACCTTATGATGAAATATGTGATGATATCGACATTAAAATGATAAAACTAAAAATCGGCTCGTTACCTGATCACTTGATGTTGATTCGTATATTTGCATGCATTAGAGAAGAGCAATCGAAAATAAAAAAACTGACCGGCAGCCAAAACGAGGTCGATGTTGGTAAACTGTGCGAGCTGCTTGCCGACTTGATATACTTGAATGGCAAGTTCTCGTGTAGGCAGCAACACCAGTACACGACTCACAGCACGTTGCTTGGGTCGGAACAACAGACGCTCCAATACAGGCACCATAAACGCCGCTGTTTTACCTTGAATTTAAAATATTCATAGAAAAATGCGACGATTATATATTTTTTGTAAAAAAATCCAAAGTAAACATCAACTGCTTGCATATTATTACAACATACAAAAAACACTAACCGGTACCCGTCGCAGCACACGCACAAATGTCCTTGCCAAGGAGGGCAACGGGAATGCAAGAAGATTGGATTGGAGTTGGGTGCTGGTAACTGAAACAGAATCAACCCTTGAACATAAAAATCTTGAAAAAAGGTTGAGTCACCTATAGTTTACTGAGTTTCAGCACTAGCAGTAAACCAAATTTATAGAACTAAAACTCAATATTACAAAAGATAGTTAACCCCATTGAAAAAATGTTGAATCACTTTTTTTTACTTGGACTTCTGCATTAACTGAAACCATAAGGCACACTAATACCATATCAGAATGGTGTTTTCGTAGTGGCCAGAGAGTTGAATAAACTGACGGGCAATGGCAGAAACCCCAGAGCAACGCGTCAGGATCTGTGTCTCAAGTCAGGTTTCGAACTTAGGACCGCCGGTTTTCGAGGCCGGCGCCCTACGCACTAGACTAGACAGGCGACAAAGTAGTAGTTTACTGAGTTTCAGCACTAGCATTAAACCAAATTTATAGAACTAAATCTCAATATTACAAAAGATAGTTAACCCCATTGCGCCGATGGCTTTGAGTATCGGACGAGACAACTTCATTTCTTGAAATGTCACCGTTTCCTGTTGAGCAGCGGCGTTGCCATTCATGAATGACTCGTCAAAGAATTTTTCGGCTTCGAGGGTTGCTTTCTTCGTGCGTTTGGCTTCTTTGAGTTTCAAGTTGTCTGAAAATAGGAAACGTTAAAATAATGATAACCAGAGGTGGGCCGCAGGAGGGGTAGGGGGGTTTACCCCCCCCCCACTTTTCAGGGTCGGCGGGTAGCCTACCCCTCCCCCCTAGACAAAAATTTAGGTCGCCTACCCCCTCCCCCCCCTACTCGAAATTGTTGAGAAAATCGGCGTCAAAACCTCGATTTTGAGGCTCATTTTTCAAAATTTTCTGGCTGTAAGAATTTTTTTTTTGAAGAAACACGTTTTCTGGGTCAATTTTTTCGGTTAAAACCTAAAAAACCGGTATATGTGATGTTTATACCTTATAATAAAAGATTTTTTTAGCAAAAACAAGCGTTTTATGCGAAAAAAATTTTTTTCTACCCCCCCCCCCCCCCCCTTAACCGACCTTACCTTCCCCCACTTTTCGGACAGGTCGGGTAAAATGGGATTTTCTGTCGGCTACCCCCCCCCCCCTGCAAAACGCCAAAAAACCCGGCCCACCCCTGATGATAACCATTTATGATGATTTATTTCATACATGCTGCAACCCTACTGATTATCAACCGCAGCTCTAATCATCCAATTTTCACAGTAAAATTGAATTTCACCATAACTTTAAAAAATTTTGTACTTAAACCTTCCTAACCGTATCCCACCCATTTTCGAGTGTGAGTTGAGATTTTCGGCTTCGGCAGATGCCCCGCCCCAGTACGCCAAAAACTCGACATACCCGGACGTCAGATTTATGTAGTGAAACATGAATAACTAACCAGCCGTCTCGGTGTGCATCTGATCCAAGTCCTCATCGCTCTCTTCATCGTAGTCATCATCACCAGTCTCAGGTGTTCTACTTGATGACTGTGGTATGCTGGTCATATTCTGCAGTTCCTCTTCTACATCCATTTTTGAGTCGTCCCCATCGACATGAACAGGTGGCTGGTTCTTGCTGTAAGTATAAATTGGGTGTTTATTATGTGCAGGAAGACTGGGTCTTACAAATGATACTCACTTTTTTGTTAACATTTTTTATTTCATTTATAAGGGTAGTCCAACTCAACGACACGTTTTTTCCTAATGCATCGAAACCATAAGATTTTGAATTAATTTGTAACAGTAATAATGTTAATCAGAAACACGTCAACCAACTACTGTTTTTTAACCAACCGTTTTCTCCTGGCTTCAGCGATTTTCTCATCCAAGGTGGTTGCCCTACCCTTGGCAATGTCCATTATATTCTTCAGATTCTCCGCCTCCACATCTCTGACCGCCGGTCCAGTGAAATCAAACGTAAATGTGGCTGCGAAATCTCGACTAACTTTTGGGTCGACTTTTTGACGTTTGGAAAGCTTTTGCTTCTTTTGCGGCAGTACAATCTGAAAAACCAAAACGTTGGTTCAAAAACGCATCACGAAAATGAAGATCATCATACAAAAATGCAAACGAACATCCATTTCCTCGTCGCTGTCATCACTTGACCCGGGTCCGATCTCTTGATCACTGCCCAATGGCTCTATCGTCCGCACCAAATCAGCACAAATCGACATTTTGCTAGAAACAAAGATATATTTAAACATGAAACAAAACAGAAAAATCACGGAAATTTAATTAAACATTGTACTCAGCACTTACTGTATTCAACCATGAAGTAATCTCTTTCTATAAAAGGATAGTTGCAATGCAACATCACCAGCATCAGACAATGTTAATACAAACTCAGCGCTTTTGACACGTTTTATTTTGTTACGTCAATTGTTTCCAAATAGTAGTACAAATGATGACAGTTTATATTAAAATACGATAACGTTTAAATAATCTATACAATAACAAAATAACGAATAGAAAGGAGCACAGAAGCACAGAAAGTACACATCAAGATAAAATTAACAAACTATGGTGATAAATACAATTTCATTTAGAACAGTCAAACACAAGCATTTACATTGCGATTCCATCAGATGCAGCTGAATACAATTCATCATGAAGACTTATGAAACTGAAGCCCATTACATCACAAAAAAATAAAAGCAACTGTACACGAAGAACTACTTTTTCCTGGATTACTGTATAAAATATGACCAACTTTATTTTACCGTCAGCAACTTATAACAATTCAGATACACGGGCAAGTTAAGTCAGCGTATAAAATGTCAACTTATACAGAACTGGACATTCCAGTCGAAGTTGATACAAATCCTGTTAATTAGCATCAGCACATTAGTGTTCGAACTTACATAAAAACTATTGTTTATTCTTGCCTGAACTTATCCTAATCACAAATTCTGAATTCACAAATTTTAATGCAGAAAATAAAATAGTATACATTGATATTACATCAGACCTAACGTGTGAAATATTTTGTACAGATAATGAAATAAAGAGAAAACAGCAGTCACAAAGGTCACCACATTTATCAGGATAGCATCACCGTCGGGTTCACGTTGTATTATACTGTCAGTTTGCAAGGTGAAACGAAAGCTATATCCCACAAGCCTCTACTCCAGGTCTACTATCTGAAAATACCATAATATCATAGATTATCAAATAACTGAGCGAGCAATATTCCACTCACAACTGGGTTGTGCGTAACTGATGAACAGAATGTAATGACTGAAATTGCGAAAAAAACTAACGGCAATATTATTGGCAGAGCGCTGCTGCAATCCGTTAACCGGGCCCGCAGATCGACGCGTCGGTCGATAGTCCCACTTGACGACCGTATCCGATACCTATCACATACAATAAGCATACAAATATACGATATGTATGATCTTGAGAACGCAAAAAATTACACTCCAATACTTTAAAGTAAACCGTTACCCGCTTCTTGAGCATACGTTATTTCGCTTGGGAACCAAAACGAAGCGGGTGGAGGAAAAAAATTCGAGTGAGCCAGCTGTCATCGCCACGAACCACATACTTTCACTAATCATGATGATTCACTTATCACTCATTTACAATTAGTATGACATCTGATGGTATACTTCTTTCAGTTTATCAGTCAAATAAACTATAGGAGCACAAACAGTAACAAAAAGAAAACCCCAAAGTGAGTTGATGAAAACGTGAGAACTGACCGGTCCCTCAGCCTCGATGACTTGACCATCTGGATTTACGTAGTTGAGCTTGGGTCTGACCCCGACGTGGTAGTGACCGGACAGGGCGTTGTCTTTGGGCGATAGATCACACGACTTCTCGGATGCTGCAAATGATTGCACCGGCTGCCAACCCTCGCTTGGATTGGTCCTGCAAATAAATCGCCACCTGGGTTGTTTATGATATGTAAGACCTTTCGGTCAGTATTACGCCGAACAGTTCATCATATTAAGACCATCCCCCTCGCTATCCTATAACGTTGCAGATCACAAAATCTAAGGTACAACAAAAAGTATTTAACTTATGTCCAACCTGAACACAATACCATATTCCTGAACGAGATGATGTGGATAAGTCTTCGGTAGCTCCCAGGTTAGCCGCATTTTTTCATGACCGTTCGGCTGGCCTGCGATCACAGATAATCAGTGCTAGTGGGAATCGGAGATCAAATGGGGGCATATTTAGAAGGAGAGGTATGTCGCCCCGCCCTTACTAAGGATATGGCAAAAAGATAGACTAACGATCGCGAACAAGCTTGACAGGAATCTGCATGCTTAGGGCTCGCCGTACCAAAGACAGTGCGTATTCCGTCTGAAATATGCAGGCGTATAGAATGTATGTATAGTCTATTGATAATAAAAAGCGTTATTTTATTCCTAATCTCAAAATGTGGGAAATAAAAACAACAGTTTTTTTACCACAATAAATACGTAAATATGGCACCAACATTGGGTGTGTTGTTGTTGTTGCCATTAACAGCCGCATTTCTATACACGATGCCATTGGTTTTGGCAATGTGATCACCAGTCAACTGCCTCTGTGGCACATGACGATCGCCCATGGTTCGTCTGGCGTATTGACGTTGCTGCTGGTCATCGTCGTCGTCCAGGATCACTTCATCGATGTCTGGATAAAAGGAAAAATGTGTGGAAAGCTGAAATGAACTCTAATAAAATACTACCCCACCCAATTATCAGGCAACTGCTCCCATCGACTCATGAAATGATTTTTTTAACGCAACGGAAAGACATGTGTAGTACATCGAATTTATCCGTTTGAGGATCGACGAACAAAGCTTAACACTCCATTCACTTCCTTATTTTAGGCGCCCTTATTTTCACACTATGCATAAACCACGACTGATTTATAACCAATTGTATCTTTTCTGTCTTAACAAATTCATTTGAACCAAATAATTATTTGGGCGGTAATTGGTTGAAACCAGCCTTAGCCAGATAATAAAAGCAGAGTGAAACTGACCGTTATTTGCAGTGGACGGCATGCCACTGGGCAGTGAAACCCGACGTTGCTTGGCGTATGCCGCATTCGTCGGCTGCGGCAAATTTGCTAAATTGAAATGTGAAAAAAGAATACAAATAGCCGAACCAAATTTTGTGTCAGTTTTTGTTTCGCAAGACTTAAATTTGCATTGAGGCCACCGACTTGATTATAAAAAATAAAAAAACGCGAGAAACAATGAAGTGGAGAATATAGCTTAGCCTAAAAAGTGGGGGGGAGGGGGTAACCCCTCTCCCCAGCGGCCCACCCCCCCAATAACGAGGCCTATACCGACAATATGACTGAAACTAACATGGAGTAGGCCGTTTACGGGCAGCATTTTGTTGTGCTTGATTGAGCGCGTTTTGTCGGATCTGCAGACCGGGTGCCGGTTGAAGTGGAGGAGGAGGAGATCGAAATGAAGTGCGATTATTGGGCTGCTGATAAGGCTGTTGGGTGGTGGGATGACCATTGGTGCTCGTGTGTGGGTGCGCGAAACGAGCGTGCAGTCGTCGCACTTGCAGCAGTGCTGCGTCCTAGAACATGACCGTAATCTAGCACTCCAAACAGAAAATGCAGGTGAAAAAAAATTCATTAAAGCCGATTCGTTTAGCGATCAGAAAGAGAGACAATAATGATTCTTATACTAAGTTGACATCGGAATTCGGAATAAAAGATAAAAATCATTAAAAAAAACATAAATAGAACAAACCCGTTCGGCATTGGCACGGTCACAATCGCTCTTCTGAAAAAAAGAAGGACTTATCGAATGGTCACTGGTCAGCAGAATGCAAAGTCAGATTTATTCTAATCCTGAACAGAACAGATAGGTAAGTGAAAATTACTGTATAAGGCACTAAAACGAGCTTTGAAATCGATCAAAACCACTCAGATTCTGGGAAGTTTAGGTAAAACTGCAGCCAACCACTCGTTCGACTGCTCTATGCGCTTCGGCGCATGTCTGTCGCAGGCGTCGCACATCATTCTGCAACCGACGTAGTTCACAGCGTTGCAGACCAACCTGCAAAATAACAACTCATCAGACGTAACGAGATAAAACTATAACTAAAAAGCAAGTCTGTAGAACAGTAAATACTTTCGCGACTTTTTTGTAAGCTAATTTGATATGAACTACATTATTTTCTTTACTTTGTCAAACTTACCATAGCCTTAACATCGTTCATTTGCTTGGTCTCCAGTTTCCTTCTGAAGTTGTTGATTACATGGATACAGCGACGGACCAGATCTGGCGGAAACTGACTCGCAAATTTACATACTTCATCCGATGATGTTGGTTTGCAAGTCGAAGAAACTTTTTCGCTAGCTGAAGGTCCTTGATCGTAGGTTGAGGATGTGGGATTAATGCGAGAGCTCTGTCGTTTGGCTGGTTTGGTAATCTCGGTTACAGACTCATACAGAATGTCATCGTCGCTTTTTGACTGAAAGTAAAATAGTCAAAACAAAATACATTAATCAGATAATAATCATAGATTATAAGCCATGTCGTTTTTTCTCACATGAACAAGCACTTGTTTATTGTTTAGATTTTTTTATTGTTCGCGGTTCATATTTTTCAACTTCACACTAATTCACGGTTCAGGGTTGTCAATTCAATGTGAGAGATAAAAATTGAAATCACCACGAAAAGAATTTCATGAAGTTCTAGCTTAACTGCGTCGGTCGGTTCCATAACGCATATTTCCGCTTATGATGATTTGCAGAGATAGTCTAATGTGATTGTGAACTTTGAGAGTGGAGCGCGAAAATTTTGATAATTTTCACTCTGAAAGTAGTGTTTTCAGCAAAACAAACGAAGTTGGTGGGTACGTAAAATGTATCATAAATATGCACATTTGCTGTAACTAGAGTTCACTAACGAAACTGAACTGACCAAAACGAAACTGTCGAAACGAACCTTCCTACCGAAATACGCTGTTTCGTTTCAGAGTATTCGAAACGAATTTTTTTAATATTCGTTTCGTTAGCTATCGAATCGAAAAGTTTCGGTTGGTTTTTCGTTTCGGTTCGCACTAACGAAATTTGAACGTTTCGTTAAGCGTTTCGATAAGGTCTCCAATGATTTAATTTAATAATATCGACAAATAAAATTTCAAATTCAAATAAATTAAGGTATGAGTAAACTTGGTAGAAAAAATCTCACTCACTCACTTACCTACTTGCTCAATCATTGAATCACTAACTCACTCACCACAGCTCCCGATAAACGAAAAAAAAAGTGAGATTTTTTCCTACCAGGTTTACTCATACCCTCATTTATCTGAATTTTGAATTTATTTTGAAACTTTTTTCGTCGATATTATTAAATTAAATCATTCGAGGCCTTAACGAAACTTTCTTCGTTTCGTCAGCTAACGAAACGAAACACGGAAATTTCGTTCGAATCAATCGAAGCAAAAAAGTTTCGTTTCGTTCGTTAGTGATCACTAGCTGTAACTGAACCTTTTCGTCAACTTTACTGGTCACTTCGGAGTCGGCCATATTGATGAGCATTTCGAGGCAATCGTCAACACTTCTGGAAACTTGAACCTTTGCAGCCGGCTTACTTTCGATATCATCTTTCGGACCGATGCCTCCCACCGTAATATCTTCCTGGGACTCGGTGACGCCTGATAATGTAAACAGTAGCACAAGAAAATTACAAATATAATATACAAGGTACTTGATTGATTCAAAATAGTTTTTAAATGAACAAGTATACGTAACGCAGTACGCAGAGTTTTAATATAATGAACAATTCTGTAATATACAGCAGAGTAGACCAAGATTATGCTTTTATCTTGCAAACGCGACCCTATATAATCCAATATCACCGCATTACTCAGAGCTGGTTTCCAACGTACCCAATTTGAAAGTCTTATCAGATAGGTGCGTGCCACCGTGTGTGAGTGAAGTATTAGTGACCCTGATTTCAATAAAAACGCACCCGATGTCTCATCGTGTTTCTCGATTTGTTGCATCAGCGAAGAGTCGGATTCGGTATTATCGTGCTCAGGTTTTGGCGACTCGAAAACTGGTTCTTCCCCGCTGTTAGTACCCTGCAACTTTTTTCATTAATATGAACGAAAACGAACGTTAATTGTTTTAACAAAAATGCTACCACTGCCTGTTTAAATTCTGCTCAAAATTATCATCAAAGCAATAAATGAACCTTATCTGGAACAGCTGATTCGGTCGATGTTTCTGTCACAGAGTTCGAGTTCTCGTCCGTCTCCGTGTCATTCTGTCCCTCAGACTTAGAATCCGTAGTGACTTTTTCAGCGCTATCTTTATGCTCGTGTTTCGTTTCAACACTTGGTTTCACTGCATCAGCTGCCAAACAGTCGCCGGACAAATCTAAATCGTTCGACAAATTTAAATTAAGTATCTCGTCTTCCTCGCCTTCGCCTATAAGCCCGGACAGACGAGTGTCTTCACCGCAGTTGTTCAACTCATCGATCGATCGCTCGGCCAACTCTAGCAGTTTCTCTTCCTCTTCTGATACGGTCGGCTGGGAAACAGCCGCCGGAGAAGCAGACTTTTCACTTGGAGCATCGAAGTCACCTACAGTCCCGGTAGGAGACAGTGCATCGGAAGCAGTGAGCTTATCTTCTTCTATGCCACCTTCTGCATCATTATGATTGCTGTCTTCAGGCATTCCGTTTTGGTTATCGTTATCGAAAGCGGCCGGTTTGTCATTGACCAAAGATTCTGATTCAATCGGTATCTTCTTGGTGGCCGACTCTACATCCATATTGTCTAAAATAAAATATTGATAAAGCGGGGGCAGATTATGGTTGCATCATAGAGTCAATTACAGTTATTTTACAATTACAGTAATCGGGGTCGAGTTCAAAAACGGAGGTCATTCAGGTTGTCTCCAGCTGCATTATGAAATGAACAGGCGCCTTAACTACATGGCACTTTGGAAAATGGGGTACAGTTCCCTCTTACTTATGGGTAATAAAAATAATAATAAAAAAGTCAAAATCCAAATTTTTTTTGCATACCCGCAAAACATTTTTGTAAAACTTTGGTGATGTATGTAGATGAAGTTGAACGAAGTACCTCTCATTTTTTGGATGATTTCGATTATGTTCAGATCGATAGAACATTTTGCAATCTTTGTCTATCTAGGGTTGCTTGTTTACTCAAAAAATCTTAGGCACGCAATCGGTATTCAAATCTGTTTTTGGCGCGCTTTTAAAAAGTTCGAAAAACAAAATTAACTATAACTTGGTCAGGGTATCTTGTTACTAATTATTTTCCTGAAAAACTTTTACTGAATAATCAATAAATTGAGTAAGTTTAACAATGGCCCCGTTCACGTATCTATCCGGGGTCTACAGATTTAAGCCGCAGCTTAAAGCCGGACCTAGTGTTAAAGTATAGGGCCAGCTTAAGCCGCGGCTTAAAATTTGAGCTGCGGCTTAAGCTAGCCCTATACTTTAACACTAGGTCCGGCTCTAAGCTGCGGCTTAAATCTGTAGACCCCGGATAGATACGTGAACGGGGCCAATATGTTATACAATTGTAGTGTGAACAGCTGAGAGTTTTGAATAAGTTTGAACGCGCGCCGAAATTTGAATGCGCGCCAAAAAGATTGCGGTAAAAATTTTGGAGTAACGAGAAACTGTGACCAGACTTTACTCTTTGACAACAAGAAACCTTGACTAAGCCGATCGCGCCTACGGAGCGGAACTCTTAAAAGCGCACCGTTCATTTGCGGAACTATATTAGCGGAACTGTTCGCATCGGAACCGTTAAGTGGGGATCAATATACCCAGCGGAATTATTATAAGAGGATCCGTAAAAATCTGATTTTTATAAACCGGATCGTTTTTTAGCGGAACTGTACCAAGCGGATTTTTCATTTCCGGATATATCAAAGTATAAAATCGGAAGTATAAAAATAGGAAGAGTTAAAATCGGAGACGTCAAAATCGGAACTTTAAAAAGCGGAACCATCAAAAGCGGAACGGTTAAAAAAGCGCCCTTCATGAATGGAAAACCACGCTGGACACCTCCGCTTCGCGGTGCTAACGGTCCAAGGCGGGGGTATAAAACTTAGGTTTCAGTGTATGCTTAGGCTTAGGCTTAGCCTTTAGAGAAGGGCTCGGGCGCTACGCGCCCAAGCCCTTCCCAAACCCTAAGCCTAATCCTAAGCCTAAACTGAAAACTAACTCTTAGCCTCATACTCGGCGATCTCGCTTAGAACGAACAGTCTGTGCTAATGACTAAGCCGAAGCCTTATAAACAATGAAATAGGCCCTAATAGCAAAAAAATTACTTCACCGAGTTCCGCAAAACTAATTTCCGGAATTTAAGGTTCCGCTGTCGTAAGTTCCGCTGAAAATATCCGCAAATAAACTTCCGCTGGCAAAACTTCCGCTTTTGATGAATCCGATTTTAACAGTTCCGATGAAAAAAATCCGATCCATACAGTTCCGCTAACAAACAATCCGCACATAACAGTTCCGGAGAAAAGACTTCCGCTAATAAACTTCCGCAAACGAACGATCCCTTTTATACAGTCCCGTAGATATGGGTACACCGACTAAGCCATACCCATTTGGGGGCATTGAAGTTAACTTCCACCGCTAGGTGGTTCATAGACGCAAATTTACAAAACCCAGTAACAATTTTGATCTTTAGAAATTTTTCTAACCAAAAACGATTCTTGCTACTGAAAGAAATTTGTCAGGGCTCGAATTTAGAAAAAAGTAAAACAAATAATAAAATCAATAAGAAATCGTGATTGTTTGATTGTCGGACGACAAGGAATCATACCTCCGCTGCGCGGTCCGAACAGGGGCATAATACTTAGGTAGGCTGAGTATTTGGCAAAGGCTTGATTCGTTGCGCGGTTGAACCCATCCAACATATAGAGTGTAAACCTGAACTGATAAATACATCTTAGGCTCATACTCGGCGAGCCCCGAACGTAGACACATGAAACTTTCGGTTCAGTTTCGAAAATGATTTCTCCATAGACACATGAGACGTATAGCTCACGTTTCACACACACTTTCAATATATATATTGAAACAAAAGTCGATGAGTAAGTGAGTGAGTGAGTGAGCGAGTGCGGTGAGTGAGTGCGGTGAGTTGGTGGGTGCAGTTGGTGGGTGCGGTGACTGCGGTGAGTGCGGTGAGTGCGGTGAGTGAGTGCGGTAAGTTAGTGGGTGCGGTGAGTGCGATGAGTGAGTGCGATGTGTGAGTGCGGTGAGTGAATGCGGTGAGTTGGTGGGTGCGGTGCGTGCGATGTGTGAGTGCGGTGAGTGAGTGCGGTAAGTTAGTGGTAGCGGTGAGTGAGTGAGTACGACAAATGTATAATTCAAATAAAAAATCAATCGAAAATAATATTTTCGAAAAATTTTCGTTCCGAATCGGCTCGAAACCGAACAATTGATTTTTCGTTCGGTTCAGCTTCGAACGAAAAACTTTTTTTTTCGAAAAGCTGTTTGTTCGTTTAATTTCGAAATTTTCGTTTCGAGCTCGATCATTGATTGGAGAAGTTTTACAAAATTCTTTTTGCGGGTATACGACATTTTTTTGGTTCCAATCGAAATTTTTATTTTTTTCACACAAAAATTATGATAACAACTCGATAGATTCAATTAAATATCGATTATCATTATCCCTTTATTCATTAAAGTACGTTTCTAGAGAGTTCACTTACTGAAATTAGTTTCGACTTTTTATTTATAAAGATTGTCGTTAAATTGTACTTTGTTTGTTGCAGACCAAAAGTAAGATGTCCATTTTTTCGTCATCCGAGTCAGACTCGTCAGTGATCTACGGTCTGGATTATCAGGCCCGTTGTCTATGTGCCGTGCAGTGTGACACCGGACGCATCCAGTTCCTCGTCGGTACTCAGACACTGAGACAGGATCAGACGAATCAGGTTGGTAGGGTTGGTTCGTGAGCGGGCAGAGTAAGCCAAGTGATAAGTAAGAGCGACAGCAGTCTTTGTCAAGAAGACTGTTTCTAAACTGTCCTTTATGTGCCGCATCGGCAAGCCGTTAACGGACAGCGACAGCAGTACTTCTAACAATATTAGATAAAACTTCCCAACTCATATCTTTTACAGGTGTACCTTCTCGAACTAAATGAAGAGTCTGCTACTATTCGCAAACGTTTGTTTGCTCATCCTGTCGGTGAGATCTGGCATTTAGCACCACATCAGACAGATGCCCAAGTGTTTGCTAGCTGCCATAATTCAGGTACGTTGTGAATGTCACCTTGGTCATAACTCAGTTCCCATAAGACGATTAGTCTGTTCGTTTGCAGTGGACAGCGACAATACTTTACAGTCTGGAGTAACGGTTTGGCGAATGGACACGTGTGATCTTGATGAAATCGATGATAATAAGGGAACGCTGACTGCTCTCGCCACATTCAAAGCAAATCATGGTGAAACCGTTACTTGGTAGGTGCTGTTTACATCACCCCTGCTATGGCTATCTCATGTTATTTTTTATTTCAGCTTTGAATGGCAGGAAAGCTCTGGTTCCTCAAGCAAAGCCTTCGTTCTGCACGGCCGTAATGAACTAACTATCGTAGATCTGGAAGCTTCTCATTCGCAAATGCGGGTTTGTGCTCGATGACTTTTATCGAAAGAAAAGACCACGTAGTGATGAAATTTGCTCTAGTTTTTTTAAACTGTGATCCAATTTAAATTTTTTGTTTTTACCCTGGTACCCGTTCACCAACGATTAGTTTTTCAATCAGTGTTTGATTTGGATAGTTTGTTTGATTGTAGCAAGTGAGCACGATCTGTATGGACTGCAAGACGACAAGTCGATCAATGTTTGATAGTTTGTTTGATTGTAGCAAGTGAGCACGATCTGTATGGACAGCAAGACGACAAGTCGATCAATGTTTGATAGTTTGTTTGATTGTAGCAAGTGAGCACGATCTGTATGGACAGCAAGACGACAAGTCGATCCGTGTCCGCTCGATGGGACCCGCACCACCACAGCAATATCGCTGCCGTTGCACTCGACACCAACGTCAAGGCATTCGACATCAGGTCGCCTAATGAAAAGTTGGTTGGCTGCCCATTTCTGGACCGATCAACTAAAAGGATTTGTACGAATGCGAAACGCAACTACTTCAGATGCTTCTTACGAATAAATCGTGGTGGTGGTGTTGAAATAAGACTAACCCGAATTTTTTTAGACCAGCGTACACGATTGATTCAGCACATCAACCTGCCGTCCGAACGCTTGACTTCAATCCAAATCGGTGGGCTTTGGTTTTGTTGTTTTTGCCCTTCATCAAAAGTTTAACAGCTGTTACAAGTTGAAAATCATTCAACACTCAGCATCTGCATCAGATTCAAAAATTATGTTTTGATGTGGGTTTTGATGACAAATAAACGTGTATGAATTTCTTTTATCTTCAGTCAGTACACGTTGTGTACGGGTGGTGACGACGGTAAGATTCGATTATGGGACGTCCGCAATGCTGCTCAACCTCTCACCACCATAAATGGCCATTCACATTGGTTGATTATTGCTCATATTACTTGTTTATTGTAGAAAAATTCATCACTCACCTCACAGTCGCTCGCAAAGCATCAGTCAATTCTGCAACCACTGTCATTAAGTTGATGTTTTTTTTCGTAATGAATGACATTTTATTTTTCATGATGTGATGCGTCAATTTAACTGTTGACCTTTCAGGGTGTGGTGCGTTCGATATAACCCGAATCACGATCAACTTCTGCTATCTTGCAGCAGTGATGCTCAGGTTCTAACTCCTCTATGTTTTTCAGTTACTGACTTTTTTCCTATGAACATCTGTAGTGTAGTTTGCTTCCATTTGTTTAATTGAATTGAAACCATGTTTTTCAGAACTCACTGATAAAAACCGTGTTTCATGTATGTAAGTAAAGCTTTTATCATTTTAATATTTATTAGGTCCGACTTCATTCAATACAAAGTTGGAGCAGTGAGACGGTGGATGAAGAGATGAGTGATGATGGATGTGGCAGCGATGATGGCAGCAATAAGGGACTCGGAAGGTCAGTTTATTCAAATAGCCAGATTTTCTGAGAGAACGGCGATTTGAGAAAATTACCTTGTTACGCGCGACCAGGGGTAGCCGACCGAAAACCCCGTCCTACCCGCCCTGTCCGAAAAGTGGGGGGGGGGGGTAAAATCGGGTAGGGGGGGGGGGGGTGGGTAGGAAAAAAAATTTCGCAAAAAGCTTCGTTTTTTGTTCGTTTTTTGCTAAAAAATCTTCTATTATAAAGTATAAACATCACATGTACCGGTTTTTTCAGGTTTTAACCAATAAAATTGACCCAAAAAAACGTGTTTGTTCGAAAAAAAATCTCACAGCCAAAATTTTTTGAAAAATGAGCCTCAAAATCGGGAGGGGGTAGGCGACCTAAATTTTTGTCTAGGGGGGAGGGGTAGGCTACCTGCCGTCCCTGAAAAGTTAGGTACGCTACCCCCCCCCACCCCCGCGGCCCACCCCTGCGCGCGATTAATTACTGATCTTGACCTGACGAATCGACAGTGAAACATTAGTTATAAACGTTCTTTCACAAAATGAATCAAACATAATAATCGATTATACGCAATACAGATTGGAAGACGGCGTTATCCGAGCTTACGACGAGCACGAGGACAGTGTTTACGCATGTGAGTGGTCGGCTGATGAACCCTGGCTGTTCGCATCGCTAAGCTATGATGGTCGTCTGCTGCTTAATCGTGTTCCCAAACAATCCAAATATGCCATACTTGGACTATAAACTATTTAATTTATGTTCATTAAGTTTACCAGCTAGCTATGGTTTACAATGGTGCATCACACATTCCATTCCAGAGTTTACTGTTGTCTTCTGAATCTTTATTGTCCTTGGTTTTTGTTGTTGTTGTGAATCTGACCTGTTTTGTATCATCATATGATATCGCTATCGGTAATGGGTGTATCTTCGGTTGCTTTCCATTTAATGGGTCATGTTGAAGTTCCATAATAATTTAGCCTCGATTAGCGATTAAATGTCTCTTTGTATATACATCTTGGTTGTCTGTGATTTTTTATGTGATCATTGTTTTCATATTCATATGTTTATGCTTGAATCATATAAAACTCCTTTAAATAGGTGATACGTTCTATACTCGGATGACGAATAAAAATAAATGCATTAATGTTTATAATATTATTGCTTGTATTTTGACCTGGGTTCGTTTATACTTACGACCAACAGCGTTTGATATCAGCGTTGTTATCTGCTATTTTTATCGAATATTTGAAGTTTTGTCGTTTTAATAACTGCTGTTATAAGTTTGGCAATTCGATTCGTTATTGTTGATTTTTTCGTCGTCGTTGTTGTGGTAGGTAAAAGTAGATGCATTGTCTTCGTTCGACCTCTCAATTTATTATTAGTGATTAATATTTCGATATCATTGAATACAGTTGAATTCTTTCTCACGAATGTAAGTTGTTCAATAACGTTCATCTGTGTTTCTATATCATGATATGAATATCTGGTTTTCGATAGCAGTTTGTTAGCTTCAGATGCGAGATCAATGAGCGCACCCTGACGCATCGCACCCAAGCCACACGACATCTTTGGTCATGTACTGTCTACAGTACCTGATTCCGGTGCTTCTGTTGCCCAAGCCCCTGTTCACGCCCACTCTATTGTGCCAGCACGCCGCTTTCATCTGGTTCTACGTGATATCGTTCTTCATCGGCCGTCAGCCCTGCTACATCTGTTCGCTAATCTTCATTATATCGGTGGTTTGCCTCTGTTTGGTATCGCCCGATCTGTGCGTGTTCTGGCCGGACTGCGAACTGGCCGACAGCGGACTGCAGTGTAAAGTCGTCGAACAAGTGACCAGGATTGTACGATGATGTTATGCCGTGCCGTGACCGATACATTATAAAAGGATATATTAACATCATGTGGTTTCTGTCAATGCATTTGCGGCTTCATTGAAATACATTTTTGAGTACATCGGCGTCAGACTAGCGGGCGAGATGGGGAGGATAGAGTGAAATTTACTCTTTGGCGAATTTATTATTCATGGTTTCGGTTTAAATGATTCGAGATCGAGATCATTCAATCCTCTTGGAGAAGTTCTCCCTTTTGCTCGTCTGCTGGTTTGGCGTAACGGTGTGTAGCTTTGATTGTAAATTTACTGTTTTATGTTAAGTTGGTGTTACGAAATGACTGTTATGCTTGGCTGTTTACAGATCTTGCGAGTGATTCTTTTACGACTGAAAATCCATGCACCAATTCAATTCATTAATGATAGTACATAATTAGTTGTGTATTGATTTAAATTTGGTAGCATATGACTTACATGCCCCCACAACGCCGAGCTGTTCTTCCCGCCGCCATGTACAGTGTTTTAAAGTTTATTAAATGTTTCATCTTCATCGACCGGTTGTATTTTTTTATTTCGATGTAGCAGACATGTTTAGCGAAATTAGAAACTCAATAAACAGGTTTATAAACCAGCTTCTTTTAGTGTAAAGCCATTTCGTTCCTATATTTGCTGGCTAAAAATTGTCAAACTAACGGATTTCGCTGAAAATCGGATCGCGGATCTTTTCCAGTTCGTGTACATTGTAGTACTGATTTTGCTAAACTGATCTTTGCCATTTCCAGTAATGTATGCGTGTACACATTGTAGTATGTTAATTTTTTTCACTAGTTATACTTGCTGTTAATTGCATTCAAAATGTGAATATTGTTTTTTATTAACTTTGGGTCTTTCTGACAGTAACCGTGTTCTGTAACTCAGAGCAAAGAAAGTTGAGTTGAAAATGAAATTTCTATTCTTATAGGTCTGGCTATATTTCTTAGCACCGTGGCGTACAAAGAAACATTTATTCAATAAATAACCGCGTTCCAAAAAAGGACTGATAAGGTGATAGGAAGACCAAATAGGTTTTGAGAGAAAATAATGGAAGAAGAAATTCACTTCACATTATGTGCACTTAGAGATTTCGCAAAATAAACGGCAATATACAAGTTCGAAACAGTCAAATATACAGGTACATGGTAGCATATCACGAGATAGCTTGACTATCACCATATTTTCTATTTGATACAGTCAATGATAAATAAATAAATTAAAAAAGCTGGAATTCACTGAAGCACCCGGTATTACGTTGCTTGTAAACCGACAAAGTGGCACAGCCGAAAATGAGGTAAAAATGGCCGTGGCTTTGGCGATAAGAGAACACCCGATACTGCAACTCGTCAACAACTTAATACTTCTCCAGAAGCATTATTGTGACTCTGACAAAGGAAGTAACATGAAATACTGGAAGCAATAAAGCTCATTATGGCATGTCATTTGTGCCTTGTACCACAGTCACACGTGGGCAATTGTGCCAGATGACATACGACATTGTCAGTAGTCGACTGTCTGTTAATTAGTGCCACTTTGAGCTGTACATTGAGTCGGTCGATCTCTGCCTTGGCCTCGGCAGTGAGTCTGGTTATTACCGTATCCACCTGGGTCTGGATGGTCCTGATCCGACACTGACTCTGCTCACAGCCATGACGGATGCTGGCCGTAAACGAGTAGGGCCATGATAGCACAAAGGATACCAGGGACACGGAGTTGTGTGGTTGGGCAGACGACGAGGCGGAGAGGTGGGACTTGATGACGTGATGCAGCGGCAGTTGACGCAGTTCAGACATGACGCTGTGTCCGCATTTACGCAGGTGTTCACGCTCAGTGGCATGGCAGTCCGCGTCACAGCACGATGTCGCTTCCATTAGGTCGGCCAATTGCGAATTCACTGAATCATTCTTTTTTTAAATATACATAGTACTTATGCGTGAAAGGTTTATCAGACAAGTCATTCATACAAACCAACCGACATCCAGCAGTTCATCCTGGAACACGCTCACACATCTGATGGCCGTCGCTTCCAGCAACGATTCGTCGTTTTCGGCATCTGCTTCGGCTATCAGCCAATTGATCCACTGATCCGTGGCCTTCCATAAGCCGTTGCATTTGAGTAGTGAATTGGGCATACTGAGCAGCATCAGTGGTGTTTGAGGGGTGTGCAACTTTAGCATGCTGTAACCTGCAATGGTACAAAATTGATTCAGCAAGAGGCTTAGCTGGTTCGTTGAGCAGAATAGCCTTGCTATTGGAAAGCCTGCTTGCCGCGGTTGGTCGCATGTGTCTAACCTACTATTATAACTCGAATAGTGCAGTGAACTTGGCAGTCTGAACTCTACGATCTATGTTATGTCGGTACTGTGTTCACTCACTGACTAACCTCTGCTACGATTAGCTGTCTTATCGACCGACTTCATTGCCTGCCACATGGTGTTTAGTTGAACCCAATGAGGCGGGTATTTGAATCGGGCAACGTCCATGACCAACACCATGTCCGATTCCTGTTCGTTGTAGATGCAATTCACATAATTTTTGTAACTCTTTTAGGGAATTTGCTTTTGTCCGAGTCATTCATGACTAGGACTACCAAACAGGGTGCTACAAATATGCCAACACTGAAACTTTTCAAATTGCGACACAAAGTTCTGCTCTAACTCAAATTGTCATCAACATACCAATTACCAACTAAGGCTTCGTAATCAATATTTTCAAGGCCATCTTTGTGCGTGAACACGGTCATTGATACAAAATGAACAACTCACCTGATCATATGCACCAATCGGACTGAAGTGTCCAGTGCCTGTTTGCCCCAACACGGATCGGTCATAGGACACCACCATCACATGCTCATCCGATCGAACCGCTGATTGCACCTCATTTTTGAATCTCTCATAGCCTTCCACATCTGAAGCGTTTTATCACTCCATGTCATTTACTCACTCGCTAACTCACTCACTCACTCAATCACTCGCTTACTCACTCACTCACTCACTCTCACTCACTCACTCACTCACTCACTCACTCACTCACTCACTCATTCAATAACTCGCTTAATCACTCACTCAGTCACTAACTCACTCACTCGCACTCACTCACCATTTTGTGTATCCACATATACAGTATTAACGTTGAGACGATTACATGCAGCCAGACAACTGAACTGACGCAACGTAATGCCAGTCTTCTTAGCCTCTTCTAGTGACACACAGCAGTCAAGCATCGACTCATGGTACCAGCGCCAGACGCCCTTCCATACTCTGCCTGGGTCAACTTCTAGTGCATTCAGCACCATCACTGAAATCATACTCATCTTCATTTACTCTGCCGCGGATGAAAGATTGCACGCAGATTTTTATTTGTCTTCCATTGTAGTTTGCTATGTCATAGTCTATATTACGATGTATAGAGATACTAATGATAAGAAGTAGGATACATACACATGTACAGTAACAGTCATCATACATATGTACAGGGTGTCCCACTTAAAAGTTTCAATGAGAATTTGCTTTAATTTTTGATAGAATGGAGCGATTTTGAAAATTTCTGCGCTGATTTGTGGACAATTCTTGGCAATTTTGTTTGACGCTTAAATTTTTGAAAAAGCTGTTTGATAGCAGTTTTTAAACCAAAAACCCCGAACCCCCTTATTTTCGCATTTTACGATCATCGGCGTCACATAGAAACGTGTTGTTGTTGGTCCGTTAACGCCCCGAACAAAAAAAACAACTTTAAAATTGAAGTGTCACATTTAAAAACAACAAAATAAACAGTCAACGTATTAGAAAACATACATGAAAGGAACATGTGCCCATGTGCAATACGTGAATCATTAGGTTGATTGAAAGCGGCATTCCAAACCGAGGCAGCTCATCATTGTCGCATCAAATTTGAGCTTTGTCAACAGCCAGTTTGCAATAGTTGCGATATATTTTAAACTATTGTAAGTTTCAAAATAATCAAATTAAAGTAATTCTCGAATATTACGAGAATTAAAAAAAGTTTTTGGAAAAGGTATCTCTGATGCTACCGTGCAGGGCACTGTTGGTCGCTGGAAGACGTGGTGGTAGTCTTGTTGAGAAACGTTGTTTATTTGAATATATTTAGTGGTTTCGTGATTTTTATGCTGAATTATGGTTTCAAGCTATAAAATAAAAAAGCATTTTAACAAAAGTGCTGCCCCATGATATAACAGTAACATCATATTGGGTGGAAACCACGTGAAAAAGACGAAAATGAAGGGGTTTGGGGTTTTTGGCCTAAAAACTGCTGTCTATCAGCTTTTTCAAAAATTTAGACGTCAAACAAAATTGCCAGGAATTGTCTACAAATCAGCGCAGAAATTTTTTAAATCGGTCCATTCTATCAAAAATTAAAGCAAATTCTCATTGAAACTTTTAAGTGGGCCACCCTGTACATATACAGTAAGTCATTCAATCGACTATTCACCAACCAAGTGTTGATATACCGCAATACGCTGGCTCGTCCTGCGTCACAAACTGAGCCGCCAGTCGAAAATAGATATTTGCGCTACCTGCATGAAGTTTAATAAAACATTAATTCAAAACAACTATTAGCTTTTAAATTCAGGTTGAGTTTAAAAGATGATCAGGGTTTCTAGAAACTGTTTTTAGTAATAAAAACATATTTTATATGGTGTACATATAAATACTAACCATCAGTCAGTGCGCTTTTGAACAATCGTTTTCCGTGCTCAGATTCAAAGGCGACGCACGACTGGGGTAGTGGGCGACGGTAGAATTGATTCTGTAGTTTGGCATCCATGTTGCTGGCTGATATAGCCGACCTGATAAACAGTGAAACAGAGAGGTAACTAGTGCAAAAACGGAAACATGTTAAATTTACTGTGAAAATGCAGGGAGCTTCTAGAGCAATCTCCAAAAACACATTTTTTATTGTTGGAGGATAATGAGATCAAGGTTCAAAGCTTAGATTCTATATTATCTTAGACACAAGACCGATTAAATAAACGCCACTCGACGGCAAAAACATACGAACAGATGGCATTTTACTAACTAGTTACATATACATACGTATCATTGCTGCGAAACAAACAAAAAAGCCTTTAGCCATAAAATTTTATACGTAAACAAACATAAAAATATAACCAAAGCTGATGAGCAGCGATGCACACTGTATACACTATATGATCTTCATTTAAAATGACATTGGCTGACTGATTGACTGACTGACTGACTGACTGACTACCCAGATGCTCATACACAAATTACCATACACGAAAACACAACTGTCTCTCTCATGCAATATATGTTTGTTCTAATCGCATTAGTGTTCCGTAAAATTGCTTTACCGAAAAATTCCTGATTTCTTATTTTTACATGTGAACGTGAAAAATAGGCACAACAAATTTTAGTGGTCGCTTGGATCACTGGGTGGGTTTGATTCGCGTGTAACAATTGATTTCTAACTGCGATAAATAATCAAAATGGTGTATAAATTATAAAAAAAAATATTGGTGAAAATAGCAAATGTTGTAGACCAATGAAAGTCTGGGCATTCAAACACTTACATATACGTCACATTCAATTCTTCAAAGTAATTTTTTAGGTATAAGTGTAATGAACATTGAAATACGTGAATGACGTTTCTAACTTGATGCGTCTGGCGCTGTGTACGGCATAAAATGTGCTCAGCAGCGTGAGTAGTATGTGCACCACGAAACACGCCCTCGATATGGTCGTTTGTAAAACATCAGGTTGTGTTGTTGTTGTATTGGTGTGAATCAGCAACGTGCTTGGCGAATGGTACATGTTGTGATTAATGTCATCACCAGCCACCTGAAAACATCACTTACGTTATTCAGTTTAATTTAGAATGTTCTAGGATATATTGAGTGTTTTAGCCTCGAAGTTCAAACGGTTGATAACCAAAGCTACATACTGAAACAGTAAATGAAGAAAATGTAACCTTTGTAACAGTCAAATTGATTGGGTCGATGAACCCCAGGGTGTCATACATCTGACCGGGCGTCCAATCAACATCCAACGGGGTCGAATCCATTTCTATTATTAGTTTCCAGCCACCAATTAGGTCCAATTAAAATACTTGAACTGTTATGCAGAAGTTGTTTTTAAAGGGTGGAGCAAAAGTATAATCACTTTCAGCTTTCTATCCAATATTTGCCACAAAGGTGATGGTGAACGTTATTTACATACCTGTTGTACTTCTGCAAAAAAGCAAGCCAACAATTGAGAGCACCATTTTCTAGCATGAATTATTAGTTTGGGTGTGGTGAATGTGTCTGTTCTGGATTGTTGGGTCAAGTGGCTGGTGTTCACTCAACACGTTAACTGGTTCTCTAAAAAAGTTTTTTTACGTCGGCTCAGTACTAACACAGTAACAGTTAACTTAAAAGTTTTAACTAACTTGAACTTTGAACTCCTGAAATAAAGTTCAGTCACTCCAAAAAATCAAAGAATAGTTAACTAAATAACTTACTAAGCTTCTGCTTGAAGTGTAAAGTCACTTTTTATGTACCTTCTCCGAGATTTAAAATGTTTCGGTATCGTGGGAATTTTCAACAGATTGGAGTGGAACCCAGACAACCGGGTGGTTTGCAGTTCAACTTATGAACAGCTTCAGTTCCTGTTGATGACCAGAACCGGTTAAATGGCACCACCATGAGGTAGGTATAATCATTGTTGTTAAGACGTGGATTTGAACATAATCATTTTCATAAAGAGTACGATAAAACAGAGTAAAACTGAAATTGGATATGGAAGAAGTGAACACTTGAGGGGTATTGTACTAGTTTTGGGCACATCAAGTGCTGTAAACTTACTAGGTACCCTTCCTTAATATGCACATATGTATGTACACATGTACATGTATTCATTATAACACGAATAATGAATATCCGAATACTATTCGGGGTTCAACCTATAAATATCGGCAGAAATACGCGCGTGTAATTTTGTCGTCGATCACGATAATCACGCGGACCGGTTTATCCGGTTTTCATAACAAGTTGACAGGTCAATATTGCAATCATTACTGTTGATTGTTTGATAACTTCATTCTCAAAGTACAATAAAAAAAGTTTAGGAATTTTCTAAGCTCTTTCGATGATTTTCGTCTCTGACGTCGAATACAACTTTTGTCAAATGTGCGTATTGCGATGCAGAGAATAGACCTATCATCATGGAAATATACTGGACACACAGCGTGAACCGGTTTATATCCGGCTTTGATGCATACCACATTGGGGAATTGCACACAGGATGCTGTCGGTACTGGCACATGTTCCCTATACCCAAATGAAACCGAGAAATGCTGCAACCCAACAAACAACATAGAAAACGGTTTTTATGAACAACTCGCATATCCATACGATGGTTCTATGATGATGAATGAATTCTATGTATATATTTGTTGTAATAAGAAGTGAGTGGACGACATGAATGAATGAATAAATGAAGTGTTGCATAGCAGAGGCAAGTCAGTAGCAGCCAACGACTCCACTGGCCAACCGACCAACTCAACTCGAATAAACAGCAACCACCCCTGCCGTGTTTTGGAATAATACTCAGACAGACGGGCTCTGTCTGTGTGTCCAAGAGTCTCGCTTATTAACATAGATTTGCCCAACAGCTAACTTTTATCTTTTTGAACGGTGTAAAATGTAACAAAATACTTTTTTCATTCTGCTCAAATCATGCTAATTTCAAGTAGTGATACTTATATCTCGAAACGTGATTGGCATCAATTTTTACCAAAAGAATAAAAAGGATAAAAAAATTTATGTCGTTTATTATTCTCGCAGGACATCATCGCAAAAATATAAAAAAAAATCTCTGCCTTCAACAAACTGTAAGAGGGCGTGGGCTGCTGGATTACAGACAAAGACGAAACAAAGTTCCCTATTTCTTCAAGGCTTTCACCCACAAAGCCATCTTGTGAACTCCACAATACAAAACACCAGCAAATCTTCACAACCAATTGATGATTCAACGCTGTTTAGTGAGCAAATCGTACGTACATACAAATGTTCAAATGAACAAATGTTCAAATAATCAGTTACAAAAACATTAAACCTTGCGCTGTTGGGTTGATAAACAGCGCGTGTCACGAGGGTGTTAAAAATAGCAGAGCAAGTGTAAAAAATAACCAGACTTAATTACTGAAGTTTTATAATTAAATTCGATGATTTGTTGGTCTTGCAAGCAGTTTTATCATTTAATGCAATGTTTTTGTCATACAAATAAATAATTGAGTGACAAAAATCACTAGCAACGGTATTATTTTATAAGTTTCAACCGTCTTGAATTTCTATAGTGATTCAACTAACATTCTTATTTCCAATAAACGACTGGCTGACTGACAATTCCACCAATCAGACTGTTTATTATTTGTGACTACTAGCAAAGCTGGAAGTCTACCCAGATGAATGGCTGCATATTACCGTAACCCTTGTACATACTACACGCAGTCCGGGTTGGCGCCAGTTGCGGATGAATAAGAAAATAAATACATGTAAGTTTTTTTGGTGCCCTCCTTGTTTGCCTTCTTTTCATGTTTTCTGTGGTAGCATATGCGTTTGAGAAAAGCCATTCCAACTTATTGCCTTTCGTTTATGGCCATAATTGGTTGGCGCCAAACGGCCAGTTCACACTCGAGTGTCACAGACGGTAACAACATGCACTCTGTCAATAATCCTTACAGTTAATCAACATTCTAGTGTAAACATATTGGTCAAGTGTTTTGTGTACCCAACTTGTTGAACAGCTGTTTATCGACCAATTTCTTTTTCGCAGTGCTTACCTGAGTGGGGATAATGGTAAAACAGGAGGGGTTGGGGTCAGTAATCGTTCGGAAAAACAAGATGTATTGACTGACAGCAGATCGATGGACGTCGTTCTGTTTTATAGTAAATTTGGCCGTGACGTATCAGATCCTGCACTGTTTGTACTGTATGTCAGATTGCGAAAGACCCTTACAAATGGATAACAAATTCGACGTGGTATTCTCGGAATTGGAAATTATCAGATAGAGCATCGTAAGCGGAGATATACATACATTGTGCGTTTGGCATCGGTCTACTGAATATAGAAGCCAACAAAACAAGATACCGGTAGACTCAAGCTACGTTCATTAATGAAGGGTTAGTGAATCACTGTGAATATATCATTCCAAGGATGTATAAGAATCACGGAATAGTAAAGCTTTTGAGTTGCAGCAGTAGTGAGCGGATTTGATAAAATGTGAATTATAACTCCTGATTGCCGAGAATATGAAGGAAAATGCAATAATACAAAATTAGGCCCACGTAATGAAATAATTCGCAATCACATATAATAAGTTGTAAAAAAACAAAGTGGGAAAGGCAGATAACTGAGATCACTGTTAGTGTATAGTGTCAATCTGTATATTTACACACAACAATCATTTTCAAGCTTGATTCAACTTTTCTCTGTCCGGTACATGTACATGTATGTATGTATGTATGTACATTTGTGTCGTGTTAATTAGCGCCGTCGACGACCGAATCTACCGTAACCGTTACCGTTGCTGTAGGCGTACCTCCTGTAATAATTTTTTATGTTTACTGAAAACCATGATAAATAGTGAAATAAACGAATAATGAAATGATTATACATAAACTGAAGTTATTGTTATAAGACGAACGCATAAGTGGCTCTGAGTCCGTGATACATGTCGGTATGAGGTATGGTCCTGCCGAATATGTTCTGCTGCCAGTGTGTTTCACCTCCCGCCAACCTTTTGTCTACTTCATACACTTTCTGAAATATGCTAGCGAGTCAGTCAATTAAACTCAAGTAAACTCTTTGAATAATCATCATTCAGTCAACTTAATCAGTTAGTCAACGGAATTACAGTAGTTATCATCAGCTAGTAAACTTAATCAGTTATGATCAGTTAGTAAACTTGGTCAGTTGTCATCAGTTAGTAAACTTATTCAGTTAATCAGTTATCATGTGATAATAAACCTAATCAGTTATCAACGGTTAATTAACTTGATCAGTTAGTAAATTTCATCAGTTAGTAAACTTGAATAAATATCATAGGCTATTAGCAAAACCATTTTATGGTCGTGTGGGGGCGTATCGACATGCATTTTTATGTAACGCGATCGCGGTGGCATACGGTAGATGTTCAGGCTGAAATTATGGTGGTGTTGGTAGGATATTTTTATTTCAAGAAACATATTTCAAATTCTTACGAGTGATCCGTAAAGTTGTTGAATAAAAACAAAATCCTACATAACATATTTCATACTAACCCTTGGCCATAAACAAAACAGCTGAACAGAGACAACACCATGCATATAAGCGAGTTCATTGTCACAGGCAGGGTATTACGAATTTTCGAATTTGAATGAATTTGTCTCAGAATAAGCAAATCAGAACATCTGAAATCATGAATATCACCATAAAAATGAATGTTATCTTCCCATATATGTATTCCGAAAAGCTAGAGCATTCACTTGGTGCGATTCATTCAACTGGAAAATGACAAGAGAACCCATGAATTATTTGGGCAAAGGTTAATTCACCTGTTGTTTTTCGAGCCAAAGTAATTAATTATGCCCTAATTCACTAATTGAAAAAATACCTTGATTTCAGGTCTAGGTCACCGTTTTTTGCCGTTCTGTGGCTGTTGCGGTTCGCCTATGATATATCAAAAACTAATATGCATATTTATAAATCTACTCCAATACATTTTTAAGAATACTGAAACCAAGAAGTTCTTCCATAGTCAAAATTAGCACACAGTAATCATAAAAGCCGCAACAACATGTAAATGACCAGATATATTGACAAATGACCAACTGAACAACAGATCAACATCAGTTTCAACCAGTTAAATCCACCCTAAAATCATGATAAATCATGTTGTACGGCAGGCGCACATGTTCATCAACGGAGTGGCGTGTCGGCTATATACTCTGTAAACTAAGTAAAACAACAGTTTCAAAAGAAAACTAGTTATACATGTTCGATTATTGCTGCAAACCATGAAAAGGGATTAGTTCGTGAGTGTAAGTCACCTTATCCGCCGTTTATCTACGTATATATGAAATCAGGATATTCGATTGAACATGCGCTGATGCATGCAATCGTCGACTTCATGCAAACGGGTTAATCTACACATGACATCATTGTCACCACTTAAAATCCACGTCATTTCCATCCAATCAGCAATGGGGGGTCGACCACTGGTCAGTTCAGTATTTTAGTTTCCTTTGTTAGTTGGTAGAGCCGAACTGAAAACATTGGTAGTTGAGAGTTGCTTCGCATACAATACATTAGTCTGGTGTACACTGCAACTTCAGATTCTTCAAAATATGGATGAGCAATAAAGTTATTAGGAAATGATTGATAGTGATAGTGACACCTAGTGACATAGGTGATGGTGGTTTATCTGATATATGGTAGGATTATGTTACTTGTCCAAGTTCAGATGCTCAGTACACCGATAAAGTGACAAATACTGTAGGTTCATAATGCTCGCACTGTCTGTCTACGTTTTTAGTGGCTAATAATTATATGATATATTATTGATATTATTATTTGATGATACACGTACAGGGTGGGCCAAAATCCGTTAAGAACTCAGGTGTTAAACAACCGATTCACTCATTGTTACACGTTACCGAAGGTATTGCTATATCTAAAACCCAGCATATTGTGTTCGATGATAAACTAAGACGTCAGCTTTCGAATGATTGCAAAACGCGTTATTTGTTTAATTATGTAGAATGGTCGAAATCTTCTGACTTTTTTGCGGTACACCCTGTAGATCAACATTTGCGTGGTACATACTGTAGCAGTATCATACGAGCACTATGTAACATGTAGATTACGATGCATTTTATATGTATGAGAAAGTTTATGAAGAGACCGTATTTGATGAGGGTGGGTCTGCTTTCGTCATTTATATCCAAGTAGGAAGGCCAACAAGGACGCACTGATTTATTCAATATGATGAATGTTGTTATTGGCAGCTTGTTGCCTCTGTCTGGTTGAGGTTCAAATTGTGTCTTCATTTCACTTTCATTGTTTCTAGCCAGCTGCTTTTTTCTATTTCCTTTATGACGAATACCATGAAATTATTTTTAGACTTGCCTGATTAAATGTAGGTATCAAATATTGATAATAAGGAGACAAAAACAATCAAGACTTTAAAAAATTGAAACAATATATTCAGGTACAGTAGTTCGAACTATTAACTAATTATAGTCATGTGGAAAAAATCTGAAACGAGATGAAGATTTAAAAGTTCCTAGGACGAAACCCAAATTACAAACCAATGTTACATGTCAAACCCGATTTACCAGATATCAAATGGTATATGAAGGACAAACAATAAGTATCATAATGACAAATCTGAATTCAACCAAATCAATATACAGAGCGTCCCATTTAAAATCCCTTTCAGTTTTTGCTCTCAATTTTTTTGTGTCTCCATCGATTTTGAATATCACTTTACTTAGAAATCAATGGAACACAGTTAAAATGAGAATGAAATCTCCTGGGAGGGACACCCGGTATAAATGGAGTAAGTGATAAATATATGACGATAACAAAAAGAGATAATCACAACAATGATTTGGTGTGTTCGTTGGCTTGACTAAGAGGCTGACCATAGCAACTTAGAGGCAGCATATCGGAGTGGTTGGATGATGACTTGGCCAGTCTCATCGTAGCATCATCTAACAGTTTCTGCTGTTTGGAGTCGTTTGGTTCCATGTCCTGCAGTCCGTTACGTTCGATCGAACTGTGGCTGGGGGCTATAGAGTGGCGACTGTGGATTGCCGAATGATCACTGTTTTGGTGACTGTCTGCATGAATCGAACCAAATATGACAGACTCGATTTTGGGCGTTACTCCGGTTGTTGATGGTGTTACCGCGGTCGTGGAAGGCGTTGTTGTGTCGTCTGCAGATTTGTTTTTGTCACTCACTTATACGAAAACTATGTATGTCACTCACCCACTCACTCACTCACTCACTCACTCACTCACTCACTCACTCACTCACTCACTCACTCACTCACTCACTCACTCACTCACTCACTCACTCACCTCTCAACGGCAGAGTCACTATTACAGCTTTTGAGATCGGCGAGTGTCCACTCTTGGCGAACACACTTGACGTACAAAAAGCGTATGTTACACCAGGAGTTAAGTGTCCTGCAGATTCAGTCAGTCAGTCAGTCAGTCAGTCAGTCAGTCAGTCAGTCAGTCAGTCAGTCAGTCAGTCAGTCAGTCAGTCAGTCAGTCAGTCAGTCAGTCAGTCAGTCAGTCAGTCAGTCAGTCAGTCAGTCAGTCAGTCAGTCAGTCAGTCAGTCAGTCAGTCAGTCAGTCAGTCAGTCAGTCAGTCAGTCAGTCAGTCAGTCAGTCAGTCAGTCAGTCAGTCAGTCAGTCAGTCAGTCAGTCAGTCAGTCAGTCAGTCAGTCAGTCAGTCAGTCAGTCAGTCAGTCAGTCAGTCAGTCAGTCAGTCAGTCAGTCAGTCAGTCAGTCAGTCAGTCAGTCAGTCAGTCAGTCAGTCAGTCAGTCAGTCAGTCAGTCAGTCAGTCAGTCAGTCAGTCAGTCAGTCAGTCAGTCAGTCAGTCAGTCAGTCAGTCAGTCAGTCAGTCAGTCAGTCAGTCAGTCAGTCAGTCAGTCAGTCAGTCAGTCAGTCAGTCAGTCAGTCAGTCAGTCAGTCAGTCAGTCAAACAATCAGTCAGTCAGTCAGTCAGTCAGTCAGTCAGTCAGTCAGTCAGTCAGTCAGTCAGTCAGTCAGTCAGTCAGTCAGTCAGTCAGTCAGTCAGTCAGTCAGTCAGTAGGTCAGTCAGTCAGTAGGTCAGTTAGTCAGCCAACCGATCAGCGTGCAGTTAGCACTTCGATCAACTGTTATTTTAGTCCACTTGTCGAATGATACGTGCTCTTTGTCTTCAGGGTCATTTATGTAGTAAACCGTATACGACTGAAGTTAACAATTTCTTGCTGACAAATTTTGGTCAATTAAAATTTTTTTGATGGAAGAAAATGTTTTCATGTGTTGTTGGTTTTGTAACAAATTATGTATGCCAACAATATTCTCAACCGTTGGTTAGGTTAGGCACCCTCCAGTTCGGGCCCTGGTCAACTTTTATCCAAATTCATATTAACCTCAACCTCCCGGTCATCTGAAGGCGAGAAAAGCAGCACGAGAAAAATACTAACCAGCACATCTTTAGCTTTTTTGCATGGTGGTTGCCAGTTCAGCATTACGGTGAACTCATCGTGTGCACTGGCAGACACCCCTTGTGGACACGTTTCCGGCTCTGTATTAACCATTTCAGCTGTATACTCACTCACTCACTCACTCACTCACTCACTCACTCACTCACTCACTCACTAACCAGTGACTTGAATGAGTCGTACTGACTCACTCCTTCCAATCGGATTAACGGCAAACATTGATATCTCATACATTGAGAAGCTTCTGAGACCCTTTAGGTCTAGACACCCGCTCGTCAGATCCCTTACCGTAATCGTATGCGTCGTCTTCGAATGCCTGAAACAACTGGCCTCAAATACACGAAAATAATTGCGACAGTAAATCATATCAGCGGATAAGAAATGTCAAGATAAATCTGCAAGTAATCTTCTAATTTTTTGACAATGAAAATCTTTGATGTTTTTTATCCGATGACATGGAATTTCATAAATGAATAAATTGCATAAATATATGATTACAACGATGTGTTGCTAACAAAATCAAGTATTGAAGTCACCATACGGGAGGAAACCAACAAAAGTGCCAAAAGTGGAAATAGAACCATATCAATTAGAGGACAGTGGACAGCGGATCAGTAATCTGCTACGTTTGGTAAAAAATTGCTAATAAACGATTCTGAGGGAAAATGATTGATGGATATGTTATGTAGCTTTAGTGACTACATAAATATAGTTACGTTGCGGAAACCCAAGGTGGCCGGTCAAATAAATCGACAAACAGCTTCACTTTACCTGTTGAATTGTGACCTGAATTATTTAAAATAAAGTTAGCACTTCAGTATTTTTAAGTAATTAGATGTAAACTATGCAAACTGCTTCAATCATCAAGTGTCAACTGTAGCTAGTTTCGATTGTGATTTGAAATATGCATGGAGTTTTTAAATTTATGTTAGGTTCCTGTGAGTAGAAACAATGTCTATCATAAATTTATGTTAGGTTCCTGTGAGTAGAAACAATGTCTATCCTAAATGCATGTACAAATGTGCAGCCAGGAGGCATCATAACGAAAATGAAACAGTTGCATTTTTGTCATGACGAAATTGCAACTACGGCTGGCTGAAACGCCAACTGTAAAATAAAAAAACAAAGATGTGTTTTGTTGCTCGAAAAAGTAACAATGTTCGTTATTGATTGTTAATTTCATCATGCAGAAAATGAAACTGTTGCGTTTTGTCCCGATTGCTTCTTGCTGCTATACATACATATTTTATTTGTATCTTGCAATCATCCAACATTTACTATTCATACTGTACGTAGGAATTAAGATTTGGTTGAGAATGAGAGCTGATATTGAAGTGAAAAGTTGGTATGTTAAACCAATTCATGCGACACCATTGAAGAGATAATGCATGCATATTTGGTTGAGTCCTGTAGACTGGCTCTCATGAACATTCATTTTTTATGTTCCATACGACTGATGTTTTTTTCAAGTGGGACACGGATGTAATTATTCCAACTGTTCACTTAAACCAGATATTTGTATTAGTTGTTGCATGTAAACGGACACATACAGGGTGGCTCAAAAAAAACGTGTCGCGTTTGAGCAGTTATTGTGAAAGTTATAGATGAGGTATGAGATTGCGTTAAAAAGCATTCGATTATGCATGTTTTGGCCTACAAAAAGATGTGCTACTGAAGTTCAATCTCCCAGCTTCTAATTGTTACATGCGATTAGAAAAAAACACCGAATTTCACATCAAAAAGTCTCTATTTTGTGTTTTTTTGTTCGTTTACTTCGTTGACGGTTTCTATGCTTTGTTTAATGTTTAAATTCAATTGAAATATTTTCGTTTGTAAAAGGTGATTTATTTTGATCTGTTTTGAGAAAAAAATCGCTTTATAGTTTGCCATTAGGGAGTTCATTCCACGCGTGCCGTTTTTCTTCAGAAGGAGACCAAACCGACCGAAATTCTATGCGTGATTAGTTATATTTCTCTGAACATTTTCTCTTTCTTTTTGCTTGTATTCTCTCGTCTGTGATGTTTATTTGGATAAAACTTCTTGCAATAGTTTCGATT
The DNA here is from genome assembly GCA_964036265.1 of Daptonema setosum. Taxonomy (NCBI): domain Eukaryota; kingdom Metazoa; phylum Nematoda; class Chromadorea; order Monhysterida; family Xyalidae; genus Daptonema; species Daptonema setosum. The sequence goes on from OZ038443.1 coordinate 17,429,182, forward strand.
ATTTATTCAGTTTTACCACAAAATAGGAACTTTTTGATGTGAAATTCGGTGTTTTTGTATAATCGCGTGTAAAAATTAGGAACTGAGAGATTAAACTTCAGTAGCACATCATTTTGTAGGCCAAAATATGCCTAATCGAATGCTTTTTACCGCAATCTCACATCTCATGTATAACTTTCACAGCAACTGCTCAAACGCGACACGTTTTTTCTGAGCCACCCTGTACATACGTACATCACATTATATTTTATACGCAATAACTACTCGATTACTAATGTTGCTCTACACAGTAAAATCATTCGCCGAGTTAAATCTCACCAACGCTGTTCTGACGCGACGTTCAAAACTCATGAAAAATTATAAATAATATAATGCAAGCCTACGCAGTGTCTTTGAAGTCAGACCGTCTCATTTATTACTCATCTACTTCATCTAACAATAATTTTCAGTGAAAAATTATGTAAGGTCGTTACATTTGGTTTTATCATTCGACTAAGAAATTCTGTCTCAGTTTGTCCAAAGAAAGCTTCACAAAACCATTCCATAACGTTACATCTTTTACATCTACATTGTTTGAACAATTGTGTACATCTATGTACTTTGTATTTGTATGTGTGTACTGTTTGACCTGTTGTTGACTCGAAAGAACCTGTTTTAATGCCAAAGTTGCCCAATAAAATCATGAAATGGTTTCCTAGATACAAGTGGTGTGGGATAACTGGGCACTTAATCAGTGTCTTCATCACAAGAAAAAAGTTCGGAAGAATGAAAAAAATTTGATGGTTCAGAACGGTTTTATAGGCCCGTAATAGTAAATTTCACCGTAACACACTATGCACTAACTTCAAGTTGTATCTGACAATGAATTCAGTGAGTTCATCATATTCAGCCGGCGACCAGGCCAGCTTGATGGTATACGGTGTCAGGTCGGCCACTCGCACATTCGTTGGCGTTTGCGGCATCTCTGACAGTCAAAATCAATCAGGCTTCCATTATGGGAGTACCACTCAGTCAGTCACTCAGTCAGTCATCATGTGAAAAACAGTCAATCAGTCATCCTTCATGTCAGTAAACAGTCAGTTACTCACTGATCCATCATGTGAGTTAACAGCCATCAGTCACTCAGTCTGTAAGGATAGCTACACAATAGGATCTGTGTCTCACTCAAGTCAGATTTCGAACTTAGGTTTTAGAGGCTGGCGCCCTATGCACTAGACTAGACAGGCAACATCATGTCATTTTTAACAGCCAATCAGTCACTCAGTCTGTCAAGTGAGTAAACAGCAATCAGTCATGTAGTACAGTCTTTCGAATCAATCAGTCAATGTCTTTGATTGTCAATCATTCACTAACTGAGTTCGTCATCCTGTTCGCTCGGCTCAGGCTGCGGCTCTTCGACAACAGCCGTTGGAGTCGGTAGCTGAAAAGTGTGCCATGCCTTATTAACTATTTATAACATTGTTTCGAACGGGAATCTCTTTATCATGTGAAACTGTTCATCAAATTTTTTAAAAATATATTATTTTCTCTCACGTTTGTCTACTCCATATATAGAAATTGAAGTGTATATATGGTCTTTTGACTGAAATAGTTTCACATGACGTACAAAGTCAAAATGAAGTGACAACGTGGACATGATTATGATAATGTCCTTTATGAGATAAGTATGAATGATTGTGAATACTACACTGCACCCAAAATGCCAGAGGCAATCACCGCCGAGTCAAAATAATTCAAGTTAGCAGTTACTCATCTAAAAATTTAAGTGAATAAACAAGTGACAGACAAAAAACACCTAACATAGAATATCTTTTGAAATCCAAACTTATAATGATTGATAGTTAGTGATTATTAGTGAGTCACGCTGAAATTGGTGATCACACATTTAAACCTTGTCTAGGACAACAACCCAAACTTACAGCAACTGCGATACACTGTAATTGTAGTCATATCCCCGTATAAAATGTGCATGAAATAACATAATTCAATAAATCACTCACTGACTCACTCACTCACTCACTTACTCACTCACTCGCTCACTCACTCACTCACTGACCCACTCACTCCCTCACTCACTTACTCATTCCTTCATTCCTTCATTCCTTCAGTATTTTAGTTATTCATTCATTCATTCAATCATTCAAGCTCTCACTCTTCTTACATTCACTCTTTCATTCTTTACTTCAGTTATTCATTCATTCATTCATTCAAGCTCTCACTCTTCTTACTGACCTGCATTTTCATCACCATTAGTAACGTTTCATAATGCCTCCTCATAGTTTCCTTTCGTTTTCTACGTAGCTTTGCTTCTTTGAGTAGAGCCAGGTAATCGGCGGTAGTCATCTGTCTACCAAACTGGTGTATTCGTTCCAAATAATGCACACCGACCACGTCTATACACATTGTAGTTAGGATCAGACCGATGAAGCTGAAGAATACTCACTTACTCCCTCATTCACTCACTCACTCACCCACTCACTCACTAACTCACTCACTCACACTCATCCACTCACTCATCCACTCACTCACTCACTCACTCACTCACTCACTCACTCACTCACTCACTCACTCACTCACTCACTCACTCACTCACTCACTCACTCACTCACTCACTCACTCACTCACTCACTCACTCACCGGCGTATTTTCATCATCCGTGCTTTCAGTGTTGTACTCAGAAGTGCCAGTTGTCGTTCCAGTTTTAGCTGTTCCAACCTGAAACATTTTGTTGCGAGAAAAAGGTTTCGTACAACAGTTTCAAACAGTCACTGGTTGAAGAAAGTCTGTTTTTTCATTAACTGTAACGTGATCTTGTATTACGCAAGGGGCTGTATCTACATAGGCTGAAATTCTAACTCAGAGAAAGCTAGTGCCTAAAAGTTTTTTTCCCTTCTGCAAGACTCACCTAGATTGATGGCCGGGACTCATCAGTTGCAAACCATCAATCACTAACTCGTGACAAAACCTGTCTATGTATCTCTTTGCATGTTAAACGGACGTTATTCATTCTATTTGTGGGTCAAGAACGGTCATTTTCCGTCATTAAGTTGAACTTATCCACTATTTATATTCAGGTAGAACACAATCCATCGTTTATCAAGACGTTTTTCAATGCGGAATAAGCATACGATTGAGTGCATAAAAGCAGTTGGAATAACGCATACGTACATATCGCAAATTATTTTTTCTGAGCTAGTTTGAAAGCATTTGATTCAAACCGTTTAATAAGTTAACGTCATCGTCATAACTTGAACAATTCTTCAACGTAAGTTTTCGACCAAAACTGTATATAGCTAACCCGATCCTGTATTTCTTTCACACGCTCTGGTCCATAGCGCACACTCGCTCGTAGTTTCATCGACATTTTGCGCAATCAATTATGTACAACTATTCTACTTAAAATGCAAAGAAAACAAATTTATGAAACAAACTAACATCAGACAGATTGGACAAAGCGGTGGTTTACATCTATTGAAGTTCAATTATGTATGCATAATGAAAATCTGTTAATGATGAACAATGACCAAATTGTACTTTGTAATATAACATTGAGTTCAATCGTTGACTACCGTTTCAACAAGCAACCATCACTGATGCATTTGCATACTGGTAACGATGACCAACTGTAACATCAACCATCATAGAATGGGCCCCAACGATCGTAGTACGTACATACGTCTAAACTTTCAAAACTACAAAAATCCGAAATCTCGGCCCGTTGTTTGGGCAAATTATTTATGAGGTTGTTAATCTGGCATTCTGGCTAATTGACGGTCGTTATATAGCTGATCTCTCAACAAAACTCAAAACAATAACTGACTTCTCAATTCCTATTCCCAAACTGTTACGCTATACTATAAAGTATAGAGTAACCAAGTCTTATAAGGATACTTCACAGGCCGAACGGTACATGTAATACTGACGACGTTCAAAACCAAAACATTCAAGCTGTTCCACATCGTTATCGTGTTTATTATCCATGACGTACCTGAATGGAATGCCTTAATGCATTCGGGTCTGGCCATTCTGATGTGGCAATGCCATCACTGACTCCATCGAGAAAGTCTACCGTTATGATTGAATGATCGATTGTCCATGCTCGCAACGGAACTTCTTCGGTGTCAATTGGTAATGCCATGCTATTGTTGTTGTTGTTGTTGTTGTTGTTGTTGTTGTTGTTGTTGTTGTTGTTGTTGTTGTTGTTGTTGTTGTTGTTGTTGTTGTTGTTGTTGTTGTTGTTGTTGTTGTTGTTGTTGTTGTTGTTGTTGTTGTTGTTGTTGTTGTTGTTGTTGTTGTTGTTGTTGTTGTTGTTGTTGTTGTTGTTGTTGTTGTTGTTGTTTTTGTTGTTGTTGTTACAGCTGGTGTTTTGTGTATGATGGTGAATAACATGATCGAAAACGGCAATATCGTGTCTCAACTATTATGAATGGCATCTATTTGTCAAAAACTTTTTCGTTGTTCCAGCCGCCGGACATGAGACATGGCATACCGAGTCAGATTAACGCAAATTTACTGCCGTTACGACAAGTGCGTTCACTGTTGGGCAAAACTGGCACTTGAATGTCGTGGTTGCCGATTTAGTGCTCATACTGTATAACTTGCATGTACAAAACTAATACCATTTGTTTTCACACATTCTCTATCATTAAGCCGGCTGTATTGCTCGTAGACATGGATTGATCATATGATAACAAAGCCAGCTATTTTACAGACATGATTAAAAATGTGCGAAAATTTTAGTTGTTTTGTTTGTTAATAAGCTGAGTAGTCAGCTGACTGCCGACGAGTTCAGAGAGTGAAGCGTCGTAGTGCATCGAACATCACCCACATTTAATCCACAAGGTTATGTTATGTACCGCCGTTTACGAGCACAGTTGTGTCGGGTATCGAATGACTGACCGAATGATTGACTGAATGACTAACTGATAGACTGACTGACTGACTGACTGACTGACTGACTGACTGACTGACTGACTGACTGACTGACTGACTGACTGACTGACTGACTGACTGACTGACTGACTGACTGACTGACTGACTGACTGACTGACTGACTGACTGACTGACTGACTGACTGACTGACTGACTGACTGACTGACTGACTGACTGACTGACTGACTGACTGACTGACTGACTGACTGACTGACTGACTGACTAACTGATTGACTGACTGATAACTGACTAATCGGCTGACGGACATTTCGACGGACCAACTGATTGACTGACTGATTGACCGAACGACCGACTGATTAACCGACTGACTGACGTAATCAATGACTGAATGAATGACTATGAATAAATGAAAACTCTCACACCAAACATTAAACGACCATTCGACGCTTCAATGTGTAAAAAACAGCAGATTTGATATGTGTATTATGTTGTGAACATGTACTTTAGGTGCCCGCTTGCAGTGTGAGTACAGCCAACCAAAGGCACTCCACTTCAACCATATCCTTGCATACCGAAAAAGCTATTTATTAAGATTTGCGAACAGAGTCACGACGCCAGAGGGTCGACACTCTACCAGATCGCATCAACAAGCCGGGTGACGAACGAACATAAAATGCCTTCAGACATTGCAAATGGCACAGACTGCGAAAATGTTCTACTTAACATAACTTGACGACACGGGAGACTGTTAAAACATTTGCAAGT